>OY812998.1:62444670-62474670 GCA_963681545.1 Germaria angustata | reverse complement strand
ATAAATTAGTTGAGGCCCTATGCTCCTTATAGGATCGATGGGAACATATATATATATATATATAAATAAATTAGTTATTGCAAAATTATTGAAAAAGTAAAAAAATATTTTATAGAATTTATAAATTTTTTTAAGATATGATAAGATATTGCGTTGTATTACATTTACAACTTTAACAAAGATTTCTTCACGTAGTTCATCGTTATTTAAGTCCATAATTTTTACGAATTCTTTGCAGTTAAAACAATTATTTTTCTGTACTATATTTAAATTTCCCTATTAAGTTATATAATTTATTTCAGGCTTATTGTGATAGATGAGGATTAATTATCTTTGTTTTCCATGGTTTTTCGACCAGTGTTAAAATTCAGCAAACGCTATGATAAAATAAATTAGCTCACGTTATTCAATAATAATTTAGTTTGAATTCCTAAATATTGAAACATGTATATATAACATTGGTTTCCATTGGTTGTGCTTGATTTATGCTTATCAGCATCCCTGAGTTTTATGATAAAAGAAGGCAAAATTAGCAAAATTAATCTAATAGCAAATCAGTATAACCATAGCCAGTTAAAATATTTTCTAGCATAATTTACGGTGTGGACAAGTGTTCTTCTTCAATGGTAAAAAAAAGCTTTTGTTTCTATTCACACGCTACTATTAAGTATTTGCAGGATCTAAAAAGCTACCATAAAAGTTCAAAGCGATAAATGAAATAATTACGCGATAATAAAATTAATATATCGCCTCCCTATTACAGCATAGTCATATCCAAATTTTTAAATTACTGAGAAAATACTATTCCTGAAAATAAATAATATTCCTTAATGTAAATAATAATATAAATAAATATTTCACGTGATATCTGTTCCCCTTTCCCAAAATTTTCTTAATTTGTTATTGTTGTCTTTTTGTAACATTTTGTTGAATTTTTTACAATATTTTACTCATGGGAATAAAGTTTGAGTTTCGATTCACCTCTTATTCACTGGATATAAACAAATTGCCCTCACCTTTACATAGTATAATAGAAAAATTAGAGTGGTTGTAATTGTTACAACGTAAGAAAAATTTTTTAAATGATATTTTATTTAGAATTGTTATAGAGATATTATTAAACCAATTTAATTTGTTTAAGTGGAAAGTTTGTAACCGTGTGATAACACTGTAAGTGCCCTTTTGCTCATAGAGCCTTTTCACACAAGACTAATTGTGCTGGCATAAAATCGCAGTTTGTAGGCATTTTCGGGGAAGAGAGTGGTTTTTGGTTGGCACAATTTTTTCAACCAGCTTCAACCCCGCACAAGCAGAACAAAACTAACACATACACACTTATGAAAACAGGTTCTGCGAAATAAACAAAGAAAATACTAACACAAACACAAAGATTTGTATACGTACACAATTTTATGCCAGCATAATTAGTCTAGTGTGAATACGAAAGAACAAAAGTTGTGCGGATTAAAAAATAGTCTTGTGTGAAAACCCTCATATGTCATATAAAGTTTGGCAACTCTGAAATAATTAGAAGAGGATATTTGAAAAGAAAACAATAGAATTTGGAAGCAGATATTTCAAATCAAAACTATTTATGCGATGAATTATTAACGCGTAAACTGTATGAAGAAAGGCTCAGGGTTTGCTATTATTAGAACATTAGTCCTTACATATACGTCCTTTGTTTATTAATTATTCAAAGTAAACTACACACACATAATTTTTTTAAAGTTACATGCTTAAGTATGTATATAAAACTAAAGATTAAAAAAAAACAGTTTTACTAAAGAAATCAATCCTTAAGAAGTTTTCTTCGGCTTAGCCAATGCGATAGTACGCGGTCTGGCTTTAGCATTGAGAGCTGCCTTCGATATAGCGTAGGGATCTTCGCGTATGTGCACATTTTCATATTCTCGCGGTTCTGCCAATTCCCTGATACGTTTAGACGCTTTAGCTTTAAGAGCACTGGGTGATATGGCAAACGGATTTTCTTTCAAATCGGATGGAGCCGATTGTGACTTGTGGACATTTGGTTTTGATAATGCCGTGAGACGTTCAGAAGCTGAAAAATAAAAAATAAAAATGTTTTTACATGCCTTAAACTGCTTAAAATTAGATTAGAACCTTTGTGTTTAAGCACTCGTTGTGGTATTTTTATAGGCAATTCTCTATGCAACCCAGATGTATCTCGTATTACCGGTCTAGCTAATGTTGAAAGTCTTGGCGAAGCTTTGTAGTCGCGCATTGCCTGGGTAAGTTCCCATTCTGCTCTCTGTATCATCTTGGATATCTTAGGTTTAGCAAGCATTTTGTAACGTTTCATAGAACTTAAGGCCATCTTTTTCGAAGGCTGAAAGAAAAACGCAGTTTATGTATTTGTTTTGTACAAAGAAAAAAGCTATCAGACCGTTTCCGGTGGTTTTTTAACCACTTTATGCTTGGCCAGCTTCCTAAGAATTTTGGTATGCCTGTCCCATTCTGCTCTGTCCCATTTTGGAATAGGTTTCCTATAAGAATTCCCAGCAAGATAAAGAATTGTAAAGGTAGGCATTATTTAACACTTACCTTTCCGTGGGTGGTTGAACATTACCCAACCGGGTGTATACTGAAAACAAACTTTTACGTATTAAACGGTTTATGTTTACAATACGGTCGGGAGGGAACAAGTTGCGAATTTTTTGCTTAAGCAAAAGTAAATATCTGAAATGTAAGTTTTATATGAAAATATGTCAATGCTGAGAAAATATGCTATCAAAGAAATATAGTTTTTATTTTTACCTCGCTCTGGGGAAAGCCAATTGTTCGGTTCTTGTATTTTCTCTCTGATCTAAACGAACAATCTGTATATCTTTCTTAAAGAAACAGGGACATCGACGTACAAAGCGATGAGCGCGAGCGCGTGGTTTTGCTTTAGCCAATTCCAGTATACGACGACTTTTCACAAATGCTCGTCGATGCAGACGATGCAAACGTGAAAATTCCTTGCAAATATAAGGAGCCAGACATTGAATGTCTTCTGGAAGAGGCTCGTAATCTATGCAACATCCAGGTTTAGATTCTTTAAGGTGCATTTTTTATATACATATATAATTTTTTTTGGATTTAAAATTTTTTTTGTTTTGGTAACAAATAATTTTGAACTATATTTTTTTTTCAAGTTTTCACTCGTTGAAAGTGTTTTAGGAAATAAAAAGTTTTGGGGAAAATTTTTGACAATAAAGTTTTTTTTTTCAATAGTGATTTAAGATATCAGAAGTCAACATAATGTAAAAGCTTGAAAGATAAATATGTGGCATCATATTAGACTTCTAATCGTCGTCGTTTTGGGATTTTGAAAAGATTTTAAATAATGGTGAGCAAAACTGCATTTAATATTATAAAAAATTAACACCATTTATAATTATTTATTAATTATTGTATATATTTAAGATTTTTATACTTTATGGTTGTAACATTTACATTATATTTGTTACAAGATATTGTGTAGAGGTTACAAGCAATTTGAGACGTTTGTGGGTATATATGTACGTATGTATAACTAAAGCACGTTGTTATTATAGTAGTATTGTACGCACTTTTACACTTTATGGAAAAATAAATAAAACAAATGAACAGATATAAATAAAAAATCTAAAATAAACAATACATTTCATGTGAAATTATAACGGAGGGCTTAGAGCAAAGGAATACAACGGATGAAACTTAAAAATGTTATTGATTTGCATAAGATATTCGCCAAATTAATACTTAAGAAATTTAAAACATTAAAGTTTAAAGTAGACATCATCATAAAATACAATATTTATCATTCTTTTGTTTATCGTAAGAAACGTTTTAGCAAATGGTTAATTGTTCTAACTGAATTATTGGTGTTGTTTATTTATGAGTCGACCTAAAGGAAGGAAAGTAAACCAAAAAATTATGCACTTTATTGACTGCCCTAGAAGGACGCTATTCAATGAATGTTGGCAATAACGGCTTTTGTAAAATCTTGGGTTGTAGCTTGGCCACCTAAATCCTTAGTTCTGACTTTTCCATCCTTAAGTACACGGTGAAGGGAATTTTGGATCACTTCGCTGTAGGAAGGCAAATTTATGTGACGCAATAACTTGGTGCCGCACAAAAGCATAGCGGTGGGATTAGCAATATTTTTTCCTACGGCTTCGGCAAAGGTGTGACGTGCACCCTTTATTAGAGAAAACAAATATGTGCAATAAATTATATAAACAATACATTAAATGTTAAAACAAACTTACGGGCTCAAAAACTACAGCCTCAGCTGAATAAGAAGCACCAGCTACAACACCAGCACCACCTACCAATCCAGTAGCCAAGTTATCAACAATGTTACCATACAAGTTAGGAGTAACCATAACGTCAAACTATTATGAAAGAATAATTAAACTTTTACAAAAGTTATGTAGAAAGATACCACTTACTTGGTGAGGATGTGAGACCATTTGCATAGTAGTATTATCAACAATCATCTTCTCAAATTGTATGCGCGGATATAATTTTGCCATTTCTTCACAGCACTTTAAGAACAAACCATCACCCAATTTCATGATGTTGGCTTTGTGCACTGCAGTAACCTTCTTGCGATTATTCTTGGTAGCATAATCAAACGCAAACTTGGCGATACGCATAGATTTTTTGGCAGTGATTATCTTAAGGCACTCAACAATACCGCGCACCGATTCATGTTCCAAGGCAGAATATTCGCCTTCAGTTTGTTCGCGAATAATTACGATATCGATGTCCTTATGGCGTGTCTTAACGCCGGGCAAACTGCGAACGTGTACAACATTGGCGTACAAATCTAATTCGTTGCGTAGTTTCATGTTAAGAGTTTGTAATTCACCAGCCACACTATAGTCGGGTGTGGCTAAGATACCCTAAAGGAAATAATTGAATATTTAATATTGAAATTTATTACTTCGGGATTGTTTTCAACTAATCATTTCAAGAATTAGCTTTTGTTTGTCGTTGGCTTAGCTGTTCATATATCGATATTTCACTGATGCTAAGCAGTGAACTTGAGTCGTTATTTAAATATTTAAAAAATAATTTAAAAATAAATAAAATGAAAAATGCGGTCGGCGAATTGTTATTTCGCTCATATTCATCTCGCCATTCAAATGGTTTTTAAAAGCGTTACGGTATTTTTAGAAGAAACTGTGGTATTATTAAAAAGTTTTTATCATACTTTTTAGTTACTACTATATTTTCAAGTAATATATACATATGAATAAGCACATGTACATGCGTTTGATTAATTGATCATTCAAATAAAATTTAAAATTTTCCAAGAAAGGAAAATCTATTATTTTACATTCAATTAATGAAAGAAATTATCGTGTTATGCGAAGAAAACTTTAGGTATACTTTGGTATATATATGAGTAATTGTATATAACCAACAAATTTCGAGTTATGAAAAATTAAAAATTAATTAAATAATTAATGTATGTAATTTTAATAATATCTCTATATTTTTAACCTTTCTATAACAATTTTAAGTTTAGTTTATTGAACAACTTTTTTCATTTAGACGCGCGAGAAATGTTTATAAAATACAACAAAATGGGTTAAATAACATATAATCAAAGAGCTCAAGGATCAATAGGTTTCGGAAATTTGTAATATCAGTAGATACAATTTTGAAATAAATTTTATAATTACCTTAATGCAAACTTTATTCTTTTGAATGGAGGAAACCACATCTTCCAACTTAGCACTCAAGACTGGATTGACTTCGGAAAGGAAAAATGATTCAAAATCAACTGGAACATTAGCACCCTACTCGAAAAGGAATTATAATTCACTTCAATTTGAAAATTATAAAAATAACTCACCTTGAAAACCTCTTGCAAGGCATAAACCAATTCAGGACCAACACCATCTCCAGGAATTAAAGTGCAAGTGGTGCGATTACCGCCATGTACGCCGGGATCCTGAAATATGGAGTTTAGAACAAATTGTAACCTCCCAAAGGTAAAATATCATAGGAAATACTCACACTACTGACAGGAGCCGTAGTATGAATTGAACGAGCAGCAGAAGTTTGCAAACCCTGAAATTTTCAAGAAATTCATTTTTTTAAAGTTAAATCATCATCTTTTAATAAGTACATAAATAAAAAAAGGATTATAACCTCAAAAGCTCAATATAATTAATTGTTCTTACAATATAAAAGAACTGTATTCCATTGAAGCAAAAAAATGTTTATGTAAGCAGTTGCTTGTGCCGCATCAGACTATATTTTCTATAACTTACTTGCATCAATGTCCGTCCAAATGTTCTTGCTAACATAGCCATAGTATTGGTCTTTACTTATTTGGTGTGTGCAAATGTCGTAAATTGCTAAAATTGTAAGTTTTCAATTAGGGTTTTATTTTTTAAATTATTGAAGAAAATTTGCACATACAAAAATTACCTCCTCTCCTTTCGCAGCTGTAAACTGACAACTTACTGCAGGGTTGTAAAAATATAGCATTAAAAAGAAGAGGAAAAGCACTGCATTATCCATTTAAGTTCAATAATAGAACTTAGTAAGACGCTAAATTTTCATTGAAATATGTTGAATTAAATTCACTTAAATTTTTTTAAACTATTCAAATTTTTACTATGCTATTTTACTACTTTATAAAGTATATATAACTTAAAAAATGTTATATACTACCACAAAATGTAAAGCAACCCTGTTTTGTTTAGATAAAAACTCACAACCATTGGAATGCCTATTTTTATATATTTGTAGATGTTTTCAGAATTTTTTTTGTTTTACGTTTAATAATTTTATATTTGGAATTATAAAATTCGTGATAATTTAATCAGTAAAAAATTTCTAGTTCATTTTTGAGATAAGGATACAATAATAAATGAAAAAATTACATAAGTTGCAAATATATATATTGTAAAAAAATACACATAACGAATGGCTTTAAAGTTTATGGGGACACTATTGATAAGAAAAGCGCAAAAGCCGATGAAACAGTTGCGTATAAGAGCGAACTACGATAGTGTAAGATCTTATAGTAAAGCTAGGTAAGTACGCAAATCTAAGAAACAAGGTGTTGAAGTTAACTTGCATTCGTCTTTTTATCAAAAATTTCCTTTAGCCTCCCCAAGATGCGTTTTGTGCAATTCTTACGTAAAAATGATAATCGCATGCGTTTGGGTGTTGTGTCCGAAGATGGTTCTAGTATTGTGGAACTATCGGGAGGATCGTGTGTTTCTAATGACATGAGAACTTTCATATCGCAAAATTATCACTTGTCGGAGTTGCAAAGAAAACTGGATGTCGCTAAAACGGAAGAAGTGAATGATAGCCTAACTTTACTGCCACCTGTCACAAATCCTGATAAGATAATTTGTATTGGTTTAAACTATAAGGGTCATTGTGAGGAACAAAATAAGAGGCTACCTAAAGAACCAATGTTCTTTAGTAAGCTTAATAACACATTGACTGGACCCTTAGGCAATGTGATATCCCATAAAATTACTAATGTAAGTAAGAGTTAATGGTTAATATTATATTAGTTTTTAGAGCGGAAGTGACCGAACGTTTCCAGAACGAACGCATTTTCATAAGTAGGTCAGGATTGTGAGTGATAAACGTTTTAGTATAGCTGCAGTTTTTAGTATTTTTTGGTGTATATTTTCATTCTGCTAAACAGACGCAACAATTAAAATTACTCCAATGCTAACAATTACAATCACAGTCTGGACATTTCTCGTTTGCAATGTTTACAATTTTCAGCTAACCTTGAATAAATAAATATTTTAACCTACATACATATGTATGTACATATATACATAAGTATGTGCATGCAATAATACATATCTCACATTTCAGCGTATTATAAATAGGGAATTTCTATAAATTACACTGTTAAATTTTTTTTTACTAAATCATTTAAATTTCTTAGAAATTGGACTGGGAAGCCGAATTGGCTGTTATTATTGGTAAAAAATGTAAGGATGTAAAACCAAATGAGGCTATGGACTATGTATTTGGTTACAGCGTGGCTCAGGACATATCAGCTAGAGATTGGCAAAAGGAACGCAACGGTGGCCAATTTTTAATAGGTAAATCTATGAATACCTTTTTGCCCCTCGGTCCATCGGTCGTACACAAAAGCATCATCGCGGACCCATACGATTTGGAGATCAGCTGCAAAATCAATGGCATTGAGAAGCAAAATGACACAACAGGCAATATGATTTTTAAAATCGACGATATTATTAGTCGTTTATCACAGTAAGTTAAATACATATCTAACTAAAACTATTATTTGTAAAAACAGTTTTATTTGCATGTAAAATACAGAAGCATTACACTGTTGCCTGGCGATGTAATTTTGACTGGAACCCCAAAAGGTGTTGGTATGCATCGTAATCCTCCAGAGTACTTAAAACCCGGAGATGTCATTGAAACTGAAATTCAATGTTTGGGCAAAATGATCAACAAAGTAGTGGCCCCGTAAATATGTTGTGTAGACATTTGTGCGTCAGATGATATTTTGTTTCAGTTAAGAATTTTGTTAAAGTGATGTAAATGTGCATTTAAATTATTGTTCGAAAGGAAATTGTAGTATTTTATAAGTACACATATGTATATATTGTAAATTATATATTTTAATAAAATTTTTGTTTGAAAAAAATAAGTTTCTTTGTGAAATACATATTTATCAAGTAGAATAAGAGGGACGGACTAATTGTTATATTATCTCTACAAATCCAAATTATCAGAAAAACTATTTGCGCTTTAATTATTGTTTTTAATCAAAACAATATACTTTAAATTAAAACCAATAACAGTAAAAGTGGATTAGGGGATTTTTTATACAAAATAACCATTATTATATAATTTGTATTGGAAATTATAAAATCTTTATTTCAAATTAGTTTTTTATTTTTCTTTGTGTTCTTTATGGAATTAAAAATGAAACAAAAATCGACTTGAGCAGAAACAATAGTAGATATAAATCTAAATATTAAAAAAAAAAAAACCATGTACAAAGGAAGTAAATAAAATAATGCAAAAAGTAAGTTTTGTCAGGTGTGGGGTTCGAACCCACGCTCCCTCTCGGGAACCAGAGCTTAAATCTGGCGCCTTAGACCGCTCGGCCAACCTGACTTAAATGACTTCTGTAGCAAATTTTTAATATATACGTTGCAATGTAATATTTTATAAGATGATGATTAATTACACAATGATGTATTTTATAGTACTTTTTCAGAACCAAATGACGTGCGTTTTAATTTTTTTTATTCTAAATAGATTAAGTTCTACATATTTATATATAATTATGTATATTATATATATATATATATATATATATATATATATATATATGTACATATATATATATATATATATATATATATATATATATATATATATATATATATATATATATACTTATATATACATATATATCTTGTCTATACAAAAAGTCTAGAATTCGGTACAAAGCTGTTAGATTATCCCAAATTTATTGTATTTATTATCATTAGGAGATAATTACAAATTACAACCTAATGTATAAGGGCCATGGCTAATTGGCCTTTGGATTGATCCCAAATTTTTCCCTCAAAGTAGTTTATATTAAGTTTCATAATCTAATAAGATAATAAACTATTATAATATAATAAACTATTATTAAAATAGTAAACTATTATAAATAATAAACTATTCTGTGTTAAGTTTATATTAATTTAATTTTTAAGCTAATAGGGTGTTATAATGACTATTTGCTAGATTGTTTCTATACAAGATCCTTTCAATTAATATGGATAACTTTTAGTTTTTTTTTTTAATTTCCATGAGTTGTGCTATTGAATTTTATGTTTAAATTTATTGACTGCGTATTCTAAAATTTAGTATTCATTAATTTTATGACTGCACCGTTGTATTGATAGAAATATATTAGGTTCAACAGACAGATTTCGCTTACTCGTGGTCCATGAAACAAGAGCAAGTAAGAGAAATCAGAAAACCCCAGAACTTGCGGAAAGAATCAGACTACCAGCCTGTTTATAAAAATTTTATTTGTAAAAGTAACTTACGGTGATTAACATACTGCCCCGAACTCTCATTTTTCATAGTACATATTTATGTATTTATGTATGTGCATGATTTTTCAAGACACCAAACAATTTATATTATTTATCCAACTTTATTAATTTGAACATAAAAAAATTACACCTTAAATGATTTACTTTTGGTAGCGAAGAATTCATCACGTCTGTTGTAGGGAGCATACGGATCATCAACCCAATTTTTAGGACGACGCCAAAATTTACCCACCATCTTATCAAGCATCCAACTTTGAGTTGAGTTGGTAAAAACGTGCTGGCGTAAGCGACGTTTTAAAGCAGGGGACTTTTTGAACAACTTTTTTTGACGACCAGAATGAGTGCGAATCCAGCATCCCCAATCGAGACGCCTAAAACGCTTAATAACTGCTCTCACTGATTTGCGTTTACCTTTATTTAGTGAAAACTTTGTTAAGTTCCGCGTTGGTAACAATAGCCTTTGTGTGGACGAAGGCGTTTGCAAAATACTAGTGCTTATAGCAACCGGTGAATAGAGTCTTAATGCTGCAGGCTTGGTGACATATGTTTGTAGTGAAGAATAAAGAGCTTTTTGTAAAGGTGTCCCAATTGAATAACGCATTGATGTACCATAGGCTATACAGGATACAGTACGAAGAGCTGTCATTTTAAAAGCAGGATTTGTCACACATTGCATTTTGTGTAAAAAAGAAAACATTTTTCTATACAAACCGTTTCCTATTAGTGATCGCAACATTTTTGGAGACCTTTTTTTAATATTTAAGACTCTTAATATTTATTGGAGATGCCGTAACCAAAGAATGTACATTTATCAGATGGTCATAACCAAAATCCTGTATGCAGAATGCAGTATTTAGTGAAGTGAATCAAAACAAAATGTCAAAATCTAAAGTTGGCATTTAAAATGCACTGCATTACCTTTAAACTTTATTGTAAGTTTTTGAACGCATTTTCTAATGAAATAAACTCGGATATTTATTAAACAGAAATGGAAATTTCCTTGTAAAATATGTACATATGTGAATGTTTAAAAATAAATTAAGTTTTATTTTGCCATTTTTTCTTTACATTTTGTTTGTTTATTTTCGTATACATGACATGTCAACGGTATTCACAACCTCGTACTATTTGTTTTGACAAACTGACATATAAGTATGTTTTTGACAGATGTCATTGAATTTTACCTCTCTGTAGTTATTCTGCTGCTCTCGGACGAAAATTGATTTCGGAAGGGATTTTTTCTTTATTCCGTGACCGAATAATAGGTTTAAAGCCGGTCCAAACGCCTTGGATAAACGTGCAACGAAATATCCAAAATATCTGCTTTTCCAGAAACATGTATCGTTTAGCTTTGAGGGAGCCTTGCAAAAGTGCTCTGCAGGTAAGACTATTCTTCAATATAAAATGTTAGAACAAGCGAACGAAATGTGTGTGTGTCACATTGTGTGCTGCGGTATTACTCATGCTCCTCATGTGTCTTGCCTTTAAAGCTAACAATCATTTATATTAGTCGCGTACATGGCACAGCAAAAATTGAAAATCTGATTTGCTGTTATGTCACCATAGAATTGGAATCGTTTAACTCCATATTTCCAAAAATTTCAAAGAATGGACCGTGGAATTTATATTAAATCTTAGTTACTGCAAATTTGAATCAGTTGTTGCGGTTTATTAAAACTAAATACTTAAAAGAAGCTAATGCATAGTATATTTTTCTGGCTAATAAATAAACATTTGATCCATATACTTACATATGTACATATGTACATATGTACATATAGTATGTGCATAGTACACCTGTATATGTTTAATTTATATTTCTTTTTATATCATTCCTAACATTAAATATTATCAAAATGCATTGTTTGTTTTAACAATTAGTTGGGGAGACCATCCCGAATAATAAATTTATATATTAATTATTAAATATTATCTTTAAAATATCTAAGTATTCATTGGTATTGAATAATTTTCATTTCTATTGGACTAGCTGACCAAAGTCATTCCATAAATGCAAAACACACACTTCGTATCTCTAATTTTTCCAAATGATAGTTTAACCTTGTCAAATGATGGACTTCAGAACATAATAATCTTGAATTGACAATAAAACTCGCCTCGATGGTTGAAATTGATTGTAAGATTTTAACTGGCGTGTAGTATATGGGTATATGTATGTATAAGTAAAACCAAATTAATAATTATAAAAATAACATTGTCTGCAAAATGTACTTTAAATAACTTTTACGCGATTTTGATGGAACTTTCTAACATATTTTTGATATGTAATAGGATGCACACGATATTGAACTACGTACATAAATATTTAGTTTAAAAAGTACCTATTGCAGTTTTTGAAACTGCATTTTTTTAAATGCACTAATCATTCAGCTAATTAAACTAAATAAAACCAATATACGAAATGACGCTTTGAAAGGCATAGATCAGTTAAATTTTTATATACTTTAGATAACACTGCAACAACAGGCACGCAGACAATACAGCAACAGTAATGGCTTACCACCAAATGTTAGACAAGCTGGCTTTGGCAAAGTGATTGTATTCCTAACACCAATGGCAGCAGTTGGAGGTGCAATAGTATATGCGAAGTAGTTATGATATATTTTACATTGAAATTTATATAAAGTTATAAATGAAAACTTAATATCTAAACAGATACGATAAAGATTTTCGAAAAAAGCTGGAGCAAAATGTGCCCGGTGCCGAATACTTAATTAAAGTAGCTTTACAAGAAGAAAAACCTTTTCAAGCCGTTAGTCAACAAATTGATAGTGTTAAAAAACAGCTCGATAGTGTGACTAAAACAATTGGAGGTGCTACAGCTACAGTAACTGGTTTATTTGGTAGCTCTGACAAAAATGAAACTAAAAGTATATATTATTAAATGAAATACACATAAACCTGTTTTAATAACACTTTTTATTGCGCTTATTTTAGAAACTAATGAGGCCAAAGCTACTGTGCAGAAAAGTGTATGTATAAAATGTTGCATTTAGTATTCCCATCTTAATAAATTTATTTTTTTAGGTTTCTCCAGCTTCAAGTCCCAAACCTGCAGAAACGAAACCGACTGCCAAAGTTGACACTGTCAAACCCAAACCGGTTGAACATTTGCCCACAGATGTAGTTGAGTTGGAACATGCAGTGGAACATGCTGCTGCTCTGGCAGTAAAAGAATACAATAGAGCAATAGAAATTCTTAAAAAGTATTGTAATAACATGTTTTCCAATAATCTAAATAATTTAACTAGTTTACCCTTTTTATGTATTCTTAGTTTTAACAATGACGTACGACGCATTGTTGATGTTGCCATTGAAAATGTTGACACATCTTTGTGGACAACATTAAAAAATAAAACTAGAGCTCGCGACAGCTCTGTAGCAACTGCTGAACAGTTAGCACGTGAAGCTATGGATAAAATTGGTGAGTTTTTGATACAATTTATGCTAAGTGTCATTAATAATAGTACTTCTGCCGACAAGTGAAAAAGGCTTTCAGAATTTCCTTTTGTTTCATTTAATAATGATTATTGAAATTATAATAAAGTCTTATTAATATATAGAAAAATGTGAAATTGCTTTGGCAAAAGCTGCTAAGCCTGACAATCATGAGCAAGTCATCGCAGTTCGTAACAAGATTAAAAAACTAATTGATCACATTAATAATGTTAAGGATGAGCTTTACAAGAACAAAGATATTTCCAGTATTTCGGAAAAGTACTGGAGAAATGTAAGTACAAATTTTAAATTTATCTTTTTAATTGATTTTGAAAAATTTGTGTATCAAAAATTATTATTAGTTGGGAAAATATCTCAAATAAACTTTAGTAACAAATTTAGTTGCCTTTTTTAAATAAATATTGGTTCAGAGAATAAATCTTAAGTTTTTATCTTTTAATCAATAATAAACTAATTTTTAATAATAAGACAATTTAAATATACTTTTCAACTTTTGCTAAAGTATAAATTTGTAACAAATAACTCTTAATGAATACTTCAATACTCTGAAAATCATCGTCCAATTTCATTTTCTGTCTCAATAATTTATATGACAGGTGTGTTTATTGAATAGACACATCCTATAAATGTTGAAGTGTTTATGTTTTGCAATATAAATAAATGTTCTTTCTTTAAACGTCGCCACTTGTTTCTACTAATTATGCATATTTTATATATGTCGGTCTTTGTTATCTATATTTAAAAATTCCGACTTCCTCTAACTGCTCTGTAGTTAAATGATAAATAATATCTATAACGTATGAAACGTTCCACGGTCACCTAAAATTTAAAAATTCAAACTTTCATTTTCAAAATAGATTCCAAGTAGTAAGAAAATAATTTTTGCAATTGGAATTTTCGTTAATAATGAAAGTTTAAACCTTTCAGGAAATTTTTACTTTTAAAAGACAATTTTTGAACAAAATCACCCTTTTGAAGTTGACGATTTTCGAGTTTAACATTTTTTAATAAATTAAAGATAACTCGACAACAGTTTTCTTTACAAAATCTCTTAAGTCAAAGGCTATTTTCGCCAACTGCAATAAGGCCCAATATTCAGTGCAACATTTTGTACGAAATACAGTGAACTAGAAAGTAATTTTTTTTGGTGAATTCACAAATAAAATCTTCTACTTTATTTATTTGTTTTAGGTCGAAAAAGCTCGAAACTATTTTGTAGATGAAATTGAATCCATTTTTCCAGGCTTAAATTTGAGCGAACGAAAATTTAAACTTAGCCAAGAGGACTTGGATCTTTTCATAACACATGCATACTCTCATGTGTTGGCTCTACAAAAGGAGCTGGAGCGATTGCAAACCGACGGTGAATTACGTTTAAAACGTGCCATTGATGCATTACGTGGTGACAATGACTCAGATGCGGTTAAGGCTCAGCTGGAATATCTTCTAGAAGCGGAAAAACGTAAATTGGCTATAGAAAATCAAAAGAAAATATTCCAAATACGTGCTGAGGCTGAAAAACAACTGCGTCAACAATTAAAACAACAAGCCGAAGCTCATATTGATCATATAAATGATGCTTTAAACTCGAAGGAGAATGAGATGAAGCGAAGTTTCAATAAAGAACTAGAGGACAAATTGGCTACCGAAAAAGCTAATTATAAATTGCAATTAGCTGCCATGTTGGGCAAAATGCGTGGTATGGATGCTGCTTTGCAAGGTGAGCTATTGGGAAATTTGGAAAAATTTTTTTTAATATTAATTATGAATAATGTTAAAATGCGGCCATAAGAAATTGATGAGGAACTAAAAGGTATTTTTTAAGAAAAAGAAAACTTTAATTGTAATGAAAATTTAAACATGTGCTTACTGACCTTCGTAGACTAGTAGGTAGTGTACTAGACTCGTAGTGCCAAGGTCCCAGGTTCGAATCCTGCGGCAGAACCCTGGCAGTTTGTGTCTGATAATTAAAAGGGAGCGCACAACAAGCCTTCACTGGCTTAAGTGTATGTCGTATGACATGGGATATCACACCCCTCCAATCAACCTAACCTAACCTAACCTAAATATGTGCTTAGGGTTGTTTCCCTATTATAATACGATGAACTCTCTATGTTTATACTCAAAGTGTGACAAGCTGGTTTCAGTATTTATATAAAAAGGATTACTGCAATGTGATTTATAGCCAATTTTTTAAAAAATTCTTCAAATTTAGTATCAAATAAGCGAGAATACGATTTCAATTCCCTTCATGGGCAATATTGAACCCAAATATTGAACCCCTCAGTAAAAGGTTTACATATGCGTACTATTTGTCAACAACAATCGACTTGGTAGGCTCTAGATATTCTCGAAGTATATGTGGCTGTCAATATTATTCAGTTGTTATCACAATAATTTGCCTTCGTTTGGAATTGAATTTGACAATAACTATTAATAAAAGGGAATAGGTTCCAAATTCATCAAGTAGACACTAGATTTATTCAGAAGTGACAATTGCATACTGAAATCTTTAACTAAATTAAAAAGCCTGTTATATAGTAATAATACATAATAACCTCATCCTTTTTTGGGAAGTCGGTTAAAAACATCTAAAGGAAACTAAAAATGCATGTGCGGTTTCTTTAAATTTTCTTTAAAATTATTATTTTTATTAATATTATATTGTTTGTTGTTGGCTTAGCTAGGTATATGCCTGCATTTCATTGGCGCTAACCAAATCATCAGTACCCTTTAGCCAAATCATGATTGAAAGCATTCAAAGCTCGTATACTTAAGCCACAGACTACAAGCACTATATGAGAATTCAAACAGAACTCAATCATATTTTTCTATTTGTAATCAACAAAAACACAAAAGTATAAATAGCTTTAGAATGCTTTAGAATGCCAAGAAAGATATTAAACACAAGAGAGATAACTTATAGCTTTAAGTGATGTTGTCGTTATTTAAAACTTTTTGGAGTCTATTTGTGAATCCGGTTAAATTTTTTATCTAACAAAATCTATTTTTCAACAATATAAGCTCGCGCCGAATCGGAACGTTCGGCTCACCAAGCTCAAGCTTTGTGGGCTGCATGTCAAGCTTTATGGGCAACGGTAAGAACTGGTGAACCCGGCGAACACTGGAAAACAAAATTGCGTCCCTTAAAGAATGAAATAAAGGCAATATCGAAAGTTGCAGGTAAAATTCCAAACATATTTGAAATTGTTCTCCCAAATAAAACTTTTCAAACATATCCTTACAGAGGGCGATGAACTAGTCGCTGTTATCATACAAAATCTACCACGCGAAGCCGAAGAACGTGGTGTCTTTCCTGAAGATGCGCTGCGTGAACGTTTCTTAAACGTGGAACGTATTGCTCGTAAATTGGCCTTGATACCTGAAGAAGGAGCCAGCTTGCCTAAATATTTACTATCATATTTACAATCCATATTTATACTCACGCCCGATGATCCCATTTCACAAGACGAATTACAAAATAAGAAATTCGACTATAGCAAATTGGATACATATGATATTCTAAACAGAGCTAGGTAGGCAAATACTTATAGAAAATAAATTGAATAAAATTTGTGTTAATGTCAATTTTCTAATTGTAGATACTTTGTTGATCGTGGCGATCTAATAATGGCTTTAAGATATATGAATCTTTTGCAAGGTGCCCCACGTAAAATAGCCTCCGACTGGTTAAAAGAAACACGTCTACTGTTGGAAACTCAACAAGCTGCCAACACTTTAATGGCTCATGCCGCCGCTAGTGGTTTATTGTATTTGTAATAATTATTGTTTTTTTTTCATGACTTAATCTAAAGGAAGGAAACAAAATAGGAACTATTATTATTTACACTTTTCCCAACACTCGACATTTTAAGCAATTGTTACATTTTGAACCAAAAGCAAGGAATATTTGGAAAACATGAACTATCAAAGTTGTAAAAATGTATTTATTGATTTAAAAAGAATATTGTCTTTATTATTGGCTAAAACTTAATTAAGCAATTCAAAATACAATAATTAAATATCCATAAATCAATTGATTGAAATCGTTTTATTTTAAATTGCAAAAAGAAATTTGTGTTTGCTGGTCATAAATTCATTCATTCATTTACTTTCATAATGAGAAAGTTTAAATGAAATAAATGTAAAGTTTTTATCCAAACAGAGTGATTTTCAGTATTTATGTGGGTGTTATGAATTTATTTTCACATTTTTCCTCTACTTCTAAGCGAATTTAAAAAAAATATATATTTATCAAAATTTTTCGAATGGTCATTAGATTTACAAACTGATTTATTTGGGCTAAATTTGGTTCCTAACTCTATTCTAGGATAAATGAATTTATTTAATTAATTTTCTCAAGGGTCTGCAATTTCTGGAAATAATAGTGTCTATGTGGGTTACTCTTATATCAGTGTAGAACATTAGCGTGATAAAGTGGTTTCTCTTCCTCTTCGTTTTGATAAATTCTGCAGAAGATTAAATTTTCCATCAGCAGCGTCAAAAGTATTCGTAATTGTTTCTTTGATACTTTCACTTAATGACTAGAAACTATGCTGACGGACAATCTGATATGTTCTTATGTATAAACACTTTATGGAATCTCTTCTCCGTGCGATATTATGCTATTGTTAGAATCCAGATTAAGCAAAAAAAAAACATACCAAAGTTAGTTTTCGATGTCCTACTAATAATCTGCTTTTAGTCGAACATTATTAATTTTGGAAAGAAAACGAGGAGATTTTGATGATAAAAATTCCTAACGATCAAGCTTAAGCAAAGGCACTGAAAAATGTCGACTACAACAAATCGGCACTTACATACAAGTTGTTAAATACTGTTGAGTGGATGGATCTTAACTATTCTATGGGGTTGAAATTGGCAAGTGGCCATTAATAAGTTACTGGCAGTATATGTACATGTGTGTACATATATTGTAACCAATGGCCCATTATTTACATTTATGATCCAATATTTCGTATCAATTTATATAATCTATAAATAAAAGTGTGACAATTTTTTTGAATTGTTTTATATTGTTATTGAATTTTTAGTTAAGTAATAACATTATTTGGTTTTCAACTATGATTTATATATGTATGTACATAGATTTAAATCGGATAACCGTGAAAAAATGTAACTAACAGCAAATGGCAAAAGTTAATTGCATAAGCCCTTAGAATAAATTTTTAACACGGATCATTTTAACTTAAACCATCCATTTTCATAACTACATCTAAAATAGAACTATTAAAAAGAGTATGAATTTGTAAGCCGATTTTACAAATAACTTAATTATAAATAAAATTATACAATTCAATAGTCAAAAACTAAAAAAACTAAAATAAAAATATCAAATTTATAGCACATGAGTTGTTTTAAATTTTCAAGTTTTAGTAGATTTTGTCCAAGAAATCCAACAGATATACTAATTGTCATTTCGTTTGTATCTGCTACAGTGTTACAGATGTCAGAAGTTACAAAAATTTTCATATTCACATAAAAAATATATTTGCAAAAAAACAGCAACAACAAACAGCCTTCTGAATTAAGTCGTTATTATTATTCTTAATAGAATTTAGATTTATGTCGTGTTTTGTATATGATATATGAAATCATAAATTTTAAATTTAAATAAACCTAATAGAATTTTTATCTTGTTATTTAATTTTATATTATTAAGAATTAAAAATGTTATTTAATGATCTACTTTGCCAGTGTTTGTGGAAGTTTCAGCTGGTCCACTTATCATATCGAGTGCTGCGAATTTCCAACGCATATAAGCCACGCGCATACGATCCCATACATTATCTACAGAGTCGAAAGCTGGGCGAACATCAAGTATAGCAAATTTATAGTCATTATCGACCATACCACCATCGTAATAATCAATGACGTAGCGGACATCCTTGCCGCAACGATCAACAATCCAGTCGTGACGATCGAAGGGTAATTCGTAGCTGAAAGAAAAAAATGTTCTCTAGTAAAATTTTATAACTGATATTAAATAAAGAGAAGAGACGTCGTTAGTCTCGAAAAATGGCAAAAAAAAATATAACATTTGATGAAAGTTTTCTTAATGCAATTCACAAAAAGATAATATGTACCTTTGTACTTGTACTTGTCCTCTGTCTTTGGCATATAAAAAAATAAAGTCAGTAAATATTTGACTTACCCCAACCAACTGCGGAAACGAGCACGAGGACTATAATCCGACGCTTTGCCACCAAAACTTTTGAGGCGTGGATTTCCACATTCTCTAGCATGCAAAGCCTCCCATTTCAAAACTTCGCGCCAGGCCTGTTCGTTATTGGCATTGTGAATGCGAATAATGTCACCCATATCTTTTTGTGAAACATCTTCGTTCTTCCAACGCCAACCCTTACGCAACATAGCATTCCAGAACATTTGCTGGCTAGGATATTGCCAATATTGCACACTACCATCATCGGTGGCTTTGGGAATCGACGACGTTTGACGATCAGTTGACAAGGGGAAGGGTTGACCAGGTGAGGGTTGTTGATTGGCAGGTGGCATCATATTTAAAGGATTTATTTCACTATTATCATGTTTGACGGGACATTCAGAGGCAGACGCGGTTGTGGTTTCCATTTTAGGATGTGGTGCTTTCGAAGGAGCAGTAACAGCGCTATCCTTTTGATGCATGGGACATTCTGGAGGAGGATTTATTCCAGAAGCAGCCAAATGTTCGTGAGATTTAGGTATGTTATTCCCAACTTGTGCAGCTTGCATATGAGCTATTGAAACGGAGTTTCCCATTATTGTGGTGTTTTTAAATTCTGTAAAAGATAATTAAACTACTTTATTGAACTTGCAATAAATTACTAATATATGTACTTATATATATTTTTTTAAATCCCAACCCTCACTGTATTACATTCGTTTTTATTGTCGCAAATACTTATGAAGCACATCGCATAGTGCTTTTGGTATTGCGTAATTTTTTCTACAGATTCCTTTTTGAACACATAAAATTCCCATGCACATACTCACTTTTTGTACAATCACAACTAAAAATTTAATGGATTTGTACAGGTTCGTATACGTATTTTTAATTTAATTCATTTAGATTTTTGATTACAAATTGCGCTCCGCTGGAATATTCTTCCTTTTTGCAAGAAACGTCAAAATCTATGTGACTGAGTAAAGGCGTGCTGTCAGAATGTGATTTGTTTTTTTTTTTTATAAGGTGTAATGTATCGTTGATAAAATGCGATTACTCTCGCATAACGTAAGACTCCGACAAACAATATCATGCTTAAATACGTATTGTTAATATTCCTTACACCAACAGAAGTGCAAGTTATTGCTTCAAAAGAAAGAATTAAATTGAACAAACAATAAATTATCATCGTATCAATAATTATGGAATAAATTTCACGTAATAATATTTACGATGGTACGGCCGTAACATACACAAAATTAATGCTGCCATCTACATGTGAGTTAAATATGATATGCTATTCGTAATAAAAATAAACACAGTTTTAGTAGCAGTTGTCAATATTTTATTCAGTTGAAAAGCTCCGTTGTTGAAAACACTCCATTTTCAGCATAAACTAGAACTAGACTCGACAACTTTGTAAACATGCATAAAGTTTGTGTGAAAGAGATAGCAAAGCTATTTGTTTTTATATAGATATCTCTTCTTACAAACTTTATGCACGTTATACAGTTTATGCAAAATATGATTCGGACCCTTTTTATACGTCAAAATTGAGTACTCTGGTTGAGTACTCTGTGATTTTCAGTGGGAATTAATACTCCGTCTTTAGTTTGTGAAAATAGTGTATTTGTGATATGAATTTTAATATATTAATAGTGTGTGTTTGATACAAATAGTAAGTTTAATGTTCAAAGGTCAATGATATTCATGTGCATAAATATACAATGCATACCTGTTGCTCATGTACGGTAGAAAACAAGGTGAGTGGTTGCATTATGATGAAATCTAACTGTTTAATATCATTATCAAGTAAATTTCTATTAATCCATTAAATTTAATGTTCAATGCACTGGGTTGCAGTTGAAATCAAATTACAAATTAGAAGTTTATAAGTACTTACTTATGTATGATGAACAACAGTTTCGCCACAAGTGGTCTGTTGTATACATGTATGTATATATGTATGCATATACACATGTGCTTATGTATGATGTTAACAGAATCACCTGTTCTTAGTTTGAATTCTACTTGGAACCTGAATTATTTTTAAAAGAAGTTATTAACATTATGGCAATTTGTGCCTACTACTCAAAGTGTTATTTCGTTTGCGAAAGGAATAGTGGAAGAGATGGGACATATAACATTTATATAGCAATGTTGCAGCGCCACTGCTGTTGAGTAAACGCATTAACTTTCTTAAGCTGTATGTGTTGGACACATTTTATTAATTGTTTTACTTCGCAGACGATTCTACCAACATTGCCGGCTAAGGAGGGCGCTGTGGCGTACTTTAGCATAGAAGAGTTATAAATCAAATTTGCTGCCGGTACTGTACAGTGGCCAGGGGGGTTATTCTCTATTGCGATGCGTAAGAAAAATGGTACCTAATCTGATAATTGGTACCCTTTATTGCGATTACGCATTTTCTTTTCGCATGTAATTTTTTTACTTTCGCTAACCTGGCATCAGTGTATTCTGTAATACGAAAGCGTATGTTAAAATCGTTCGTTAAAACTAAATATCTTGCCTAACAAAGTACCAAACGCATCGAACTAGCTTACGCATCGCAATAGAGAATAACCCCCTAGAGCTAAGCCTTCATCACTTATATAGTCCAACAGTAACTAACACAATGAACTCATGCACACCAGAAAGATTTATGATGTTGATTACTTGGCCAACTTCTGCCAACAGCACACTGATTATTTCGTTAAGAATTATTTAAAAGGGGATAAATTCAGCCTCTGGCTTTGGATAACAAATATGTTTTACTTGATTACATTTAAAATATTTTGGGCTGAAAATTAAGAGAAGTAATATTAAGATTTGTTAAGATTCTGAAATATGTTATGTTAGGATCTTATTAAAAATCTCTTATATCTTCAGTAATTTGAAATTGGAGTACTTTTGAATGTTGTTTCAGCAATAGTAGCTTCAGATTAGTGGGAGATTTCTAACTATAATAGCTAGATGGGAACTGTGATGAGATGAAATGACGTTCAGGAAAAAAAATTTAGGACAAAAATATTAATCGTAGACTAAAAAATATTTAGCTCTGTTATTTTTACCAAGTTTTTTACAGGATTGAAACAAAGACTATAAATATATATCCTTGTATAAATATATATGTATACATATATAGTCTTTGGTTGAAATGTTCCACAAAAGTTTTCCTGTCCATATGCCTAAAATATAAGGGTTACAGTGAGTGCTACAATTGTGAATAAAGACGAAACAGATCTTTAAACATATTTTAATTTTGTATATCTTTCCAAAAGAGAACAATGATGACAAAGTCAATACATATGTACATACATACATATATTCGAATATGTCAAAATGCCTTACACCAAGAGAAGTACAACGGTGATACGGTCACACATACAAGGCTGTGTATATATTTATACAATACTGCCATCTACATGTGACTTAAATGTGATATTCAAAGTAATAATAAACAGTTGAAAAAGCTTTGGTCTTTAATCCGAAATGTCAATTTTTTTCAAATTTAAAATGCTTCGTTGTTAAAAACGCGCCATTTTCAGTAAAAATTAGCCTTGAGTTTGTCAAAAAATAATGCGATTTTAAGCATAGGCTAGATATTTGAAGTGGAAAATATAAAGTGTAATATGTTAAAAGTGTGTTTTTAATACAAATGGACATAAGTATATTGTTTAAAAATCAATAATATTCATGTGCGTAAATATACAATGCATACATATCTATGTAAGCATAAATTTAAGGAATCCTATACCTGTACCTAATGTAGGGCAGAAAATAAGGTGAGTGGTTGTAATATGATGAAATCTAATCGTTTTCCTTCATGATTAAATCAATATCTAGTAATCCATCAAGTTTAATGTGTAATGCATTGGGTTGCAGTTAAAATCAAATTACGGATTAGAAGTTTGTATGTACTCGTATGTTGACTGCCAGTTTCCCAACATATGTCTGTATGCACATATATATACTTACTTATATGCAATTGAGAGGACCCAATTGTTAATTTTTTGAGAATTATTTAAAATGAGGATCAGCTCATCCCAGATGTTTTACTTGATTACATTAAAAATATGTTGAGCTGACAATTGGGAGACGCAATATCGGAAGTTTCTTATTATTATTAAATGTTACATGCATAAAATTAGAGGCCCTTTTAGCTGTCAATTTATGTTTATCAGGAAAAACGAAAAATTAAATCATTATTTTAAATACTTACAATTGAAATTTATCAGGATTTTACCCATAAAAATGTTGAACTTTTCAAATTTGTTTGTTATGGCTTTAGCTGTTCATACAAGCTGTAAGAAAAATTAAATATACTCATATTGAGTATAATTGATTGTTGTGCTCTTTGTATAAAAAGATTCTAAGTTTACAATGATTATGTATTTTATAATAATCATATACGATAAGTCATAAAAATATGAGGTTGAATGTTTTCAAACTGTTTAAAGTTCACTGACGATTTGGTTTAGCAACCAATGAAATGCCAGTATATGAACAGCTCAGGCCTCAACAATTAAAATTGAAAAATTAAAATATTTTATCGATACAATCCCGATAAATTGCAATATTAAGTTTTTTTTTTCAAATATGTAAATGGGTATTACGAGGAGCTCTCTTAATTGCTTTCCAAACTTCGAGTAATTTTTTTTGCCGTACACTTTCGTTATAAAATATAATATTAGATTTCGTTAGTTTCTTGTTTTTTTTTAGCTAATCAGGCCTAATATGTTTTTATGACAATAAATTTCAAAGTTATTTATTTCATATGTTCCCGACGTTTCATGAATTTTTTGTTCACTTTATCCAGGGACTCGTCTATTTTAATAAAATATTAAAAACATCAAGATTTTAAAATTCTTTATAATTAGTGGTGAAAATTTTAACAATTAAGTACAATACAAGATTATTATGTTACACTAATAAATTAATTTCTTAACATTTAACATCATTAATAAATAAATATATAATACAAGAAACTTTTGAAGAGCTTTTTTCAAAAATATTTGAAAAAATTAAAGAAAAGAAAATTTAGTTGCATATTACTCTTATAAAAAGTGGTTAGTTTATATTCAAAAATTATGTTGGGGGTTTTGTCCACCTAATTTCAAAAATTTTAAATTGTGCGGCATTCGTTTATTCGAATTCCACTGTACTACATATACTCGTCCAAAATAAATTTCTTAACAAATTAAAAAAATTAAGTAATTAAAAATTATATTTTTAAAATAACGAATAATTTCCGCCATTAGTTGATAAAAATCAATTGAAAAAGATATATTTCGAGCTCAAATCATATTTCTATAGCTTTCTGTGTATGAAATAATAGTTATTATAAAGGAGAACTCTAATCTGTTTGCAAAAAGCTCAAACAACTAAGAAAATTATTAATTATTTGCGAAATCTTAAACTATAAAATAAAGAGAAAAAAGAAAATAAATAAAGAGAAATCTTAAACTATTTTGTTTTTAATTACAATGGTAATGATTCAATGACAATTATTTTGAAAAAATATTACATACTAGCGGACCAGGCGAACTTCGCCTCGCCCCAATTTTAAGCCTTCAGACAAACTTTCTATTTTTTCATTTGAAAAGTCATTAAGGAATAATTTAAAACAAAATTTCATACAAAAACTCGATTTTCGACTTTTCTAATTTTCCGACTTTTCCGGAGAGATTTTCCAAAATTTTTTTCCATAAAAACCTTCTCCTCGAAAATACGAACAACTGACAGAAAGTTTTACAGAAATCGTCCAAGCCCTTCTAATTTTATGAATTATTGGATTTTGCCACGCTCCTCCGCCCACAGACCGAAAATCAGACTTCACAGTGTCACCCGGCCGTCTATTCTGAAGGTTCCCTGAAAATTTCGTCAAAATCGGCCCAGCCGTTTTGGAGCCATTACGTTACATACAAACATACACACATCCTATTTTATATATATATATATATATATATATATATATATATATATATATATATATATATATATATATATATATATATATATATATATATATATATATATATATATATATATATATATATATATATATATATATATATATATATATATATACATATATATACATATATATATATACATATATATATATATATATATATATATATATATATATATATATATATATATATATATATATATATATATATATATATATATATATATATAGATAGATAGAAGATTACCTTTTGCGCATAATATTAAAACTAAAGATTTTTTTAATTTTTAATTCTTTGACATTTTTCTCTCTATTTTTAGGTAAATCATTTTAAAAACAATTTCATCATGAAAACAGGTTTTCAGGTAACTCATTTTTAAATAATTCCGTTCAATTTATATGAATATTTATGGTGCAATTATCTTAACCGCGATAGTGATCATAAAGAACTCCATTTTAATAAAAAAAAAAATAATTTTTATTGTAACTTTTAATAGCTTATTTAGAGAAAAGCGTTGCTCACGTAACCTTTCTTCAGTCACGCACGCGCGCTTAAACTTGAGTATAAAAAAGATCGGAGCAAGATGAAAACAAAAAGAAACGAGAATTTTGAAATTCAATTATAAATGTCTTAAAAATATATTCATATTGCAAATACAAAAATAGTTTCGTCAGTTTATCTCATTTTGTGGCCAGTTTTCGTAAAAGTAAAAAAATTATTTTAAAGAAACGTCTAAATGGTATGGGAAGTAGATAATATAATATAATAATCCGAATAATCCGAGATATTTGTGTAAAATAATTATCATGCTGTTGCGTGAAATCCTGAGTTGTTGAGATCGTTAAGTTAACGTTCTTGGATTGAGTAGCAAATTTTCTGCAACAGTGTTGTCCTCTAGTAGGAAAGTCTCATGAACAATTTACATAATCTTGCGTACAGCATTAGCGCTGTCTGATTCATTTCATTGATTTGTTGGATTATGCTAATGACATTTATACATATATTCATACGTAGACACAACCGATTTCATGTATTTGATTTCCCCTTTAGAGGCTAGGATTCATGTTTTTAATACACATATTTTCATATAAGTATTTGTTCTAATAGTAATAGGTTGTCATTTAGTTTGAATAATGCAGTGCGAGTTCGGCAGGCAAATTTTTACATTAAAGCCTTTTGAGAAAAAAATAGTGCAACTTATTTTACTCTTTAATCTTTTTTTCCATAGATTTATTGTTTAAAAACGTAGTTTTAACAAATAGATTGGGTTAAGCCAAACAGTCCCATTTTAACAAAACTTCTCGCACGTTACTGCTAGAGTAGTTTAGAATAATTTGATAATTCTAGTTAAGCAGTGTCTTAACATGAAGCTAGTTTTTATATTTTGCTTTATCCCAATTTGCAAGTATAGTATATGTAGTATGAGGGTAGGTCAGTAATGCCATTACTTTTTTAACTTCTCGCCTCTTAACTGAAAGGGCGACACTGCTCCTATCAACAGACATCTGTCAGTTAACTTCTGCCAACAATTTGAACAAGCTGCGCCATTTAGCTTGTACTTGACAGCTGTTGATAGCAGACGACCTCATGATTTGAGGATAAAATGAAAAAAATTTGAATTTCGTGTGCTCATTCAGCATTAGTTTTTGCGGAGAGAAACCAACACTGAAACCAAGGCTAAGCTTGATAAATACTTGTGCTATGGGAATTCTGCACCATCAATTTTAATAATAAAAAGTGTTTTATTGAATTTCGTTGTGGCCGTACAAGCGTGGAATGTGCCGAATGTGTTGGACTCCCAGTTGAGGTCTCTACACCCGAAACAATAGAAAAAATTCACGATATGTTGTTGGCCGATCGGAGATTCAAAGTGCTAGAGATTATGGAAGCGATTGCCATATCACATGGCTTAATGGTTTAAATTTTTAATGATCACTTGGGCATGAGAAAGCTTTCTGCAAGCTGGGTGCCACGTTTGCTCACACTATACCACAAAAGTAATCATGTGACAGTTTCGCAGGAGTGTTTGCATTGTTCAACCCCAATATGTACAAACATTTAACCTCGTTTCGCAATCGTGGATGAATCGTCGATCTGAATTGGCTATAAACAGGCCAAGGTGAACTTGTCATTCAATAAGGTCATGTCGACCGTGTTTTAGAATGCACACGGTAAAAATTATTGATTGACTACCTTCAAAAGCGTAAAACAATCAGTGGCGAATATTATGCCAACTCATTTGGGTGCACACGTGATCAGTTACCTTTTCAAAAGTCCATGAACTTATGCTACGAATTGTTCGCTTATCCGTCCTATTCTGCGGCCTTAGCCCGGAGTGACTTTTTCTTGTTTCCAAACCTAAAGAAATGACTCGGTGGAAGGAGATTTGACTACAACGATGAAATCATCTGACGAACAAATACCTAGTATGATATCCTCGACGAATCTTATTTTTGGAAGGTATAAAAGAAATTGAAGAAACGTCGAACAAAGTCACGGTGTTATTGACCCGCTCTCGTACAATGGGCGGTTATTGCAACTTTTCTGTAACTTAAACAATCCTGCTCGTTCAGTAATTATTGTATTAATGGTTATTATATATATATATATATATATATATATATATATATATATATATATATATATATATATATATATATATATATCACACGGACTAATACAACAGTCGACATACACGTATTTTATTATATTGTCAAAAGAGAGAATTCGAAATTGTTGACTTTATTAGCCCTATATATAAAGACATTAAATTAAAGCTGTCTTGTACATTTTAATTCACTGCATATGTTTATAATAAGAATTTAATGTTGGAATCTTAATTGCTAAATGAAGCTTTGTTGCTATAAAACCAGATTATCAACTCTAGAGGGCGAAGGGTTATGTGATCCATGTAGGCAGATCACTTGTGATTGTTTATATTATGAATAAAATTTTTCTCCTCAAACAAGTGAGCTTGTGTTGGCATAAAAAATATATCTACATCGACATAAGTATATATACATATGTACATATATATGTACATATGTATACCTACATATATTAATACGTAAATAAAAGATTTGGGTCCCTTTTACGTTCAAACTACACCGCAAACATATGGTTCGAAATCTATTTTTTATGGAGATGGACAATTCTTTTTTAACAAAATTGGTTCCCTACCTTAAGAGTTTTAATAACAAACAAATAAAATACATATGTATATACCGAGCAAACATTCAAACAAACATTTATTAAATTCATTATTCGATATATGCTCCAAATTAATTATTTAAAAAATTTGTTGTTTGTTGGCTTAGCCAACTGCTTTTTTAAATGTTTGAAAATGTAAATAGTTTAGTTTATATTGAAAATATCTTAACCCGTAAAAATTGGTCGAATTTCGGTCCCTAGAAGACCATTAGTTATTATCTTACAGTTATAAATCGTTTTTTAATAAACATGTGTTTCTCAATGAACACGTGTTTAGGAATTTTATGAATGATATTCTTTTTTCATTAAAAAAATAATTAAAAATTTTAGGCGGTTCTCAAAACAGGACACCTCCAATGGGCGGAGAAATTTTGTTGTTACATTTTTTTTAATTTCAACCAAAAAACTATCGCAATGCTATATAAACGATAAAATATATAAACAAGAAATATATTAAATCTGCTAATGTTTTGATGTTCATATAGTTTGTTCTCTTACCGCGGTAAAAGCTTGAGTAAGATAATTTTTAATTTTCACAGTTTCATCGCAATCGATAATTTACGATCACTAAAATTAAATCTTAAAGTTTTATAATCGTTAGAAGTGGCATCACAAAAATTTCGAGCAAAGTCAACTTCGCAGTACCAACACAACTTAGTGCAAAGGCACTAAAATACTTCTACTTTTTATTTTTAAAATTTTTAAAATCGTTTTATGAAACGAATGTAGAAAATATGTACTTCATTATACGAATATGTGCATACATATCTTATTAAAAAAAATTTTGTATCTTCTTTCCACTATTGAAAAAAATTTATATTAAAAAATGCTCGTCACATTAATGTATGTGTGGACATAAGTGGTTTTACAAATAAAACTATTTTTTATCACATATACTATTTTCGATAAAATGAGTTTTACAATTAATTAAAAAATGCATTGTTTGTTGTGGCTTTAGCTCTTCATATGCCGACATTTCATTGGTCGCTAAACCAAATCTTCGGTGAAGTTTAAGCAGTTTGAAAACATTCAATATGAGAATTCAATATTGTATATGAATCATAACAAA
>OY812998.1:61959670-62439670 GCA_963681545.1 Germaria angustata | reverse complement strand
GAAAAACTTCTGCATCATTCGTTTGGTCAAGGTACGTCAAATAATAATTTAATAATTAATTTGAAGTTAGTAAGTATCGTGTAGGGGAATTTATCACTTCACTTCACTTAATTGTGCATAAAAGCGAAACGGGTTTATCGATTTTCATGGTTTATATCTCATTTTGTTCATAAGTTATGTGACTTTACGTGAGGGTAATAGGACTTGACACTTTTTTACCGTTTTGGATTTTTTATGAATTAAAAATAAAAAATTTAAATTTTTTAGGCAAAAAATATTTTTTTCTTCATACATTTATTTAGAACTGCGAAACTGTTGCATATGTAGCGAAACGTTGTATGAGCAGATTAAAGGAATTGTAATTATTAATTTTCTTAAATTTGTTTCAGCTTATTCGTACTAATGGTTCTCGAGCATACATGTTAAATTCCAATTAGAATTAGCAATTGATGCAATTGGTTTATATTCCCTAATTCATCAAACAATTAGAATTATTTCAACTAATTCCCATTAGATAATTAAAATGTTTATTCCAATGCTAAAACTAATTGCAATTAAACCTTTAGGACAATGCAAATTATTAAAATTAAAAATTAAATGCAATTAAACCTTAAACACAAGGGAGCGCACAACAAGCCTTCACTGGCTTAGGTGTATGTCGTACGACATGGGCTATCGCACCCCTCCTGTCAACCTAACCTAACCTAATTGCAATTAGTTGCCATTAGCAAAAAAATTAGTTTACCAATTTAATTTCGAATATGAAGGATATTTGGACCATATATTGCAAGTTTTATCAGCATTATTCAAATATTGATGCATCATATTCGAAATAAAATGCAGGCTTTCAGCCTCTTCTGTCAATTTTGACAATGAAGCAGTACTTTCTTCTGCAAAAATGTAATCTGATTTACTAAAAATACCATATATATCAAAATAATTGATTCTAATTCGAGCTAATTGAATATCTAATTGCATTAGAAGAAGTCAATTAGATTTCTAATTGTAAAGATAAACCAATTTTTTTTGCTAATGGAAACTAATTGCAATTAGTTTTACCATAGGAATAAAAATTTCAATTATCTAATGGGAATTAGTTGAACTAATTTTAATTGTTTAATGAATTAGAGAATTTCACAAAAGAAGGTTAATTAGCAATCATTAGCATTATCTAATCATTACTTAACATCTTTGTTCTCGAGTTATGACAAACAAAAGAGCCTAAAACGTGACAAATTCCCCTATACGATACTTACTAACTTCAAATTATTATTTGACGTACCTTGACCAAACGAATGATGCACAAGTTCTTCTTTTTGGTGCTACTTTCACAAACAATTATCAGAATTGAGTCCCGAAATCATGTGTTGTACTATGTTATGCATATTGAAAAATCCCAAATTTTAGAAAAAAAAAATAAAAAAAAACACTCGTACATGAAATTTTAAATATTGAATGTTTTAAAGTTAGGGGGCCAGAACACATCGAAAAAATATATATGAAATGTCATAAAGATATTTAAATTTTATTCCATAGAGTTATTTAAGACGTAAGAGCCATTCTGCTGGATCACAAAAACAGGTTTCACAACCTCCCAAATGCTCCAAAATAAGTCAAAAGACTAAATTAAAAAAAAAATGCAGACTTTCTTTCTTATCGTGTTTAATATGTGGTCATTTTGAAATTTTTATTGCGATATGGCATTGTTTCTAGTTTTATGAATGATCCTAAAAAGATCATAAAAAATTGCATCAGCAAATGTCGTAATTATGCGGTTGCCTGTTACGTCGAATACGAGAATTGTTACTCTTCACAGGTAATATCTCTTAGATCAGCATTCCATTTGATTGCTATTGAAAATAACACAATTTATCCACTTGCTCTTAAGCTTTGCAAGAGAGATATATTTAAGACTTAGACATGGGGAATAAAACTGGTATAAACAGGTTTGTAAGCTTTTCTTCCTTACAAACCTTTTAATTCGTAAATAAAATTTTTTTCTTGGTAATAAATTAATTTAAAAATTAATAGTATTGTATTTCTTTCAATTAATATGAATTAATTACCTTATCACAAAATTCTTGGTATCATTTTCTAAACAACCACTGCACCTCTTTTGTTTAACTTGATCGTGTGTACCCTTTTGTAAAGGTATTTGTAAAAACGTGAACTGTTCACGGTGAACACTGTCATCACAAACAAATTGTTTTTTGTTGTTGTATATGTTGTTGTTGTTTCACCTTCCATGTTATAATTTAATTTCTATTTATTTGTGAAATAACGTGATACAAGTGTTTGTAAACAATTACGTAATTACATGTGTTGTTACTCGCAACAACAACAACAAGCAAACAAACTACTATGTATGTATGTATATTGAAACTAAAAATATAAATAGTACCTACATATGTATGTAAATAAAGGGTGGTTTTCTGGCTGTTTGGTTTTTTCCGTGTACAAAGTTTTATAATATCTGTGCCTTTTGAAATGTGTGGAAATTAATAATTTTCAGAATGAAATGCCATTTCAAGAGGCAAGTAATTTGGGAATTTCCTTTGCAAAAAGTTGTTTTGCTCGATAATTCAACGTTTTAATGGGCCCCACAGGATGTGTGCTGATAGGGCACTATTCCGTGATTTAGTAAAAATAACTTCCAATTTGTTACTATTACATTTATTATTCGTAGTAACAATAACTTGGGTGTTGCAATTTAAATTAATTTGTTTTTAAATCTACTCATGCCCCATAAAAAAGCAAAATATCTAATGGTTTCAGCATAGTCTTTGCAATGTGTTCTCTTTTCAGGAACTATTCACTGGATTTCAAGTCATGTTCAACGTATTACTAAAAATATTTTTGGTAACACCTGAAAATATACTGTTCTATTCGTCTCCACAGACACATTGTGCTGTATGTGAGAACCAACTTTATTATACATTTAACTTTAGTTCACATAATTAATTTTTTATTGATATTTTTTCCGACTATAATTGAGCTCGAACTTGAGAACATTGTTTCATTACGAAGCGTGAAAAGGCGTTTATCACCTAGGCTGCACGAGCATATAAAACAATAATGACTAAGCTAACGTGTACACAGATCAGCTGTGAGAGTAAACGTCTTATGAAAGACATACTTAAAAATAGCTTCCTAAGAAGTCATGAAAATGCAGAGATTTCAATACAGAAAAAAATAAAGATTAGTTGTTTTCCAAGTTATTTTAGCATGCGCTTGCCATTAAAAGTATAGAGGTTTTTAATCCCTCAACTGAATTATTTGCTCTCTCCAACTTATTAAGAAGAATCGATTTAGGTTTTTCTTAGCGAATATTTTAATATTAGATAATACATAAGTTATTTACTATTAGAAATATAATTCGGATAAAAAGGTATAAAAACTAGTCAATATCCGCATTTTTTATGTGGAAGTAATAGGTTCAGTTGTGTAAATATAAGAAAATATTTGCTTTTTGTAATTCAATCAATATTTTCTGAAGTTTACTTCCTAGGAAATCAAAAAATGTATAATTTGAAAATGTCATTCCTTATAAACAACTTCCATATATTTTCACCGGCCAGTTTTTGAAACTGTATTAACTCGAATGTCAAGTATTACCAGCAGGTCATAATTCAAATAAACTTTCGTGTTTCTTTTTTATTTATAATTTCCATACTTCTTTTACAAACTTTTAAAAAAAATTATACTGTTTATTTTTAAAAATAAAGTCATGACTTATAAATAAAAGCATATGAAGTAATTTCTGCCGGCATTTTCAGTTGTTTCATTGACGAATCTTGAAAATAAAATTGATTCTCAGAAACAGCCCACGCCACATCTAAATGTTTCTGACACGCCAGTGTAAAAATTGGTAGCCACAATTTGAATGTGTAACCGAAGCATAAATTACATAATGTTCTTAAAGAATGATACACAAAGAATGAATGAATGAATCGGATTGAAAACCAGCAACTTCTGTTGTAATAATCGATTGTAAGATTCCATTATATAAAAAGGACTCATTTAATGACCTGTTTTGTGTCATACTATATAAGCCCACTAAACATCCTATACGGACAACATTTCTATGGTTCATCTTGGTGAAGTGGCCATAAAATTGACGTTATAGAACCATCTAACGAATTAATCCGCCCATCTCAACGTCCAGAGTGCTGGGTATTCAATGCCCCTACATTTTAAGGCCAGTGTTCGCGTAATATCACCCGAACACTAAAATTTAGATTTAAAATACTATTACATAAAATAATACATTCAAAATGAATGCGCACCGGTGCTTTCTTCTATCTAAGCACTTGGCAATATGGACTTAAACTCATCCATCGAAATCATTCTTAGATCCAGTTTCCTCTTGAGAGAGAAATGTATCAGAATACTTTTTGTCGGATTTACCAAAATGTTTTGGTAAAACAATATTTTCAATATATCGTTACCGAACTCTTAGTTACCATGATAACCATATCATTAACATGTCCAATAACATAGATCCCATGCATAGAAAAATACACCAATCACTACTAAATTACTACGTTACTAGGGTCGTCAAAACATACATACCACTATATGAGCTCATGTTCTAACAATATCATCTATTCCATGGAAAAGCAATCAGGTCTTTTTTGCCGGAGGGATCTATCAAGTCTATCTATGACCTAAAATCAAAAATAGTTACTAAGAGATGATCAAACTCATGTATACGGAAAGACGCTTAGAGCAAAAGTTTTTAGTAAAGTCGTTCTGATATGCAAAGAAATTATTCTCTCAATTAATTCTTATTAGCAATAACGACATTAGAGGAATGTATACAAAGATGGTTGTGAACAAAGAGACGAGGTGTTCCCTTTTGCCAAGGTTATCTTAGTTAGAACCGTTATAAACTGAAACGAACCATTTACTGATTTCCGCTTATCAGAATCATCTTATAGATTGGGATAAAGGCATCTTTATGGATGACGGTAGCCAGCCATCTCTGTCGAGTAAGAGGTCCATTGGTTCGTTGCAGTTTCCATGTGCTTTCATTATATTATTATTTTTTTTTTGACTGTTGATTTTTGACTCTGTGACACGTTATTAAACAGCAACATAATAAAAATTTTTTGATTAATTTTGCTATGAAAAAATCATTCTATACATTAGCCGGTATACCTTTTTCTATAATTGAATTAATAAAATAATTACATACAATCACTGCAACTGAGGGAAGAAGAGGCAGAATTTCCAAGCGGATGCAAAATACTCTGTTGAATGTAAATTAAGTTAATTAATAATCAAATGTTTATCTACATCATTTAAAGCTCAAAATTGAAATAACAAAGTACAGATATATTCAGGGCTTAATCAGAATAAATTGAAAAGTATTTGTATATGTACTTAAAATGTTAGACCAAATGATATCACGAATACGTATTAATGTACAAATAGCATTTTATTGCACAATGGGGCAGATCATAAAAAATAGTTTTAATAAAAAAAAATTTTCTCGACTTTATTTGTTTAATTGTTATTGAATCTTAGGCTCTTTCTTTTAATTTTTAATTTTTCGAGTATCATCACCAGGATACTTTTTACTGTATATGTGCAATAAAAAAATTCTTCAAATTGTTATTCGAAAGATAAGACTTCATTTTAATTTTTATTTTTGTATCAATATTGTAGATATACAATAAACAAATATCCTGAAGGTGATACGCAAAGAGTACCGAAACGTTAGTATAAGAATAAAAATTAAAAGAAAGACTTGAAGCTTAATAAATAAAGTTACAAATAGTTTTAAATGCATAACTTCTAAACTACTGATGGGACTTCTGAATTTAAAAAATTAGTAGACGTCGGCATCTCTGAATATTATATGTATATGAAATTTCGTTTCTGACAAAAATGTCACACATATTATATATGTTTGTGAAGATATACTTAAATTAAACTAGCACAGACAAAAACCACATTTCCTAGCAGAACCAATTTGGCAATTAACAGTCATAGTAAATTTAAGGAAATTTAAAAAAATTTAGGATGTGGAATAAGTCCATCGTAACTAATTTATGGAAAGGTACTCCAAAGTATACGTAAAAAAGGAATATCAAATACTCGTATCGTTCAAAATAATGCAAAAAAAACAATCATAAAATCAGAGCTCTTCTCGAACCATTATGGAAAAATAGCGACGTATATTCCACTATATACAAATGGTGCTCCAGAGGGTATCCAAAGGAAAAGATAATTTCGTATATCTGGAACAATGTTGGAGCTTAAGAAAAATTAATTTGAAAAAGCCATTTTGAAATATTAGTGGACATTGTGGATAATATTGACTTATATGTATTACCACTACATAGAAATGGTGCTTCAAAAGGTCCTGTAATTTTGAAACTTTGCAAAAATGGATTTGAAAAGTCATATTTTTGAAAAATTTTTCGAGAAAATTAGTAGCCATTATGCAAAAATATATAAATAGTGCTCCATAGGGTCTTCTAAGGAGCAGATAAGGTGGTATTTCTGGAATAATTATCGGGCTTAAGAAAAATTAATTTGAAAAGAGACATGTTTTTGATAAGTTTCTCGAGAAGATTAGTGGACATTATTGAAAAATAGTGACTTGTCATATTTAAGCCATATTGTTTTTAAGTCATATTGCCCTTCTTCCATGTTTGTGTTTTTTTCTAAAAAAAATGCATTAGTTCAAATGCGAAGATGCTTTTTTTCTAAATATGTTGCACGGAAAACATGTAGATGTTTAATAGGTTTTACACTCAGCATTCTTTAAGGGTTAGATACTACTTGAGGATTACTTTGCTTATATAAATAAGGGTTTTGTTCTTCTTGGGTATCTGTCAGTGGGATCTCATTGCGCTGTGATGCATCAAGGTCTTTCTTCTTTCTCTGTAAAACAAGTTCGATGTAATTTGCTACAGCACTCCAATTGTTATCGCACTCAAGCATTTTGTCAACTACATCAGTAGGGGTAAACTCTCCAATCTGTGCGCTCAAATTATTTCGCTCAGTATGCCATTGGGTGCAGTTGAAAAACGTGTGCTCAGCGTCGTCGTTTATCTCGCTGCAATAAATGCAACCGGTGTTACTTGTCTTACCCATGCGGTATAGATATTTTTGGAAGTATCCATGACCGGAAAGAAATTGGGTCAGGTAGTAGTTCACTTCCCCAAATTCTCTTTGCATCCACTTCTCTATATTGGTGATTAGCCTCGCCGTCCATCTGCCTCTTATGTCTGCGTACCACCTATTTTGCCATTGCTGGATTGTCCGCGATCTTCGCTCTGTTATGCTAATAGTAGGATGTAACCCCCTAGAGTTCCATGTCTCCTTTCTTTCTCGCGCTAAGAGGTCAATAGGGATCCCCCACTTATTACTAAAATCGCTGCAGTTGAAACCGTACAGTAAGCTGAAGCTACCCTAAGTGCCGCTGTCCGCTGTACCGTCTCCAACACTTTGCGCCTACTCTTCTCTCTCAGCGCATCTGCCCATATTTCGCTACCATATAGCAATATCGAGTTAGTGGTTGCCATAATTAGCATCCTCTTACTCTGTGTTGGTCCGCCAATATTTGCCATATATTGCCAAAGAATGTTAATTATACATATATATATATATTAATGCTAAATGTTTAATAGTTGTATTTTTGTTTTATTCTGAGCTTCAAGAAGGAATTACCATGCAAGGATGCGAACAACATATCAAACGTGTTCCGCATTTTGAAGGCAACAAGCATATTCAGAAAAGAAAACGAAATTAGATAATAATAAAATAGATTTGTAAATAAAATGGGATTCTTTTTTGATAGTGCAGAATCTGGTTAGATTATATATATATATATATATATATATATATATATATATATATATATATATATATATATATATATATATATATATATATATATATATATATATCGAGCCTTTGGTGCAATACCGTAGTAACTCAAAATTTGAATTTTTTAAGGTTATATTACGAAATTGTTCGCCTTGTCGTTTTTATATTATGTAAAAGTTTCATAAAAATATTTTGTATACTCAGCTCTTGCGAAAAGAACTAAATTTTCTTTTACCATTAAGATGTGTATAAATTCAAAACTTTCAAATCAGTTTCTGCAAAACAACATTTTTTGAATTATTGCGTTATTGCAGCAAAGGCTCGATATATTAAAATTGAAAAAAATGTTCTATTTGTTGTTTTGTGTTTGATGAAATGCCGCTAACAAAGTTTAAACAAATACAGTCACATCATTGCGTTTGAAAATAATCGCTTGGCCTTTTCCTAGACGTCTAGCCATTGTGTGTTAAGCGAATGCGACAAATAAATTTGAATTGATATGAAATCGACCGCAAAAGCGAATATGAATACCTACAATAGTTTTAAGATATGCAACTAAAATTTAAATAAATAAAATGTAGAGGTTTATTATACACACACTTATGTATGTATTACGCAAGTAGTTGTGTTTTTACTTAAATTGAACTTTATTATATAGATATATATTTTCAAAACTAAAACGGAATATAGAATGTACTTCATATAAACTTATAAGGAAAATATTACCACTGTTTTTTGATCAAATGTCAGTTGCAAACGAAAGTTTGCTAAATGTCATTAGCAACGTAAGAACGTGCTCTCCAAATCGCTCATAGATAGTTCCATCGAAGCTTCTGCAAAGAAAAAAATTCCCTTTTACTCAGCTTATAACAAGGCGTTGTTAATTACATTAAAGGTATTTATTCCTTGCACAATATTTAAGGGTATGTTTTGAATCACAATCTTCTTTCCAATTAAGTTGTTGATTTTAGTAGATTTTGTATTGAAAAAAATGCCACTTATTATATATTTTAAATGATACTTAAAGTGTTATTTGGTTTTTTTGGGCTCTGCAGGTTGAGGGGTTGATTTTGAGCTTCTTCCGGTTTGCGGTGTTCATAATTATGTTTTATTTTCGATCCACTAATTAATCTTTTCGTACAGCGACTGTAACAGAAAAACATTTTGCCACAAAGCAAAGACTTCACAGGATTATGGTTTAATTTTTTACGTTTGATGACACGAGAAACTTGCATCAACTTCTATAATTTTAACGTTACTTACCATTGTTTACATAAACATGTATCTGTGCATACATACACATGCATACATACACATGTTTTTATGCTGGCCTAAAACCATTTGCTTCTGATTGACTTTTGTTGTAATTTGTTTTCGCAAAAATGTAACAAATTTTTTGATATTGTATTAACCAAATTGTTCGCTTCGAAATTCGCATAAATTTCAGCAAATGCGGGTGGTACTATCTCAAATAAGCGAATGCGAACATTCGCTATACCCCTACTTTAAAGCATTTAGCAAAACTTTATATAAGTTTTTTGTCTATATGACTATGTTTATTTTATTATGTTTATTAATTGCTTTACAATAATTGTTAAGACTTTATCATTTGAAATCAAATTTGACCATTCTCAAATTGAGATCAAACTAATTTTTGATGGAATAGGCACAATGCTGAAAGTAGCGTCACAGAAAATACGCATACCATTCTCATGTAGGTCAAATTGCAGCCCACAAACTCCGCTTGGTCAATGCTATTTTGAATTTGCCTTGAAGGCATATGCAATCAGTAGTCAAGAAATTTTCTGTCTGTCATTTAGTTTACAATCGATTCCACTGTGAATTTCAATGAATTCATAGATATTGTTACGTGACAATTTCAAATGCACACATTCCTGCATTTTAAATAAATAATTACTTTGTCAAACTAGATTTTTATAAAAAAAAGCAACAGATTCTACTTAATTTTTTCCTGTTCTTTCAGCTTCGAAGAAATTAATTTGATGATGGCGAAATAATTTTTTTTAACCGCATTTATTAAGCATCCAAGATTAATTCACATATCCCACAATCATCTTTATAAGTGTGTAGTATAGGGTTGCCAGATTCAATATGAGCATTAACTTGACATTTAGTGCAAATGAGCTTGATTTTAAGAAGAGAACTGGACAAATTGAAATATTTGCTTAAAAACTAAAAATACGGGATAATATCAATTTTTTTAATTTATTAAAAATTCTTTATTTATTAAAAACGGAAATAAAGGATGTTTACTTACAAAAAAAAAAAACAAGAATAACATAAAAAATTCAACAATTCAGTCATTTCTTTGCAGGAAAATTACATAAAATTCATTCAGTTCGTTACTTATAAATGTACGTTTGTATATTTTTAACATACATAGGTGTATGCACAGTAAGCGCCAAAAGAAATGTCTTTTATGTTTTAAACAATAAAAAAGCAACAAAAATAGAAAGTTATTTCTTAATATTGTTTAAAAGCGATAACAAAATTTATTTAGAAAAAATAAAACTAAAAAACCTTTTATATTCTTTCCGTTCGAGTTCAATTCAATGAAAACTAAATTTGGAAAAAAATGGACTTAGTTCGTACTAAATACAGTGATGAGTCAAATTATGTGTGTTGATACAGGGATAAAATTATATGTTGCCAACAATTAAACTTTACTGCCAAAAAACGAAATTTTTTAGATGTAACCAACTGCAAATTTTAATTTTGAAAATGTTCAATTTCAGCTTGACAAATATTGCTTGAGCTTGAAACTTGACATTCACTAAAATATCTTGACAATCAAGCTCATTCCCGGCCATCTGGCAAGCCTAGTGTAGTACCAGTCTCTCGGTTTTTTCTTCTAAATGAGGTGTAAAACCAATACATATATACAAATTCAGACGTTGCTTTGTCTATGAAAGATTTTAGAATTTTTACGAGAAACAAAAACAACTTCTTAAAATTAAAATTTAGTTTTTGACATCAAAAATTTTCGATATATTATGAATTAATTCAATTTTGAATTCTATACATATATTTTTTAATGAATAATTCAATCATTTTTAATTCGTATTAAATTTATTAAAATTTTAATTCAATTCATGTTCTTCACAAAAACACAAATTTCTCGCCCGTTAAGTGCTTTTAGTGCCTTTCATTGTTGCAGGGGTAAGGTTTGCCCCTAATTTTTTTGTTATTTCTAAATAAAGCTAACCAAAATTCTGAAGTATTGCCCCCTTTTTGCTATTAATAACATAAACAAATTGAAATGGTAAAATAATTTTTCATTGCTGATCTTTATTTTTATTTGCTGTTTCAGCAATAAGAGGTACCTACAATGACAACATTTACCTCTTTACAGGTGGTAGACGAATAGTGTCTTTCAATACATGATACACATTGGGTAGTGAAATATTTAAACAGAAAACTCCATCTACTTAATAGGCAAAAATTGTGTTCGGCAGTCACAGTCATCAGGCATGGAAAATAAAAATTTTGAAATGATATTGGCATTAATATTAAAAAGTACTTTATTCATTTTGTAAGTAAAATTTTTAGATATAAATATGTAAATCAGACACTTGTTCCATAAAAAGGTAATAGAGATCAATATAAAAAATATTATTTATATATATTTATTTTATATATGTATATATATTTAATTTGTATAATTGATTGTTGTTGAATTTGCAATCTTTGTGAACGCGTTAAAGAAAAGTAGGCCGATGACTTCTTTTGCTCATAATTTAAATGTAGTTGCAGCTATTGTAAGCGATGATCCCTTCGTGTGTTAAATAGTACTGATATAAATGTAATAGTACTAAATTTTCCATTCCTGATATATATGTAACTCGATTCCTAACATTTTCAAACAATCAATTTTGACTGTTGCTTGTGCAATAAGCTAACAAAAGTGTGTTAGAAATAAATTTCCTAATAACGTTTGAAACACATGCAATTTTCATATTAAATCTAATTTATTGAATGGAAAAAAAAGCTTAATAGTAGATAAAAAATAAATTAGTTGTGAGAATTTAATACTGTTAGAATGTAAGTAGAAATCGGTCAAAAGTGTGTAAAAAAAAGCGTAAATAGATGAATGTCATTGTCATTTTATGAAACTTATTGAGTTAAGTCGGCTAGTCTCATAAAATTCAAAGTGAACTTAATGAGTAAACCACCACTCCTGCATGCCGATTTGAAGCATGGATGACCTTTTCTATACAGAAAAAAACCTTCCCAATACTACAAAACATAGAAGACCACCACATGTTGGGACGAAATTTGTCACTATCCTAAGCTCTCATTGATTTGCTTTGAAACCACAGCAGTCAAATTATCACCAATAAACAAAAAAGAAAAAAATTCTTGGCTTTTACTGGTTGTTGCCATGGTATTAGATGAAGGTTCGTTGAGCCCAGTTTAGAAAGAAATTGTTCATAATTCTATTATGTGGCATGTGAAACCTTTCCCAATTCTCTCAAGCATACATGTGCTCATAAATTAACTTTTACACTCGCTACTGATTTCCTCATTTCGCAAAAAAAAAATTAAATAGTAAACATACAACAGTTTCAATTTGAAACCCTGCTCAGTAGTCTATAATAAAAATATTTTGGAATAAGCTAACCATTTTTAAACGCTACACAAATAATAAAGTCAGAGTTTTGATCGACAACACCCAAGATCGCTCAAGAACAGTGCTGTAGTGTTACAACGTGGGGTAGCCTGGGCATACTAAATCAGAAGAATTCTGCTGCTGTTAGATCTGGCGATCTAGACTGCCAAATCTCTAAAACGGGAGATCACTCGACTTTGAAATTGGTGTCTCATAATATCAATCGGTGCTTGAGCTGTGTGAGCGATTGCTCCATCCCGTTGAAATCAACAATAATTGAGACCCATTGCAGCAACTTTTGTTTAAAAAAAAACTCGTTTAAGATCTGCTTGTAACGCCCACCATTTACGGTGATGGTGTTGCTAACGGCGTCTTAAAAAAGTGAGAGCCAATCACTTTTTCACTGCAACAGTCGCACCAAACCATCACATTGACTGGATGCAATGTCTCTTTATGCATTTAAGGTGGATTCTCTGTGCCCCAGAAACGGAAATATCCTCATCCTGCATCAAGTTTAACAGAATATGACAGTAGTTTAACCTTGCCCGAAGGTTAGCAGGTAGCAATTCGTGAATAGTTCATCTCGTTGATGTTTGTAGATTTTCTCTAATGACGTCGGCAAGCGCAGCGATGTTCTCGATCGAACGAGCGATTCATGCGACAGAAGTAGTGGACTCAGTTTCCACGAAATTCTCGCTGTATTAAAAGAATAGACTAAAAATCTTGTCAATTAAGCAGTAAAAATTGTTTCACGTACTTGAGGTGTTTATCGCTCCATGGCTTGTTGACAACTAATTCTCTATATATATATATACGCCATAAATGTCAGAGTGACATTTGGTGTCATCTGCGGAAATCGCAGTCAATTGAAATTATGACACCTGTTATATTTGAAAAGAAAGTAATGTACGGTTTTACAAATATTTACCAAAAATAAGTAAGAGTTTTTGCAAGAACTTGACACAATTGAAAACGTTTGGTAACTTTTTTTTAATAATTTTTTAAAATTATAAAAATGTTGTTGTTTATAATCTAACTTACATGCCTTATATTGCGCTGGCGTAATGAATTTATATTTATCTACAATAATGTGCAAAGTTACAATATAGAATATGTTGAATGCCTTTAATACCCTGTATATTTATGATCACGTCTAATACATTAATATTCAATATATATCGGGGAAGCTTCATTCACCGTGTATTAAAATCTTTCAGGTTGAATGAGAGAAAAATGAGAAGAAACCAAACATATTAGAGGAGCCTTATTTCGAGATACTATGGCAATGGGGATGAGTGAAATCGACAACTTCTCTATATGAGGTTTTATATTAATCCGATTAGTCCATCAGCAATCTTTGAACTATTTCCAAAGTATTTTGGTTCAGTGTGCTGTAATAATGTAAAATACTAAAGTAAATATATTTTTTTCTCTTTCAAGCCACTTGCTTTCCTTTTAAAATGTTGAAAATAGACTTTTTATTTGTTTAATGAATATTCAAATAAACTGTTTGTGTTCTAAGTACAAATCGTGTCATACAAATGTTGCACAAACTCCGCCAGATAGCAAAAAAAGTAAATAATATAATAATTATACTGGGAATAAATTCGCATTTTGTTTTAATTCAAAGAAGAAACACAATTTATATACATATTTTTTTTCTTCTTATCAGCACTTTTACCTCGACTTTGAAAATTATTTTATAGTGTGATTTCCATTAAATGTACGTCTGATTAAATAAGTATGTGTGTATGTATTTCTATAAGTAAATAGCTGAAAGTACATTATGTATATTATATTTATGAATTTTATAAACTACTGTTGATTAACCCTTTAAGTATTCTAGTTGTGCCTGTTTTTCTTCTGCCAGGTTGAACAAGTTAATCCTGTTCAGCTCTACATTTTTGCCTTCTTTTACTAAATTTTCTTCAATGAACCTAATAATTATTTAAAAAAACTGACTATAAAAAAAGCAGATAGAAAATATCTGGAAATATTTTTAAAGAACTTTTACTAAAAAAACAACTGGGACTATGTGGATTTGTGGGCAGGTTCGTTCATAAGAATTGGTTAAATTGGATATGGCAGTTAACGAATAGACATATTTTTTATATTAGGTATCTAATAAAAACAAATATTTGTTTCTTTGTTCGTATTCTATTCATGGTCAAAACGCTTATCTGATCACGATAATACTTAGTGAACCTATTGTTTGCACTTACGGGAAAGTTATAGGCCCCTTTCATAAAAGAAAATTATTAGTACTCAAAGGTATCACCAATGCTTCTCTTAAACTATTTGTAAGAAACCGATTTAAATGAAACTTGAAATCTGGTAGCAAAAATAGCCCATGTATATATTCAAAATTAGGAGGAGGGCGACACAATTTTTGCTACTCTGTAGCTAACGAACCTGATTCAATGAAATTTGAAACATGAAAATATCTTCTCATTCTGTTTTTTTTTTGCAACAAGGATCGGTGGAAGGAGCGGGGGAAGGGACGCTTAATACTTTAAGCAGATGTAACACGATGCATAGGAAAACGACAACGAAATTCACGCTTCCTTAAAAAAAACAGACTGAAAATTTGTCAATTAAGCAGTAAAAATAATTCCACGTTCTTTAGGTGCGTATCGCTCCATGGCTTGTTGACTACCAATTCTCTATATACATATGTATGTATCTACGTCATAAATGCCAAAGCACTGTGATATTTGGTTTCATCTACAAAAATGGCGTCCAATTGAAACTATGACAACAATTTTACGCCACCTTGTATAAAAGGCTCTATATTAAATTACTCTCTTCATTCGAATGAAAAAAAAAAACTTTTGAATTCATCCTTATTTGTTGTATTTTTGTTATTCTGATTTAATTTATATGTTTTGCTATCATAATTGAAACTCATAACTTTAGAAAATAATGTATTTCTCTTCAAAATATTAAATATTTGTTTTACATATTTGACTACTCGACTGAAATAATATTCGTTAAACTATAAATGACTTCATTGCCAATAAAATTCCTTAAATCATCAAATGGTTAAATTAGTGTTTTGCATACGATTTCTTAACAAACGTTTGTTAACCCTAAAGTGTTTGTTAACGAATATGAACTTTAAAGCTAAAGGAATATTTTTCCGTATTCTACTATACAAACTATTAAATTATTTTTGATACTAAGTTAACTTTCATTGATAAGCAAAAATTAATTTTTCTGAAAAAAAAAAATAAATAAATATATGTCTATATATATATATATATATATATATATATATATATATATATATATATATATATATATATATATATATATATATATATATATATATATATATATATATATATATATATATATATATATATATATATATATATATGTATATATATATATATATATATATATATATATATATATATATACATACATATATATATATATATATATATATATATATATATATATATATATATATATATATATATATATATGCAATTTATTAATACAAAATTATAAGACACACTTTTGATAAGGAAAATACAAAAATACAATGAAAACAAAAAAAAAGAAAAAATAAGCAATTTATACCGGCAATAGCAATAAAACGTGACTTAATTTAAAATTGTAAATTAGATGAGATTCGTCGATTATTTGCAATTATTTTCGTCCAGAAGCTATAGAAAACAGTTAAATAAAGTGTATTATTTAATAAAAATAAAAAATACTTAATGGGAATTTACGGTCACGAATTTAAAAAAGTGTCAATAGTAAAAATAAAATAAATTATCACAAATAACCACAAAAACAGGAAAATACTCGTATATTATTTCATTATAATATTCACACATTTACCACGCTTTACTTTTTTTTGTACATTGTCATGGGCGTAGCTAGGTATGGGCCTAGAGGGCCGTGGCACCCACCTAATTCTATAATAATTTTTCTTACATGCATACAATATAAAATTATTGAAGAACGCACAGGGTATTGTGGACGTATTGCTTTTTTCTATTTAAGAAAACACAGCCAATTTAGGAATAGAGATGTCTGTTCCAAGGATAGTCTCTCGTCAAACGCACCGTTTAAATCCCCCATTTTCATCACCTTCTGAATACTGGAAGCGATCTATATACATTTCTTATATAGATTCTTTAATTTCATCACTGGACAGAAGATTTAATGAAGAGAATAGGCCAGCGTTTGCAATTCATTGTTTGCACCCATCAAACATGCTTTCTTTGAAGCTGGAAGAGCTTAAAGATGCCACAAAAACGATTGAGCATTTTTATGAGTTGGATGATTTGGAAGGAGAAATTGAGCATTGGTATAATTCTTGGTAAAGACGAATTAGCCGACTTAGAGCTGGCGAGTATTTTGAAAGACGCTGGATTATTTTATCTAAATATAAGGAAGGCGTTATTAATTTCATTGCTACAGCCGTGCACTACTGCAACTGTTAAGCGGTCATTTAGCACTTTAAGGCGAGTAAAAACATGGTCGCGCTCCACAATGACTGAAGCTCCACGTAGATTACTCCTCAAATAGATCGAAATTGTAATAATCATAAAAAATCATAATTTTTGTGGCACCACCCTATTTCATATCCTGGCTACGCCCTTGTACATTGTTATTTCTTTTTTCAATTGGTTATTTGACCAAGAATATAAAAAAATATACGATTTCCTTAAATTGCGAAGCGAGTAGAACGATTTTGGGATAGGTTGGGCAATGAAAGTTGCTAAAGTATCATGTGACTGACACATGTTTACGTGATTACTAATATTTTGTTTTGAAAAGTACTCCTATATAAGTACGTGTATGTGCATATTTATATTAAAAAGATTATTTCTTTATTGTAGTTAATTTTAATCTTTTAACATGATTGAAAAGTTTTTTCGGGATTTTTTTTGGCTTTTCATGATTAATTATCTAAAAATGGACTGAAGGACTAGAACATGACCAAAATGTCACATCATTTCTTCTCAAGAAATTTTTCAAAAATACATATGTATTACTTTTTTCAAATTCATTTTTCTGAAATTCCAAAATTAATTATACCACCTAATACGCTCCTTAGAGGCCCATCTGGAGCACAATTTCTATACTCGTATAGTGGGATATACCTACAACGTACTATTTTTCTATTTCTCCGAGAAGATGTCTAGTTTTGTTATTGCTTTTTTGTATTGTTTTGAACGTTTTTTTTTTCATCGAACATCGTCGGAGCAACTGTTTCATGTTTTGTCTAATATGGATCTGGTAACATTTACTAGATTTCTTGAAATTAAATATAACTGTTAAGTAGTTAACAGCGCTCTGTTAACTGAAAAATGAGCAATTTTTTTTTTTTTTTTTTTTTTTTTTTTTTTTTTTTTTCACGCTAATATATGTTCATTGTATCTTCAAATAATTGAACTAACAATAAGTGTTCAAATCTTAAATATATGAATAATCATTAGGCCCAACCAGTGTCGGACATAAACTTAGTGATAATAATTAATAATACATAAAATTCATGTTACGCACAAAAAATATTTTCAAAGAATTTCATCTGGAGAGTTGCGTATTAATGCCGTAGTGTCCCTCTTTTTTAAGCGGATGTGTCCAGGAAAGTTCAAGATGTTACGAGCAAGGGGATTAGGATGGAACTCGAGTTTTGTCAAATATTTTCCAGCATATTTTGCAATTTCAGCGGTCACAAGTGGCATATTTAAATCACGATGTAAAATAGAATTTTTCAAGTACCATGGAGCCGTAGTTATTAACCTTAATATTTTGTTTTGCATTCGTTGGATTCTCTCTACATTGGAAGCTGAAGCAGTGCCCCATAGCTGAATTCCGTAACACCATATCGGCTTCAAAAGCGACTTGTATATTAAAAGTTTACAATCTAGACTGAGGGTAGAATTTCTACCAATCAGCCAATGTATCTGGGTTAATTTAAGCTTCATTTGTGTCAGCTTAGAGTCAATGTGGTGTTTCCATGTAAGCCGTCGGTCGAGGTGAATACCAAGATATTTCACATGTGAATGTTGAGGAACAACTTGATTGTTGATTTGAATGGGGGAACAAGTGTCTCTTCGTAGGGTAAATGTAACATGAACACACTTTTGTTCATTTACTTTTATTCTCCATAAGTTCAACCACAATTCCAACAGGTTAATATGTTGCTGAAGGTAACGGGATGCCTCGTGAGGGTTTTCATGCATACTAAGGCAGGCTGTATCATCGGCAAATGTAGAGGTGAGGATATTACTGCTCAAAGGCATATCACAGGTATAAATCAAATACAAAACTGGCCCCAGTATACTCCCCTGAGGCACCCCAGATGAAATGGTTTCGGGCACACTCATGAAGTCTCCTTCCACGACAGTGAACTTCCGGGCAATAATGTAACTTTCCAAAAGATTTACAATGTTTATTGGTAGATATGTCTTCAATTTTAGAATTAGGCCTTCATGCCACACTTTATCAAATGCCTGAGAGACATCAATAAATAGGGAAGAACAATACTTTCTTTCTTCAAATGTTCTTCTTATGAAATGAACCAATCTATGACATTGTTCAATGGTGCTGTGCTGACTTCTAAAACCAAATTGATGGTCCGGTATGCATCCATTATCAGCTAGAATTGGGGACAATTTTGTCATGAGAAGTTTTTCGAAGAGCTTCGAAATTGTTGACAGCAAACTTATTGGCCTATATGACTCAGCCTTAGTAAGATCTTTACCCGCCTTTGGAATCATTTTGACCATGGCAAGTTTCCAGCTGTGTGGGTAATACTCCAGTCGTAAAATGCCATTAAAAATAAATAACAGGATTCTAATAGCAATACGAGGCAACTGCATCAGCATCTTGTTACTAATTCCATCAATACCCGGGGCCTTCTTTGGATTGGTTTCAGCAATTAGTTTTTGTACATCAAGCATCTTAAACTTTATGGGTCGAGGGGGTAGAGCTACTACGCTCGGCAAATCAACAGCACCAGTACATGTGTTTGGGGTAAATACGTCTTTTAAATGACCAGCTAATATGTTACCTTTTTCAGTATTAGTTCTTGCCCAACCTCCGGTAGAAGTGCGCAGGGGTGGTTTAGACTCAACGGGTGTTTTAAGCTTTTTAGCAGCGCGCCACAAGGAGTAATTAGATGCTGCAGTGACATCGAGACCTTCCAGGTAGTTCTTAAGAGAAGCAGATTTTTCAGCTGAAAGCAACTCTTGGAGTCGTTTAGTGCATTCTCTAAGTCTGATTTTATGTTGGGGCGATCTGTGCTGTTGCCATTCCCTTCTAGCTCTTCTTTTTTCACATACGAGACGTTCAATGTCCGCAGAATAAATTCTATTAAACCCAGTCTGCGGATGGGAGGTAGTGGCATGTTTAGCAGCCTGTTTAATATTCTCGGTAAGATTGGCAATGTTAAGTTCAATATCATCGGGAGTTCTAAGCCTGATGTTTTCCGTACAATGACTACTGAGATATTTTTTGAACCCCAGCCAGTTAACACGATGTATCATCTTCACATATGGGTCAGGTAAGTCACTTCTTAGTGGGCTACAAATTGTAACGATCGTGGGAGAGTGATCGGAGGAGAGATCATGTGAAGCTTCAACATGAATTAAATCCCTAGGGATATTTTTCATGACCCCAAAATCTATAACATCCGGAATTTTTTGTATGTCAGTAGGCCAGTAAGTGGGCTCCCCACTAGAAATGACGTCCAAATCCATTTTTGAAATTGTGTTGAACAATGCTCGACCTCTAGGAGTAATAAGACGCGACCCCCAGAACGTATGCTTTGCATTGTAGTCTCCAGCTGCTACGAAACAAGGGCCAAGAGTTTTGTAAAAATCCTCGTATTGATCTTCACTGATTGAAAATCTGGGAGGGGAGTAAACTGATGAAAGCACAAGATTTGAACAAAAATTTTCGATGCAAATATTTGTTGCTTGTAGATGGTCTTCACAAGTGTTCTCAAGAATATAGTGCTTGAGTCTTGACTTTATTAGAATTGCTGATCCTCCGCATGCTCTTCCTCTCGGGTCCTTTGTATCATATAAGGTGTAGCCACTCATTTTAAAAAGGCTTCTCGAAGTCAAATGAGTCTCAGATACCAACATTACATCAAAAATGAGCAATTTTAAAGATATTTTTGTCTCTGTTACTTAAATTTTAATTTATGTATATTGACATAAGTACATCATTTTCATTGCTTCCGAAAATCCAATACTGCTCTTCTTCAACTTCCTACGAAGTTAATTTAAAAAAGTTTTGATAAAAAATCTCTAAAGCTCAATTTAATAATAATTTCGACATAAAAAAACTTATTTTTTAAAATCTACATGAAAACTTTAATTTTTCTTTAGGCAATTAGTGATAAAATTACTTTTAGGAAAAGTAAGAAAAAAGGAACCGTAACTCCTGGCAATTTGTACGTTTTACAGAATTAAAGTTTATTTCCGGTCGTAAAGATCCAATTCTAATTTAACATATTTTCTTTGCGAAAGTTCACTTTTCCCAATATACATATGTATGTAATTAAGACAGTTTTCAAATCGGCGAATAGGAATAAAAAAATGGAAAATTCTACAATGACAATCCTATGTTGAAATCATTGGTTCCTTTTTTACTGGGACTATTTGACATTCATCTATCTTCTGCTGAAATGAGGGAAATAGTGCCCCTTTTTATAAGCAAACAAAACTATAGGCCAAAATATATGTGTACATCTTTAGCGATATTTATTTTCACCAGTGGTACTTTTCGTTTCTTGTATATGTATGCTCGCCTTTGTAACACTATATTGATGCAATTTTGCTAAGTGATGGTCATCTGCCAATTGGCCAATAGATTTTAATTTTAAATTTCACTTGCGTGAATTTAGTTTAGATAAGGTAATATCAATGGTAAGATGCTGATCACGATGTATAGCAATATATTTCACCATGGCAACATTTTGTTATTGATTTATAGGGCAGGACATCATTTTGTTGATTTCATTTTCCATAGAATTCGCTGCGGAAAGCTTACAAAATAAAATAATAATAAAACTAAGATTCATCCTTATCACATGAGATTTGATTTATTTTTACGGCTTCCGTTTATCCAGTAAACAATCTCAAATTCATACAACGCCATTTGCGCTTTATAATTATTTAATCAACTTTATTTATAGCCATATAATTATTTGAAATTTTTTAAAACTCGTGATAACATTTTTTTTATGACAGTCATTTGCTTACCAACTACTATCTCGTGTTGAAAACACTTTTATTATTATTTATTACAATTGGAAATACTCTATTACCATGTCGTCGCCTAAAATTCAAATAGGCCGTAACTGCACAAAAACATTTTTATTTGAATTGATTATGAAGTAAATTGAATTTTTATAAAAAATTCACTTAGAAATAATACACAAAACTCTAAAATTTTTGACTTTTGGAAAACAACAAGAATATAACAGCTCCAATTACCTTCTTACATTTCAACAAGCTTATCGAATTCATTATATTTCTGATTCTGACGTTAGCGGAAAGTCATTATATAACACTTTACAATATAAAAATAATATGTAATAATAAGGTTTTAGCAACTGATTATCGTGGAGGGCACAAGGAAAATTTATGCGCTCTCAAGTTTTCATTTATATATATTATATCTATAGCTTTCTCTTATAAGAGAATTATAGTGAAAATATACACAAAACATATTTCTTATACAAACTTATCCCGTAAAATTCAGTTTTAGCATCAATTTAGAATAAGTATGAAATTGACCCTTAAACACATTTTAAGCTTTGACATATTTCTGTCGTTCACGTTGGCTGTTGAGTTTTAGTGTATTGAAAGATTTATAATAGAATTTTATGATTTTATGAAAAATATTTTTCAAGAATATTTTAGTCTCCTACATTGCTGTTTAAGAGAGTTTTTGGCCTCTTTCACGCAAGAGTATTAAAACGTGGAGTTAGAAGGTTGAAATATTCCACAAAAACGTTCCTCGCAGTATTTTACATAAACACTTCTGAAAATACATTATACAAAAAATATATAGGTTTTACAAGATTACCTACGCCGATTCGCTATAGCAATGTACAGAAGGTGGGGAACTTTAACTTCCTCTAAGATAATTGCCAGACGAAACTTTAAAAATGCCGATGCATTTATATGATTTTCTTGTCGCCTCTTTCAAGGCTCTTAAAAGGGCGTTGTTTCACTTAAAGTTGTCTCTAACAAAATAATGAGGGTTTTGTAAAACGTACGTTTATATGGGAACACCAAGAAATAGCTGGCTGAACTACTACAATTTTTACCAAAATATATCTACGATTTATAGAAATCTCTCTTTTTGTCAAAATATATCTGCAATTTATAGGCTCGTATGTAAATCTCCTTAGCAAACGATATGGAGAGAATTTTAGCAAAGATATAACTTCCTTAATAGAGGTTCCACTAACAAAAGTTGGCGTGGATCACATATATTTTCGCCAAATCCTGTATTGTAGCAGTGGAAGCTGTCATGGGAAATATTTTTGCCTCGACCTTGGAATTTTCAGCCATAATACAATAAAAGACTTTTATGCGATTTCGGAAGTTTCTTTAGGGCATATAATTTTTATTTGTTAAAAAATTTTGGTAGTGAATTTTAACTTTTTATTATAGTCTTTAGAACTTTAGTTAGTTAGTTTTTAAGCACTTTTAATAATATTTTTCATATTGAACCCATAGTGATTATTGGACCCATAGCGATTATATTCATATATAGAGTTTCCTATTTATTTTAGAATATTATTCTATAAAACGAAACATTCCTATAATTTTGATATTTGCTTGGAAATAATCCTGGCATTAAACGATTTTCCAGCATTTTTCATACAAATTTGAAACGTTTCGTTTTACAAAATAACGCCCTTAATTAATTAATGAAACTATATAAACAAATGCTATAGTGCATTTTCGCTCTTATTAACAAATAGCTTTAACGATTTTCGGAGCTGTTAGTTTAGATATTTCGACAATTTTTACAGTCTTAGTAAAAGTATACGTTGCTTTACTTTTAGCAAAAAAAATATATCGTGACCTCTTAGTTTTAGAATAAAGGAATTAGCCGCCCCTATTCTGGATTTGGAATGTTGATTTTCAATTTAATTTTATAAATTATAATGCAAAGAACTATAAGGTGGGTTTACCTACGGTTCTTTTAATCTTTTTAAGTGACGATATTTGCTTATACATATATTTTATTTGCATATGTATATACATATAAATGTGTCTTATCAAATTAATCTACGAAAAATATATCAATGTATAACGAACTTGAAGAGTACACTCAAAAAAACAATTAACTCTAATACTAGTGTGGGAAAAGTCACGCAATTTAAAGTTTGAAATGGTTGTCACATACAGCTAATTCACTTTTTTATAATAAAAATTATTTAATATTAATTATAAAAATTGTTTATTTACATAATAGAAATTTTGTTAAAATTTTTACTAAATTCTTGGAAGAGTTTTGAAAAAGTTCTAGCATTTTTTTAAATAAAAAAATAATAAATTTTTGAAAATATTCAGAATTTTCTAAATTACAATCTAAACTCAAAATCAATTAAATTTTCTTAAATTCTAAAATTTTACTAAGTAATGAACTCAGTACTCCCAAGTGTTCTTATTTTTCAATGGAGGCAAAATACTACAAGAGAATGTTTTCAATAACTTTTTATATACAAAATACGAATACAATTACAAAGCTATTCTTTAATTATAATTTATTTGGTTTCTAAATACAGAAATAGTGAAAAAGAGTGTTTTTGAAGGTTCACAATTATTTAAAATAAAAAATATGAATTTAATTGAACTGATCTTAATAAATATGATTTCATTTGAGGCTGGTGCGTGGATGACGCAGTCTAAATTTCCAATTTTCACACATTTTTCGCAAATTTCTTGAACCAAGTTTAATATGTGCAATTTTTGGGTGTACAATTTTCTGTTATTATGTACATACATATACATATACTCTATGCGTAATTAATTAAAATATTTATTGTAGAAATATGCACACATAGGAACTCAACTGATAAATATGATTTATCAGATAAAAATAATAAACAGAAGAAAACAAATCTTAAAAATTTTCCATAAAATGTATGACCAGAAATTTCCGAATATTTTTGTGAATTTATTATCATAGTACTTGACAAAATCATTTTTATATAAAATCTTCCAATTGTACTTTTTAAAAGATATTTTAGCTCCGATCGCATAGATCAGGCTTTTAACTTCGGAAGTGTTCGTTTTGGAAGAATATAATATTTTAAATTTCCTATAAAAAAAACTTGTTATTATTTTAATTGGCAAGGTTTTATTCAATAACCATGAATTTTGCAGTTTTAATGGATGTATCATATTTTTAGTTATAAAACCTTAATCCTAACGAAACATAGACTTATCAAAAAATGTTTTTCATAGTCTTATCTCAACAACAAGGCCTTATATATTATTCAAAAAAAACACCAAGTACACACAAAGAAAAATTTTGGTTAACAATATCACAGCCGGAAACCATTATTAATGTTCGTCTTTAAAATGTTGTCAAAAATATCATTATATTCATTAGTTCTGTATAAAATGTTCTCATAAACATATTTAATGTTTGCCTAAACTATAAGAAATATTTTATGAAGTACATGTATGTATTGCTCTGTTCCTAAGAACAATGAAAAGAAAAAGAGTTTACTATCGATTTCATATAAAATTTCGCTATTTGAAATTGAAAATCCGACAAAATAACTGCCAAAAAATAAAGAAATATCTCTACATTTCAAATTCAATATTCGTATTCGTATTTAAAAATATTTCATCAGATATTCGTATTCGCATTCGCGAATATCGTTACATCACTAATATACACAGTGGTGTTTGGTTAAAAAGTCCAGCGGTTGTAACGTATTTTCTCCTCTAACGAACTATTTTCAAAATACCCAAAACAAACATGCTTGTAAACTTTTACGCTAATAACGAGCAAAAAAAAAATCGCATACAACCATATCGAAAAATTAGAATCTCTATCAATGTTACTCAGATTTATTCATTTAAAAAATTAAATATATTTACTCCGGTTATAACAAACTACGTCTGTAACGAACTGATTGCTCGTTATCATATAGTTCGTTATAACCGAACTGAATTGTACATACATACTTATATACATAAATTTTTTTTTAATATTTCTTATTAACTATTCGTATGCTTTGCATTGGAATAACAAAACGAACAACATATACTGACAACAGTTGCAAACCATAATCGCATTTTAAAAAATACAACACTAAAGTAACAACTATTGTAAACCATAATCGGGGCAATTATTCATAGCGACTATTTTACATCAGTTGTTGTGTTGACATGGTGTGCTCTACAAAAATATCTAACATAATTCCCCTCTTTCGCCGATATTCCTATTGCAAAATTATTTAGTTTTTTTATGAAATCAGTTGCTAGCAACGTTGTGCACGTGATGCACTTATTTATGTTTTTATTTTAAGCACAACATTCGGGTGTGGCAAGTTTGGAGTAATTTCATAATGTGTGTTAATTTAATGAAGTTTTTTTTCTGTGTAACAAGAATACACATGAAACATATAAAACAACTACAGCATTTTTATCAACAGAAAAATTCCAAATAGCCAAATACATATTTAAAATAAATATGTACGCAGAAAATTTCACTATGGTTTTCATGGCAAACAAATTATAGTTGCACTTAAATATTTCAAACATTTCAAGGGTATGCTTACAATTTTGTTATTAAATATTATCATAAAGGAAAAATAATATTTCGATTATGTATGAGAAAAATTCGCAGTTGGTAGAATAATGTAAATAGTCAACTGAAATTTATAACTTTTAGTTGCCACAAAACTCGACCCAAAAAACACATATATAAATATTTTTGTAAATACTTTCCATCTTGTGTTCTATTGTATGTGTGTTTTTCGCTTATTAAAATCATTTCTCGTGTGAGTTATTCAGTAGCACTCCTATTCTAATGTACTTTTTGCTTATATATACCTGAGGTCTCCCTTAACTTTGGCTCGTAGAGTCCGCTCATGTTCATGCTTCGTTCAAGTGATGCAATTTTTGCCTGAAGCTATGTTCGAATAGCCACGTTCGCCATTTAGAAAAAATCTGACAAACACATCAACACATATCCGCCACATACCACAAAATGGCCGTATTAATCCCGTTGATCTACCTACATTATCTTAATGACATGTCCAAGTCGATGACTCGTGAATATGTCCTGATACGTACTCGTACGTAAGCTGTGCCACATTTGATATTAAATTTCTGGCGCTGTTAAAATTCGGAGCACAAGTTAGTTTTTTGGTCGCAAAGTATTCCAAAAATAAAAAATTAAGATAATTGCCCTCATGATGTAAATTATTGTCGACGTCACAGCAAAAAATTGTCACTTGCACATGACAACAATTGACTACTGCTAACAAGTTCTATCTCTTCTCTAAACCATTGAAAATGACAATTGATTGGCAGTCAATAGCCAATTATAATCGGAAATAGGAAAACGCAGATGCCCATTATTTGCTGCTGGGCTAATGTGACATCGACAATAACTTACATAATATGGGAAATATGTCTTTTATATATTTTTATTAAATTTTTTCACAAATTTTTATTTTTTCCATTTATGTGTTTTTACCTCTTCTATTTTTTTATGTTTTTTGGCTCATCTTTTATCCTTTTTAGAGAACTTTACATTTTTTAAGAATAAATATTTGATAAAAAATTTTCGTAATAATATGTAATATTTTTAACGATACTGTGGCCAAGTAAAAAGGAAGACTCTGTAGAATTTTATAAAAAAAAAATCATTCAGTTAAGTTGAACAAAAAACATATTCTTCTATATCCTTAAAATTTTACATCAAAAAATTTGAAAAAAAAAAATTTTGTGTGGAGCGTTAAGCGAATTCTATGTTTAAGACCTCGAAATTTGATGATCAAAATTTATGACTGTTTTTTTTGCAGCAAAATCAATTTTTCCAGAAATTTTTATATAGAAAATTAATTTATAAAAAAAACAACCATCAATTTTCAACCACTAGCGATAAAATCATAAAATGTGTGTGTTTTGTACAGCTTATTAATATGTACGAGTATATATCTATCTATATTTTAAAAACTAAGGGGGATAAATTCGTAAAATATCGAAATTTTATAGAGTTCACTTAATATTTCAACATACGAGTATAATTTTTAAAAGATTTTTTTGAAGAGTAGGTTTTCAACAAGACAATTTTTTTGTTCCGGAGAAATGAAGGAAACATTTTTATAAAATTTTTTTAGAGCATTGTATTGTCCAAAAAATATTACGTTTCAATAAAAAAAATCTATTTAAACAACCACTCCAAAAAAATATAAAGTCCTTTAAAATGTGCAAAAAATGAGAAAATGAAAAACCATGTAGGCAGTTTGACTATATTTTTTCTCTAGATTAATGGATATATATTGGTTTTTTCTTAAAAAAATAAAATTTGTCATATGGTGTAATTATAAAAATGTTGTAATTATTAAAATAGATTTTATATATTATTATATCTGTTAGAATTCTTTAACTACAAGTATATATTCTGAATATTTTCTATACTTGGCAAGGGCGTAGCCAGGATATGAAATGGCCACTAAAATTATGATTTTTTATGATTATGATTTTTTATGATTATTACAATTTCGATCTTTTTGAGGAGTAACCTGCGTGGATCTTTTGAAAATTTTGCAAGAATTTTTTCCAGGAATTCGTCCTTCCTCTCGATTACCAATCTTCGGTGGACGCTTAGCATACATAGTCCTGCAATATAAAATATACTTATTTTTTGATAATAAGTAAAATTGCATATTATTTTACCGTTTAAACGAGCTTCAGTTATTGTGGAGCGCAACCATGTTTTTACTCGCCTTAAAGTGCTAAATGACCGCTCAATAGTTGCAGTAGTGCACGGCTGTGGAAATGAAATTAATAACGCCTTCCTTATATTTGGATAAAATAATCCAGCGTCTTTCAAAATACTCGCCAGCTCTAAGTCGGCTAATTCGTCTTTACCCATTTTTTTTTTTTTTTTTGTTGTCAAGAATTATACCAAAGCTCAATTTCTCCTTCCAAATCATCCAACTTGTAAAAATGCTCAAACGTTTTTGTGGCATCTTTAAGCTCTTCCAGCTTCAAAGAAAGCATGTTTGATGGGTGCAAACAATGAATTGCAAACGCTGGCCTATTCTCTTCATTAAATCTTCTGTCCAGTGATGAAATTAAAGAATCTATATAAGGAATGTATATAGATCGCTTCCAGTATTCAGCAGGTGAGAAAAATGGGGGATTTGAACGGTGCGTTTGACGAGAGACTATCCTTGGAACAGACATCTCTATTCCTAAATTGGCTGTGTTTTCTTGAATAGAAAAAAGCAATACGTCCACAATACCCTGTGCGTTCTTTAATAATTTTATATTGTATACATGTAAGAAAAATTATTATAGAATTAGGTGGGTGCCACGGCCCTCTAGGCCCATACCTAGCTACGCCCATGATACTTGGCATTCTTTCAAAAGGGAGACAAATGTGTACATTGATGATCACTCTTGATTTTAATGTCAACCTTTTGCAATTTTAATCTCTTCTTTGAAATGTGTTCGGAAATATTAAAACGTGCTTAAAAAACAATGTCATTTTAAATAAATTCCATGAAGTATGCGTATAAAATAAGATAAAAATAAAATTAATTTAATAACAATAAATTAACAAAATAAGGAAAGAAATTATGCTTCCGCTTTCAAGCACCTTTCGTAAGCTTGTACGATACAAGTAACGATTATATTTATATACTTTTTAATATATTTTTTCTGTATAATTTTAAGCATCTGATTTTGGTGGGACTAATTAATATACAAGTACATACTTATTTGTATGAATGAAGGAATTCAGTACTAGTTCCATTAAAACGAGAAACATATATTTAGGAAAATAAAGATACATATAAGAATGCATAACAAACAAAAAATAATATAAATAATTAAACATTATCATGATAGTAATGGGATTATTTTTAATTTTTACCACATTTCATTTTTTAATTACTTTATCGGAATTTTAAATAATCCCGACTATTTTTGGATTTGCTGTAATCGTAGTCAATTAGTTATTAAACTTGTAAAACATAAAATAATTGTAATTTAATCAATTACTTCACCCTTGAAACACAAACAATCCAATCATTAATCATTACGATTACTAATCATTACTTCCTCTCCCACCTTCCATTAAATTACAATATCTTTCCATTTTAACATTTATCTCCGCTGCTAGCGATATCGTTTATACCACTATTGTATCTTTCGTAAACTATTGAAATTTCAAGTTATTGAGATCAACAAAAACTTTCCATACGAGTATTGGAAAACTATTCGACATAAAAATCATTATTAATTAAATTAAATGTCAGCAATGTCAAATTCTTTAACTTTAAAACATGTTTGACATTTGTATTGAATAAAAAAATAATAACAATTACATTAAAAGTATGTATGAATGTACATACATATTAATGTAAGTATATACATATGTATATGTGCTTACGTATGTATGTATGTACTTTATGTTATTAGCGTTTACCATATAGTAATTGTGTGTAAAAGTGAAGGGTCTTCCAATAGCAACTTCCAAACTTTGACAGTTGATAGCGGCCATATTGTTGAAACTGTTTTGCCAAATCAGCATGGACGGGTAGAATGTTCAACAAATGATCAAATTCTTTTATCAAAATGGGTGTTCTGTTCGATCAAATTGATGCGCGTTTCGCAGTATTTGCTATATAGTGAGTCAACTAATATCCGTCCAACGATGAAACGCAAAATCTGCCATAAACATCACCGCTGTCCGTGTGAGTGTGTAATAGAGTCCGAGGCAATCGATTTCGCGTCGTTTACAAAAACTTGACCTTTCGCAGACCACAACTTGGTGGATTTCGCATTGTGACTGGGGCCTGCACCCGTACAAAATTCAATTAAACCCGAGGTTGTAAGTAAACGACCATAGACATTGACTGTGTGTTCCCTGAATGGATCCTGCATTAGTTGGAAACTAACCATAATTTTCATTAAAACATTCATGGATGAATACGTATGTCAACAAACATAATTGTGCAATCCACATGAGGGAGTCCAAGAGCCTTTAATGCATCCTGAAAATGCCACTGTTTGGCGTGGATTTTCGGGCTGGCGGCCAATATTTCTGCTCATATTTCTTTGAGAATAACATTGTTCAAGCCATCACTCGGCCGACCAAGATCATGCGGTTACACCCCCTTAGACTTTTTCTTGTGGGGATTTCTTAAATCATAAGTCTATGCGAATAAGCCATAATCCATAGCGACCCTCAAAGCCAATATATCCCGAAAAATTGGACAAAACCGCGGCGGACTTTTGCACTATGTTATATTTCATATATAATGGGTTCGATAGGCTTTTCTAATAAATGACAAAAAATTATGTGTCACACACGCTTTGTTTTATTTAAAGCGCTTAATGAAATACCCATTACGTGTACGTAAACATGAATGTATGTACATAAAATAAATAAGTGTGTATGCACATAGAACGGGAATTGAGAGCAGCCACTCTTGCTGAATTACATATGCAGCAGGGATGGTACTTTTATTTGCTTCGATTCGAAGTTTAAAATTACAATGGTGGGCAAATGCTACTAGACTGAAAAAATTTGTCTGTGTTATAAATTGTCTACGAAAAAAATTTCAAAAAATGTTATACAGTAGAATCTTAAAAAAGTTAACCAAAATGTCCCAAGGGGTATTAACTTTTTCGAACTTTTAACTTTTCTAAGCGGTTTTTTTTTAGTCGAAAAAAGGAATCAGTAAAGTATGTATGTAATATGTAAACAATTTTTTTAGATACCAAATGTTACATTTTGATTAAAACACTTATATAATAGTTTTCATTATTACAAAAAAGAAACTTAGGTTTAGTTTGTACTGGGTGTTCAATTTCAGTGTCCCGCTCAGTTTTTTTGTTCGCAGAAAAATAGTTTATAGAGGTTTAAAGAAGCAGTCAAGGCTTATTTGTTTCTTTTCTTTTGTATAATAGCTCTTGATCATTTTCGTGCGCATATTGATTAGGTCTGACACATGATTTGCATCATTGTTGCTCTCAAACCATTTTATAACGCTATTGATGATTTCAACTGCTTTCGAGAAAGTTACTTTAGATGTATATATGTATGTACACGCTCTAAAAAGTTAACCGAAAAGTTAACTTTTTAGAGCTGCACATGGATTACGAAAAACTGTTAACTTATCCGCGTGTTTAACTTTTATGAGAGTTAACTTTTCTAAGATTCTACTGTAATGTGTAAAAATATGTGTCATAGAGCTCAAGTTCATTTTATCTATATATATAAAAATAAGTCCGTATATGTACGTCGCCGAACTAATCATAAACGCGTAGAGCGATTTCAACCAAACTTATACTACGTAGGCAGTGGCCCATATATGGTTTATATGAAGTTTGGTTAAAATCCGATAACGCATGTGTGTGCGGTGCGTATGTGAAGTGAGTGTGTTTTTGCCGCAGGCATTTTTTGTACCGCATACAGCATTCATTAGTATTGAATACATTTTGGTCGTTTGTGTATTGGAGAGCATTGCACGGAGTGATGAAAATAGCAATTTGTTATCATTTCTCTTTTCTCTTTGGACGTCATTGGTGATTGATCTTATCATAATCGATTTTTGAAAATATAAATTTCTTGAATAATAGGGAACAAAACCAACTTTATTAAAAACAAGTGTGTTTCTTTTCTTATTTTGTTTTGCCGTGCGAAGCAGACAACGGGCCCGCTAGTATTTTATATAAAAATATTTATTTAAAAAATTATATTCTTCGCATAATTTTTTTTTAGTTTGTATATAATATTTCCATTCATTAAAATTTTTAGGTTGTCTAAACTAAGATAACAATAAAATGTCGAAAGAATTATCAAGTATAAAAATTTCATTGCAAATCTTGTTTGAATTTAAAAGATTGAATAAACACTATAAAAAAATACCATAAACAATACTATAAGAAATTTAATAAATATTTGCTAAAAAAATGTCTCACTTGCACCGTCTGACATTGATATTTTACCTTTCTTAAGACGAATCAAAAACAACAAAACTATTATACTTTGTTAATTTATAAAAAAAATTTCCAATACTTAGTTCTTTGTTGCAAGTGTACGATCGCGCAACACTTTCCCATCGAATCGATTACATTTTGAAAACTTTCGATAGATATTGAGTTCCATATAAGTAAGTATATTGTTTACCTTCATAACTAATTGGCTTCAACTCACATATTTCCTTATTTATGTTCGCCTACAGACTTACTATGGGGTTCAAGTATGATGATTGTGCCGGCCACTCCATTACATTGATTAAGTTGTCCTTGAGCCACTTTTTTAACATTTTACTTGTATGCTTGGGGTAATTGTCTTGCTAGAAGACAAATACCATCGGTGGCATATGATAACATTTTCTCTTCAAGGATTCCTATGAGCGCCCCAGTATCCATAGTGCTCTTGAACCAAATATGGGACTCACAGCTTAATAGGAAAAATATCCCCACACCTTAATACTATAACCGTCATGTTTTATAATTTTCGTTGGGCCTTATCGTGTTTGGCGATTTTCGACTGCAAATTCGACAGTTTGTACTAGATTAAAGAAAAATGTTGCTCGGTATCTTTAGTATAGTACAAACGGTCGAATTTGCAGTCATAAATCGCCAAACACGATAAGGGGAGTGTGAATTGTGGTTTGTGTTCGCTATTAAATGTCCTTCGGTCAAATGATCCAGAATCCTTCCCACCACAAAGATCAATTTTGGACTCATCCGTTCATATAACACTCTTCCATTTTTTCATTGACCAATTAACATGAGCGTATACAAAAGCCCCACTTTCCGGAGACTACAAGCATTTAGAATGTCGTCTCGTAGTCTGCTTTCCCGTACATTCAATGCTTTTTTGAGCTCTGAAGCTGACACAAATGGGATTTTCTTGCACGAACTAAACGCTTGCAACACTGGGGTTGATCAAGCTTTATTCTCATATCTCTAGGCATTTGTGATCATTTTATTGGCACAGCCAAGTGCTTATCTCGTACCTTGAGCTGACAGTTTTTTTTTTTTTTTTTTTCATTAAATGGTGTTGTTGTGGAGTTCATTGCTTTATGTGTCCCATTGCTGTGCAATTTGCTCGTACATAAAAATGTTACATAATCTTATGAAGATAAGCCAAAAAGAAATACTTTTCGTTTACACTTTTTTGTGTGCAAGATTTAACGGAAGAATTAAGGAAATGCTAGATGCTGCAGTTATATTGATGGAATGAAATTTGATAAGTTGACAAAAGATTGATGTTAATTCATTTTAAGTTACAAAAATATTATAACAAATAATATACATTCGGAATGTTTGATTTTAGGATGGCTTCAGGATTGATTTTAAGCAGAAAAAACTAAGTTCGAGAAAAGTGGACCTGACATGGGAGATGATTTTTTTCACTTTCAATCCTAGAACAGAATTTTTTAAATTTTAATAAAACAAACTTATACCATTATGTATGAAATATAACATTGAACGAAAGTCCAGCGCGGCTTTGTTGGGTAGCGCGCATTTGACAGTTTTAAGTTTTCATGCCTCTGGCGCATAAATCAGGCAAAATTTGGGCGATTGCATGGTTTACGTTGGCTTTGAGGGCCGATATGGCTTGTAGCTTATTTGTATAGACGTGCGATTCAATACAACCTCAAAAGAAAAAGTCTAACGGGGTACAATCCCACGATCCTAGTGGCTAGTTCACATCACCTCTACCCTCAAAATGCTCGTTCAGTATGTCCAATATTGCATGAGCTGCGTGACACACAGCGCCATTCTGTTGAAACCACATGTCACATGTTGGTGTCCATATTATCCAATTCAGACCAAGACCAAGATTTTTGCAATCATCACAATGTAGGCCTCGCCGTTAACTTTGATGTCCTGGCCAGCGTAGTTTTCAAAGAAATATTGGCCGCCAGCCCGAAATCCATATCCAAATAAAAACTTTTTAAGGATGTCTTAGATGCTCTTGAATCTTATGTGGATTAGTATCGCCCAAAATTCGAAATATTTTTTGTTGACGTACGCATTCATCCAGAAGGGGGCCTCATCGATCAATACGATTTTTTTATGAAACTTACAATCAGTTTCAAACCACTCCAGGACGAATACAGCGAACACACGTCGTTGCCTAGTCATTTATACAGAAATAGAGGAGAGTTATGGCGACCATCAAATGGGCGAAGCGCTCGGTACGTTGTCGAACAGAACACCCATTCGAGTAAAACAATTTAATTATTTACACGTTTTATTGAACGCTACATGCGTCCATGGTGATTTAGTAAAACAAACTGAATACATGACAGCCAATTTATTGGAAGACCCATTATTTCAATTTGAAATTCTTTTTTGTTTATATTGATCTTAATTGAAACCAAGCCTCCCATTCATATGATGTCGACAGCACAAATATGAAATAATTTAGACTTTTCGTAGATTTAAGAATTCCAGGAGAGATTTTAGAATTATTTGTGCTTAAATGTTTAAGAACGATTTTTAGCAAGAACTGGAAGAAAAAACAACTTTAGAACGAATATTTTCTTCCAGTGTAGTATTTCTTCGGAGATCAAGCACGGAAAAGATATGAATGCATCTAATTTGTTGCTACGAATAGGAAAAACATGGAAATACATATTATCAACTTCAAGAAGAAAATTATGCGATTGTTGAAGAGGGATAAAACAAAATAACATCTTCCATCTTGGAACAGTTCTGTATACATGTATACATATAACATATAACTTAGGTTCCCTAAGTTAACCCAGTTAACTTGCCGTCTTACTCGTCTCGACTTGCCCTCATTAAGCTGCCTACTCTAAAAAGCCGTAGAACTATGCTGAACGTTTCATTTGTCCTCAATATTATTAAATGTAACATTTGTTCTGGATTTTTGATAAATGAAATTTCGTTTAATGTTCCTCAACGTATATCCCGAAATTTCATTCCTCTAGTAGTAAAAGTACATAAGTAGAGCTAATTATGCTGATGCCGGTCCCCTTAGAAGAATGTGTAGCACATTTAACCAGTTTTATAGATTTATAGACTTTTCATTAAATACTTATGTAGTAAAAAATGCTATTATAAATTATTTAAACTCAAATTAAAAAATTTTTGTTGAATTTTTATATGTGTTGTAATTTATTTAATGTTATTAATTGTTAATTAATATTAGTAATTGTCTGTAAGGAATTCAATTCCATAGATAAATAATAAATAAATAAAAAAAAAGCATCCACCTTAAAAATGTGACTTTTTTGTAATTTTCCAAATTCAATATTTTGTTTTTTCTTCTTTGTCAAATGATATACTTATGTGGCGTCTACATTTAAAATGTAACAACTTGTGGTTCTTCAAAATCATCTTCTTCGCTGTTCTGCGACATCAAAGGATGTTTTAGACTTACACAATTATTCCGAAAGCGCTCTACTATATATACATTTCTACTGAGCTTTGGGAATGCTTTACAATTACCCAAGTTTTGTTAAATATAACAGCGATATTCACAACTATAAAAGCCATGTAATCGTATAATATTACACATTAGGAGTAACTCAGGGATCTGTCTTAGACCTCACTTCTATGGAATGTTTCTGATATCGACTTAGAAGTCCTATAGGTAGAACAGTGGTGGATTTTGCACTTGATGCTGTAATACTTTGTAGTCACGGGAACGACGAAGAATTATATTCCATTGAGAACTGGCTTACAATAAGAACTTGCACATTGCGGTTTATAAGACAGGGAAAGTATTTATTAGTGAATATTAAATAAAATGAGTAGCCCGTTGGATTACGTCAGGAGCAACATAGACTAATGTATGAAAATAATCAAAGTATCTCATCATTATGTGTGATGACTAGGAAACATATAGTGTATTTAAATATGAAATCAACTACGGATGTAACATGTAGACAAATTAGGAGGTGCGAGCCTAGGACCATTTTCATGGAAGCTGCAATCGTAATATTAAGTATCTACAACAAGAGATATAATAACAAAAGCAGTCCTTAGAAAGGACTTATACAGAAGTGGTAAAGTGTATGGGAAACTTCGCCTAAAGGCAGCTAGATCTTTAAATTAAAACCCTTCACTGAAAGTGGTTTAATAGAAACCAAGATGAGGTTATAGTAGATTGAGAGAATATAAGCTACTCATACTGCTTGACGCATGTACCAGAACATGTATTCAAATACACGCGATTTTCAAATTTTCCATGTAAATCAGAGTTGTGGTATTGACATTTTTAAATTCAAAATAATATCGAAGGAAAACTAGCGCTCTATATAAACGATAAACTATGCGAAAGAGAAGTAGTTCGCAAGTAAAAATAAAAATTAATTTTATTCGAACGAAAATTATTCTTATGAATATTGTATTTCCCTTACGCCGGTGTTTGTTTAAATTTGTTACACTTTTTCTTGATCTCACGTCAAATTTGGTTTGTAAACAAGCCAGTTTTGGCTCTGTGCCATCATCAGTGTTCTTTTTCTTACTCACTGAAGCTGGCACATAGCCGAATCTGAAAACTAAAATCGTTTCAAATTATTCTTATGGTCATTATTATTATTTTAGTTCGAATAAAAATTATATATTTTATTTTAATTTTTACTCGAATAACAAATGACAAATCTGGGAGAGAGAATACTGCAGATGTTGCAAATACGATTATTTATCTTGTAGTGAATTAATAAAAAAAACTCCTAGTTCGACTGGCTTCGAGTTTCCTTAGGTAGTGTTTTTAGTCTCCTCACTTCCGAAGTCGTGCCCTTGCTTACACAATCCTTAAGACGGTTTGCAGTATCATCGTCGCACAGTGGCTGAAAATCGTTTTTCATTGGCCAAAATTCTGTAACTTTTGAACCGATCAAAATATTGAAGTAATTTTTTTTAATGGATAGATATTTAGTTCAGCTTAACTCAGTTTTAATTACATTAAAATTGATTAAGGACTTTTTAAGGACTTCTAGGTCAAAGTTGAACTTTTGATTTTTTTTTAACTTTTGGAGTGAAATATGGGTTTATTTTTTTATTTGCATATTAAAAAATTTTATATTTGGAACTTAATAACAATTATAATTATTTTTTGTGATAATGGAATTTTTTTAATGTTACACTCAAAAAAATTTTTTACACTCAAAAAAATTTTTACACTCAAAAAAAAAAATAGTAAAATTAACTGGAGATTTTGCTGTTACCGCAGAAAAATTTTTAATTTTTTGCTGTCAAAATAGGTTCTATTTATTATTATTTTTTACTAATACTATTATTTTTTACTAATACAATGGAAGGCAATTATAATTATTATTCATTTGACACAAATATTGATTGCAAATATTCTATATTTTGCTCTGTGCTATTTCTGTTCTTTAGTAGTTTTTTGGCTTCTTCATCTAAATCCCGATGTTCCACTTTCCATTTATTTCGAATATTGGAGATGAACGGATCTGACGTTGCCAATAATATATTAAATATATCTTCATTTGTGGAATTTCGTGAAATTTTTCTAGTATTGTGCTCTCTATAAAATCTGTAATCCTTGTTCCTTTTTTCCTGAACCTCCTCTGAAAGATCTCCAAGTGGCACCAAATGATATTTAATAATATCTTCTCCATGATAAAGGATTTTGTGAACTGTTGCAGACATATTTCTCCATGGGTAGTTGGTTGTATAAATTTTTGCAGTTTCCTTAGCATAATCTCCAAATTGTTTAGAGTCAATTTCTTCATTGCACGCAAGTACTTCTAGGATTATTTTAAATCTGAAAATAAGGTTTAAATCCACTCCTGTTATTTCAGATGCTGTTTCTGGATCTGAAAAGAATCTTCGTGCGGTATTGCCATCATTTGTAGTGCCTGACCCTTGTTTTGGCTGATCTATAATCAATCCAATTTTGCGATATTCATCTTGAACATGTTTCTTTTTTGAACTTCTTAACTCTTTGTTGGTTTCATTGTTTCTTATGGACCCTGAAGACCCGAAATCCAAATCATAACTGATTTTTAGTATATGTTCCATAAGTCGTATTCTTGCATATAGTGGTGATAATCCAAATTCATATGCATCGGTATTATCTAAGGATTTTGTCGGAACTTGGTTTAATTGGGTTGATGCTGCTTGGCATATAATGCAGCTGGATGCAGCCTTCGTGTTAGTCAAAGCCTGACCTACTTTTCCATCTATCAGGACTAATTGGTAGCTTACTTCAATTTGCTTCCCATCTAACTGTAATTGTAATGGCTGTAATGTTGCAATTTGGGCCTTGATATCACTAATTTCTTTGTTAATGGCATCACTAGTTTCTTTTTTGAATTCAAATTTAATTGGCCTGCAGTATTTCGTATAAGATGGTGTCTCATTTTTCCAAATATCCATTGTTTGCGTTGTACTAGTCGAATGCTCTGAATCTTCCAAAATCTTTTTCAATCGCAATGGTACAATTGATACCATGAACATATCCGTGTCCGAAATATTTTCACATACAACTTGTTTGTATTGGTTTTGTCCCGAAGAACCATCACATCCCCATTTACAAAAAAGAATTAGCTTTGTTAATTGGTTCTGTGATCGTAATTGATGTAGGAAAGATTCTTTTATATTTGTACAACCAATTGCATCGTTAATATCTTTAAGTTTCCACCTCTTAGATCTATCGCTGCAGTTGTCCAATGATTTTCGTGGTCTTCCAACCTTATCTTGCTTTGCTGTTTCTGCAGCGACAGTAAGTTGGCCTTCTAACCACTTTTCACTTTTTATATAAAACTTTTGTTTACTGTAGCTAACTTCTTTGTAGCGTTTCTTTGGTACTTTTACAAAATGAGATAATTGCTCTTGTATTTCGGTGCCACACGAATTTAAGTTTAATTTTATTTTAACTTAAGTAAGAACATCTTCCTGGTTTTTATTTCTAAAATACTCTTCGGCCAGTTCTTTATAACCGAAGCTCTCCATATTTTTCTGTTATGATTTATCACTTGCAAATATACGTACGTACACGTAAAGGATTAACTTATTATTGAGTAATCCCTTATCGAATCCGTAGTTTTATACATTTTTTGATACATGTTATTCACACATTGATCTTCAATTTCATAGCAGGTGGTACTTAAATTGAACAAAACTGCACTTGTTATCCATACCTTAATATCAGGTAAAATTAATTAGTATCTCGCCAATATGGGGTTCTTTTTATGTTTAGTGGTTTAATGTCGCGATTATTATTATCAAATTGTTTATGACTTTGGCTGACCCTAACAATTATATTAGAAAGAGATCATATGTTTACTGTAGAACCTATTGTGATATTTTTATTACTGATTTTTTGCTGATCAAAACAAAGCCATAAAACCCTTTCGCAGGTATTATATTTAATTATTTTAGTTTTACGTAGTCTAAAGTAAAAAACATAAACCTTTAGGCAAAAAAGTGAAAATTTAATACACCATTGTATACGAGTAATTATAGAGCTGTTTAAATTAGAGTAATTTGAATTTTTTTGGAGTAATTTCATTAAAATTAAAAAAGTGTTCTACCGGCGGGTCGTGGCGGGTGCAAAAGTATATATGGGGTGAAAGAAGACACCTTCGCCTTTCTTCGGGTGGTATACGTTTCTTGTTCCCTTTTGTTCCCTAGAAGTTCTATTCCACTAAAGTTTAAATTTTAGAAAAATATAGTAGTTTCATAAATATTTCATAACACCTCTAATATTAAACGCTAGAGCGGCAACCACTTACAACAACTAAAGACTATAATCCTACCAACATTATAAAAAAGACCGCAGGCCATTATCGATGATAGCTTGCGAGTAGTGACCATTTATTTTTGACAAAAAACTGATAAAAAAAAACACCTTTTACTGAAATAACAAAAAACAGTTGAGTTTGACAGCATGCCACGCCCACAATTATCAATTGTTTAACCTAATTTTTTGGCTACCTTAATATGGATATATTAGCTCCAAAATGGCGTAAAAATTTTTAAAATCGGTGACAAAAAAAATTCGACTTTTGGCCAATGAAAAACGATTTTTAGCCACTGTGCGCCGTAGTATTCCAGAGTTATCCATCTCGAGGGCAAAGTTGATTTATTTGCAAGATACAAAGAACATCTAAAAAATACGCAAAGAAAAAATAGCAATACGAATGTATGTAAATTGGAAAATCGAACATTTTATGAAACCAATTTTCATTAAAAAACAATCAATCAAACTACATAAATACAAACATATTCGTACATAAAAAAATTACAAATTGTAAAGAACATTTTGTAATCTAAACCACATCACCTCCGTGAGTACAAAAGTTAACATAAAAAAAATCGTTCGTCTCGCTTTTTCATTACTAATGGAAATTTTTAAGCTTATTTTACTATGATTCACTCATTCGAACGTTTCTAAAGAACTTGATTTCGTTTGCTTTAAAGGTTATTTATGTAAGTATCTCCGGCATACAAATGTATTAGTTCCAATTCGATTCGTCTTATACGCCTTATATTTCATGATTTTATTGTTCATAACTATCAATTAACATTTATAAAATGGAAACAACAACACGTGACTATTCAATGAGAAATGAGAATTTTTGTTAATGATGTTGGAATATCGCTGACATGTTGGAATCGCGTGAGGCATTACGTCAGTCTAAATGAATTTTTGTTTTGCACAATAATAAAAATAAAATAAAACTTTGGAGGCACACAGGCAGATACCGGTGCATGTACACACTGTCGAAAACGTGAAATGAAATTCAACAGAGTATTTAAATAGTGTGCGCACAAAAAACATTTAATTCTGTTTCAATTAGGAATTAAAAATTTTATACTTTTTCTTATGGATAAACAAGGTTGAAGATAAATTTTAAAATTTTGCTCATTACATAAACTAGCACTATAAGAAATAAGAACTTGAATATTTTTATTGTTTTTTTCTATATTCTCTGTGGCCAAAAGAAGCAATTTTAAAAGGATGTCAGGTCTATATTAGTGGTCTTCATTAACCATCAACTTGGTATGAACATTGAGCCAAACATACTCGTACAAATGTCGCATATGAATTGGACGTGTGGAGACCGCTCATGTTTATCGTTACCCGAACATATGAAACGTAATCGCCACATACAAGAACATGAACAAATGAATAACGTTTCTCTGCCGGCGTTATTCTCGTAAAGACGTAGTGTTATGTATGCTTTTATTTTTTATGTTTGACATAGTTCTATGACACTATGTAATGTAATGTAATGTAATGGGGTTTTGGCCCAGGATGGCCCTTTGCACTGCGACCATTGTTGATCTATTGTGCTTCCCCTTTCTCTAGCAGTCTAATACGCTCGCAAATATGATCAGCTCCTTCAATGGGAGCATTAGCAGATCCTCTTCACTCAGCGTATATGCTTTTAGAGTCATGTGTCTTCTGTGGCACAATGCCCCACAATTTGCTATCAAGTGTTCCATCGACTCCTCATCTTCACCGCAAAATCTGCAGATGTCCGTGTCAGATAAGCCCATTCTGCAGGTGTAATGGCCTGTGAGCGCCCCTACCAGCGTCCGTAGACTTTTCCTGTCCAGTCTTAGAGCCATCCCAGCCTCAAAGCGTAGGAATTTCTTGGAGTGACGTTATCCATTGATGTCATTCTAATGTTGTGCAATCCTGGACGATGTCCATTTCGAAATCTCCGTCTTAAGGAGACTTTTGTTGAACCCAAAAGAAGGGGTGGGTCCAATGACACTATGAAAGCTTAGCAATCGTTATTTTCTTTTGTTTTCTATAATTTAAAGGAAAATGTCGATCTTGCTCCCATTAAAAAATATTTCTAGCTGCACTATCGGCCGATATATTAGTACATTCTCTTTAGCACAGGACGCAATTCATAAACGTGTTGGAAATTAACGAAGTAATAGTTCCGTCAAAAGGACTGGCATCAATACAAAGAGCCAATCGAACAGATTACAAAGCCGAAGCAACTATGGGCGAGTCTAAAATCTGATATCATTCATTTCTAGTTTATATTTGACTCCCAGGAAAGATTGAAATGCCTTGTTAAATAACAAATTTTTACAATAGGTCCATAAATGATGAAGGTATGATATAATCATTATATCGGGTGTCTACTTTACAGGTCCAATTTCCACTTAAATTTCTGTGAAACCAAACGGCAAGATACACATTTAAGTGAAAAAAGCTTTTTTCAAAATCGGTCCATAAATGGATTAATTGTGTGATAATCAATATTTCGAGGGTGGAGACAAACAAACCCTTTTAAACAGAAAAATAGCTTTGGAAATCGGTCTATAAATGGAGGAGTAATATGTTATTAAGTTATTATATGTTAGTAAATTTTTCGGACAAGAAAATTTCCCGCACGATTTTCAAAAAAAAAATTATGGAATTATCCTGCAAAAATTGAAAATCGGTTAACAAATGATAAGTTATGGGTGCACAAACATTAACTTAAAAAAATACATAATACACATTGATAATCTCCTTCTATTTTGAAGTCGGTTAAAAAGTACGAGGAGCTCTAAACTAAACACTGGATATACAACTCATACCTAAATGGACTCATCGAATACCGAAAATATTTTTGATGTCGATAATTTTCAATTTAGCCATGGACTTATAGTTTTCACTGGTACTGGAGTAGCGTCACTATCGATGCTAAAATTACAATTGTTCCCAAGCAGGTCATATCTTGTACAATTTCCTTTCGTCCTAATTTTTATATGCCTTTAAGATGATTTAAAATTGCAAGCTGAATTTAGTTCTTCTAGACTTAAGTCCTAACGAAGAAATCGCTCCGAACATCTATTTTCATCTTATTACAGGCCCTCGAATACAAGATCGTTGATTTAAAAGTTGAAGCTTTGATTTTTTTTTTTATATCTAGAGTGCGTTTTTATTCCATAGTTTTGAATTTTTCCCTAAATTTTAAATTTTTTCGTTGACAATTTGTGTTAATAAAATTGTCAAGAATAAATCTTAGTTTGTACATATACTTTCACCAGTCACTGTACAAGCTCAACCACTTCACATTTAATTTGTTTTTAATTTATATTCAGCATGAAAACAGAAAAAAGCATTTAACAAATTAACATTTTTATAGTTTAAACTTTAAACCGCATTGGGAGGCAGGGATGTTGTTGTTTTAGATATTTTTAAAATAAATATTGTAAATATGAAAAACGTGTGATGGAGAAATGAATTTGTGTTCTGTGTGTAGACTGATTTCTCAAAATCTCGAGAATTGGGATTTAGAAGTCTGAAATATCAGACTATTCCATAAAAAGAAATTTTTTCCCAGTTGCAGACTTCTTTGTATTTGTATTTTTGTGTTTTTTCATAATTTGGAGGATAATTTGAGATTAAATATTTTATTAACAAATAGAAACAGAGATCTGTATATTCCTTTTTTTCTCTGATTGAATTAATTACCATATCAACAACCCATGGAGTGATACATACCTCAAGAATGTGTAATTATTGTTACTGCTTCTTTTAAATATTTTCAGTCTGTTTTTTTTTAACTCGTGAACTTCGTCGTCGTTGTGTTCCATGTTTTTGCTACACAGAGAATCCACATGAAATGCATGAAGTGCCATGGCTCCCCCTCTAAGTGACTGAAGTGAAAAGTTATTGATGTTAAAGCAGATGACAAACGAAATTTTTTCACCGCATGTTGCTGCAATGGATCTCGATTATTGTTGGTTTCATCAGCACGGAGCAACCGCTTACACAGCTCGGATAACGATGAAGATTTTGAGACACCAGTTGCCAGTTGGAGCTGCCCATCCAGATCATCAGATCTAACAGCACCAGACTTATTCCTTTAAGGCTTTTTAAATCTCCAATTTGGATCCAGATGTTTAGCGAGCAACAATTCAAAATGTCGTAAAACGAGCGCAATTCCGCATTAATTTGGGAGGTGGCCATTTGAGATAGATAATTTTTTCCAATTAACGTCATCAGTTTTAGACTTTAAAATGAACTTTTTATGAAAACAGAGCTCTTTTTCCAGGGATCGTAAATAGCAGTTATCAAAAAATTGTAACTCAAAAACCCTCTACGTTAATTCAACGGTGATCTATACTATCATATACCAGTAGATTGGAATTGACAAGCTCTTTCAGAATCTAAGGTGATATTAAAAAGACGATCTCATCTCCACAGTTAAAAGTTATTTTCCAACGAAAAAACAAAGATCTAATGAAAATTTTAAAAAGAGAGTAAAAAATGAGTTTTATTTTTAAAACTAATTTTTTACTGCCTTTTTTTAGTCTCCTTTTTATTGAGTCTACTCGTATCTGATGCAATATGTGTAATAATTTATTTGTTTAATTTAACGAACATAAATTTTCCAAATTTTCTGTAATTTGAATGCAAATTGATTACTATGCTAATTATATTATATTATATTATCCTAACGTTATATTGAGAAATAATCATGTATGATTTATATTCCAAGGAGCAAAGGGGCTGTTAAATTCAATAAAATGAGGTTTATTTTCTGACGGAACAAATAAAACTTCTCTTTGTAAGAGTTCCACCCGAGCTTTTATTTTTAATTTGAAAAATACCTGTTTTAGATGGATTCTATTTTTAAATTCCAAAAAATAAATGTTATAAATTCTTTTTTTTTATATCTAGAATTGTTTACGGTCCCTGATTTTTTCATTGATAATAAAATGGCAGCCATAGATATAGACATACTTAAGATGATCGAACAAATATAGATTAAATAAAGAAGAAATAAGCCATTTGCATAATATTTACTAACGGCCGTATGCAAAAAAGTATTTTAATTTAACTTTAAAGTTCATATTAGTTAACAAACACTTTTAGGCAAACGAATGTCTCTTAAGAAATCGTATTCAAAACACTACTTTAATTGTTTGATGATTTAAGGAATTTAATTGGCAATGAAGTAATTTATAGTTTACTAGCTGACCCGGCAAACGTTGCTTTACCTTCAAATTTTATTTTTATTGGAAAGGTTTCATGCCAATCGGTCTATTATAATAAGAAAGGCCACCAGTTCCATTTTTGAAAAGGGTCGTGACATACACATGTACAGTAGAATTATGTATATACATAAAGAAGATTTGTATGGGAGGTACCACGCGTATTTATCAAATCCCGCCTATATTTGCAGCAGAACTTAAAATATGTTCACTCAACCGAAATACCAAATTCTGTTTAAATACCGTTAGCAGCAGCAGAAATATTGGATTCTTAACTTGTGGTTTGTATGGGAGGCACCACGCCCCAATGTACACCAAACCGACATACCAAATTTTGTTCAAATACCGTTATCAGAAGCAGAAATAATACATTTTTAATTTGTGGTTTGTACGGGAGGTACCACGCCCCTTTGTACAATTGGACCGAATTGTAAATCTAAACCACCCGGGGCGCCACCCAAACGCATACAAAAAAATTTATGCAAATCGGTCTAGCCGTTTAGGAGGAGTTCAGTCACAACACACGTACAGTAGAATTATATATATAAAGATGTTGTGCAAAACCGATTACAAATTTTAATCGAGTAGTTAAAATGTAAAAAGAAAATTGAACTTTTCAAAATTGTTTGCTGTCGCTTAAATTCACTGGCGATTTGGTTTAGCGACCAATGATATGGCGACATATGAACAGCTAAAGCCGCAACAAGCAATTTTGCAAATTCAAATATTTTATGGATAAGAGCACGATAAATTTTATTATTATGTAAAAAAGTATTTGTTATTTTGAAGCAAAATGAAATATTTTCAAAAATTATGAGTTTCTGTCATGATAGTAAAGCACAAGATGGTATTTTTTAATTTTTTGTTTTGAATTTTATTATGTGTTTTAATGAAATTGTATAATTCAGTGATATGTTCCACCAAAAGAAAGAAATAATGAACCCAAATTAAGTTTTTGGACTTCACCTAAAACTTTAAGCATTAAATGACATATCTCAGATAAAAAATGGTATTTTGAAAACATTAACTTGAAGTAGGTTTAAATAAAAAAAATTATTTTTTAATACTTTATTGCTTTATAATGCTTTTCTAAGTTTTTGAAGAAGTTTTTATTTGTTTTTTCTGAAAACTGAAGTTAAGAAATACATATACATATATAAATATTTTACAATTTTTATATTTTTTAATTTTGATTTGATTGTTAGAGTTTAAACAAATAATTGTAAGCGGTAAACCTTTATTCAAAATTTTTCACAATCTCAAAAACATGAAAAAATTTAAAAATCTGAATATTCATGGAAAAAATTAGTTCACGTGATAGAGGAAGTTTTCTGTTTATATAAAATTTGATATATTTTAAAAAATATAAATATCTAATATTTTTTTTTAACAAATTTGTTTCCAATGAAAGGGATTAATCTCCATATTTAAAGAAAAAACTGTTGGTTTCGCTTGAATAGAGCAATTGAATTTTTTGTATTTTTGTTACATATTTTATTCCAGGAGAAAATATGTTACAGTGAATTCGTTTAAATATCCCGCTCTTAACTATTTTTCACTTTTATTTACCTCGCTTTTTAAGTCACCGCTTTTTTATACTCCTTTTTTGATAACAGAAGTCTGCAGAAGTCTTTGGTTTAATTATCCAATCCGGGTAATTACCACAAATATTTTATACACAAAATAAAATTTCCCCAGAATTGTCTTCTGTTACAACACTACAAATATGCAAATTAATCACTATTTAATTAAATATTAATAACGCTATTTGAATTTTTCGTTTTTATCAAATAGTTCTTTGAAGGCATTACAGACACACATGCATGTACTCGTACATACTTATGTAGGTGAGAAATTCGGCCGGGGTAATTACCACGGCTTACTATAGTGCCCTATAAAAGAAGAATCCAAAACTTATGCTAAATGATTTCAGCTTGTTTGTGAGCTGTACAACAGTTTGGAACGTTTTTTATGCAACTTAACATTTTTACTCTTTTATTTTATGGTAACGCGCTGGTAAAAACGAACAACTGCCAACGCAACATTAACTTTGTCACGTGTTTTGTGTATATTTTGTTGTTTGTTTGTTTTTTGTTTTTGAAAAACACGATAAGGTTTATCTCAGTTATGCACCATTGCGATATACTTAGGTATGAGTACATACATACATACATATGTACATGTGGAAGATTAATAGTACGAATTTTAAAGTCAATAGTCTCGTAATTTCTTTATTCGATATGTTTTTTTTTATAAGGTGACTAGTGTCTCATATTACAACAACAACAACAAAAACTGCATCGACAGCGTATCGCAACACTTTGTAATATTCATACAACACTCTCAAAAGAATAATGAACTGAAACTTACTAAATTTCAGTGCAAAATGGTTGACGTATGGCGTCAACGCCGTTTTTGCCGAACTCAGTAAAAATTTCCTAATATCAGTAAAAATGATCTAATATCAATAATAATTAAAATCTTATGTCTTAGACAATCTTATTTAATTTTAGTAAAATGTTTGAACATTTTTATTCGAAAATATTAGTTATTATTAAATTCAATATTCCAGATATTCTCCAAAATAATTAATGAAATAATTTATTGTTTGTTGTTGGCTTATCTGACTATATATGACTTCATTTCATTGGCGCTAGATAAAGAGCAGTGATAATTTGGCTAACGCTAATGAAACACAGTATTATACTCAGCTAAGCCAACAACAAACAAAAAATTGCTTAGAAAATAGTGGTTTTCGTCATATGCCTATAATTTGGTTTATTGAATCTTCAATAAAATTTAATTAACAATGGCATTCAAATCTTAACTTTAAAATAATTGAAGATTTAAGTTCAGCAGCCAATGCCATGCATAAAATTTAATTATTGCAGCTTCGGCTGTACTTGTTTTCAATTCTCACGAGTTCGGCTAAGAGCGAGAGCCCTAATTTATTACGGTCTGCAACAAAAATCATCCATTACTTTGTGAAGCTGTCACTCCCCAGGGGGCACGGTCAATGCATCTTGTCTTGGTGGCTTGGTGTTGTGCTTCCTGGGGTATAGGGTTATCAGGTTTTCGGACCTAGGCCTTTTTGCTGATAACCCCTAAAAACTTGTATGTTGCTACCCAATCCCTGAAACAACAGGGCAACGGGCGCGCATGCAAGTAAACTAAAGGTAAAAGCGGGTTCGCTCGCTCGTCCGGAGGGGTAGTTGGTCTTTCCAGACCTTGACCTTTGGCCAATTGCCCTAAAACTTAATATGTTACTACCCAATCCACAAATACCAGGGTAACGGGCGTGCATATAAGTAATTAAGGAAGTAGCTTGCTACGCTAGTCTGGGTAGAGGTGTTACCGATGCCTCAGGTGTGCTGGGAACCTAAAATCGGAGGTGATTTTGACACGCGGCTGACCAGAGTCCTATCTGGTGCCACGGGAACCAGTAGCCCCTAGGACGTGTCCTAGACTGGTTATTGGTGAGGCCCCTTCGGGGATCACGTGGTGGCTGTGGTTAAAACCCAAAGATACGCGGGGAGAGGTATGGGCTGGATGAGTGTGTCTTCAATCATGGGCTAGTGGCATGATGTGGATGTTCTCTTCAGGCCATATATCTCTAGGTGCTGTTGCTATTCGACAGAGCTGCTCTAATGGTTACGGTAGGTGAAGCCTCAGGTCAGATGGGGGTAAAAGTTCCACTGCCGTGCCATTTGGGTAGTAGGAGGTTAGATAGCTCCAAGCATCTTAGCAAGGTGTCTGTACATGGTTCAGCAGCCTGTACGGAACTTGCTACCATGTTGTCCCTGTCAGGGGCACATGTTAGTTGGCGCTCCAGTCATGTGCCCTTGGCGGGGGCTACTGGGGCGGTGGTGAACGTGCTTTATTCACCCTTGTGCAATGGTGCACCGTCAGGTTAGGCCTTCGGGCAGGTACTGACGTGAATCTTTTGCAACTCTGTGAAGCTGTCAAACTCTATACATGAAAACTTTCGTTTATGTTTTTTTTTTTTTTGAAGTTTGACTATGCCACGATAGTACTAGCATGTTGTCAGCTGTTGACTTACATTAATCATATTTAATAGATCTCTATATCCATTCGGTTAAGTACCTATAAGGAGCATAGGGTCTCAAAGTGGTGTCATGTTTGTACTAAACTCGCTTCATGTGTATTTCGTTGTTGCTGAGAGGCCAAAGAATACGTTATAAACTAATGGTACAACCTCAGCTATTCAATAAACAGCAAGCTTTGGCTTAGATTCTTGACAATGATTTGTGTGTTTCAACAGGTCGGAGCAACCGCTCATACAGCTTGGGCAACGATAGAAATCTTAAGACACCCATTTCCAGTTCGAGTGATCTTCTGTTTTGAAAATTTAACTGGCCAATTTTAAAGGTGGCTATTTAAGCGGTATAATTTTTTCAAATTAATATTATCAATTTTGCATCTGGAGCATGACGACTTTGAACAGGCCTGCCGATATAATTAGCCAAATATAAGATAATTAGATTTTGGTTTGTATGGGAGGTATCATTCCCCTTGCTCCTATCTAGTCAGTTTTTCTTGAGACCGTGTGCATTGGCCCATTTCAAACAATCTTACAATTTTATCAAACAAGATACAAGATTAAAAAAACTTTACTTTGTATAGAAGTTACCCTTCCCACTGGTCCCTGATTATATATTGTTTGAAATGGGCCTCTCTCTGGAGCATACCATTTCATATAAAAAAATTCAAAATCGGCCCACATAAAATTCGAAAAAATCCCTGCACATAAGAAGAAAGACATTGTTGAATATAAATATAACTTAATTTTTTGTTTCTAAATCTAGCTGAAAAATTATAAAAAAAGTGAATATGTTGTTGATATTTAGTGTTTCCAGAATGTGATCATCATTACAAAATATACATAATTATATGCTTAAAAATATAACGAAGAGTTTCCACAAAAATGTAATAAAATGCCCTGTTGGTTGTTTTAACAAACAAATTACATAGAACTATTTTACTGTCCTCTTAAAACTATTTTTTACAACTTTTACAGCCTTTGAACGAACATAGAATAAAAAATAAATAAAAAATAATTCAAACCTGATTCTTAAAGTCAGAGGTCTCCATACATATGTACATAAATAAATATTTTTTTAATTACCACTTTATGTTAACATTCAACTACATTTTAATGCAAATAAAAATTTTAAACTAGAATCAGTGTTGCCGATTTAGCATATTATATGCTAGCAAATTTTAAATTCTTTTCGCTCACAAAAATATGTCTTTAGAACATAGTACTCTATTTTTTAATTTTAATCGTATTATGTTTTTACCAATTCTAAAAATTTTGAAAATTGACGGAAAAGAAATAGGAACAACAATATTTAAATATGCAATACGGCTGAGTTCGGTTATAACATACAACGGTTATAGCAAATTATCGTCTATGACGAAAAACTTCTCCGAATGCAACAATTTTATATAAATATTTCATAAAAATTATTAAAAATATTTAAAGTATCCAATACGAAAATTTTTACGTTTCCAACGAGTCGCACAATTTTTTCGTTAATTCTGGAAATCAATAAAATAATTAGTTACCACACGATAAAAAATAATTGAAACTAAATGAAATTTATAGTATATTATATAGACTAGTAGGTAGTGTACTAGACTCGTAGTGCGAAGGTCCCAGGTTCGAATTATGCCGCAGAACTATGGCAGTTTGTGTTTAATAATTAAACGGAGCGCACAACAAGCCTTCACTGGCTTAAGTGCATGTCGTATGACATGGGTTATCACACCCCTCCAATCAACCTAACCTAACCTAACCTAAATGAAATTTATAAATGACGATATGCTGTTGGAAATAGTTAACTTGAAGAAATATCAAATTTCGCTTTAACATTGTTTGCTGTCCCCCATATTGAATGAGTGTTTAGACAACTCAATCGTCAAATCGAATATACGAAACCGATTACAACTAGAAGAGGTTACTTTAATTTTCGCCATTAACTAGGTAATTAATTTTTTACCGAAGAAAAATACTATCATAAATTCAATTAACTTTCAGTTCCGTGTTAAGGCGAAGCGAAAAGTGCTGCTTTCATTGTAATATTCCAATAACTTATTTTAAGCAGATTCGAAGCTATGATGATAATAACAATGTGGAATGCAGAGTTGAAAGTGATTTCCAATTGATTTTTTTAGATAAGAACTCCGTTTTTATCGAATATTCCAAAAATTTAACACAGACTTTATAAATGTATAGTTTTTTTTTTTCACTTATATTCGTTTAAAGCTGTACTTAAAATGCAATAAAAGATATCTAGTTTTTAAAATATAGTTTGAAATGGACAATAAATATGATGATATGCTATTGTATTTTTGTGAAAATGTTTTCAATATTTTTAGCATATTTTTCAAAGAAATTTAGCATACTTTGGTGATAAATTTTTAAATGCTGATGGACAGGATTATGCATTTCAATAATATGGACTAACTTTATATTTACAACAAACAAATAAAAAATGAAAATTATGGAAATGTTTAATATTGAAATTTATTATTTGGGATATTCTTCCCAACTAATCTTTAAAAACAATTAGAGCTAATCCTACTATTTGTTATAATTCATATACAATATTGAATTCTCATATTGTATTGGATTTGTGTGGCATAAACATCCGCGGTTGAATGTTTTCAAAATGCCTAAACTTCACTGACGATTTGGTTTTTAGCAACCAATGAAATGTCGGCATATGAAGAGCTAAAGCCACAACAAACAATGCATTATGGGAATGTGTTAAACAATTTACTCAATTGTAATAATTAATAGTTTTTGTAAAATTATAACACTTGATTGCGTGTATTTTTTCAAATATTTGTTAAATTTATAAACAATGCGAAAAGTCCAATCGAACTGATTTTTATCATCGTATTCGTTATAATTATTAGAACTTTCATTGATTTCAATCTGATCCACGTAAGTTAGTCTGCATTTTTTCATAAAATTTGTTAAATGTAACTTGTTTTATTTGGCGATATGAGAGATATTATAGCAAACGGAAAAACAAAACTGACAGCACATGAAATTTCATACGATTTCTTACAACACTTAATATTGAGATATATTACATATTTGGATAGATCGTATATACAATAACAGTTTCAAAGAATTTATTGTTTGTTTATTGCTTTAGCTGTTCATATGCCGACATCGCTAAAACAAATCGTCAGTGAACTTAAAACAGTTTGGGAACATTCAACCTCATATGTTTATACCAAATAAATCAAATACAATATGAGAATTCTCTATCGTATATAATTATTAAAAAATACATAATCATGTAGGTTCAATTTACTTTTATACAAACAGCATAACAATAATACTCAAATTGAGTCTATTTTATTTTTCATGCATACCATTAAACGCCCTTTGGGTGTTAATGATTGTGTATTTCAGATAAAATTAAAAATAAAATCTCTTATTAAATACTTAATAATCTCATATTATTATTTTTGGTATTCTTCCCAACTAATCGTTTAAATCGTTTTTTGTTTTTGGCTTAAATTTTTACTACTTCTTACAGTTTATGCAAGATATTACAAAAATATGCTGCTTAATAAAGAAAATGGTTGGCAGTTTTATTAAAATCCCAAAAATAAAGTGTAATATGCCAAATGAATTCAAAATACGTTGGATTTAGCATATAATTTGCTGAAATGGCAACACTGATGATGTTACTGTTGTTATTGTTTTAGTTCTATTGATTTCGTAATTTGTATTGGATGGTGTATGTATTTATATCCGACATATGCCAATAGAACGTGCATATAAATTCGTTGTGAAAAAACAATAAAAGGACTGAGAAACAACAAAAAAATAAACATTTTAACTGAAAAAGAATTTTTCATTAATTTGAGACACTAAAAATCATTTGCTTCGCGCTTCCGGTTTAATTAAATACTCTTTTGTAACGGATCTTTTCTGTATGTACTATATGTACATATGTATATGTATTGTACAAGGCGGTGAAATAGTAATGTCAGGCTGCCATTTTGTTATAAATGAAAAAAAGTTTATTTAAAAGTAAAATTGGTGACATTAATTGAAAGAAATTGTATCTATCAAATGGCCACCTCCCGGTTTTTTTACCGCATTTTTAATTGTTACTCGCAAAACATTTGGCTCAAAAGTGCTTTCATGACTTGCAAGGTTCGTGTTTTGTTCGGGTAAAAGCGAGATTTTAAAAAGCTCCAAAGGATGAAGTCTGGTGCTGTTATGTTTATTGATATGGACTGCCCGTTCAAATCTCCAAAAGAGGAGATCACTCAACCTGGAAACTGGTGCCGCAAAATCTCCATCGTTGTGTGTGCTGTGTAAGCGGTTGCTCTGTGCTGACGAAAGCTTGCGGCAAAAACAAACTCGTTTAGTATCTGCTTGTAACGCTCACCATTGGTAACGGTGGTCAATTACTTTTTTCGCTTTGAGGGGATGCAATAGCTCTTCATACATAATCGATCCTCTATGCCCCAGAAAAGCAAACATTGTTCGAGGACATGCAACACGATGACAAAATTCACGCTGCATTAAAACAAGAGAATGAAAAATTTATCAAATAAGCTGTAACAATAATACCACGCAAAAATTGGAGCCAATTTAATTTATGATATTACTTTTGCCCCACCTTATATTATTATACATATACATATAATAAATTTATTCCTTACAATTTTTCAACTAACTGATCTTCGTAGACTAGTAGGTAGTTTACTAGACTCGTAGTGCGAAGGTCCCAGGTTCGAATCCTGCCACAGAACTTTGGCAGTTTGTGTCTGATAATTAAAGGGAGCGCACAACAAGCCTTCACTGGCTTAAGTGTATGTCGTATGACATGGGCTATCACACCCCTCCAATCAACCTAACCTAACCTAACCTAACCCATTTTTCAACTGCTACCTTTAAAACAATGATATTAGAACAGTTTTATCTGCCCTGTAAAATTAAGAAATAGTTTTGTTTTGTATCTGACAATTAATTCGACAAAAAAAACTTACCCTCTTTAAACTATGCATAACTTTGATTCCGTCAGTTTATATAAAAAATGTTGCCCTTTTCCGGTATTTCGACCTTCCATTGGCTTGTCTATTATCATCTTACGAACACAAAAGTTGCTACGAAGTGCGTCCAACCAAATTGGGCCCAAAATAATTTCTGGCTGATAAATCACTTGTCACGAAATGAAGTGCAGAAAACTGTAAATCAGCAACACCAGAAAATTGTTAAGAAATTGCATGTCCTGCCAGTTTTCTTGTACCGCTTCATTTCGTTTTCCCCATACGGTTAAGAAACAGTTCATGAGTTCTATTCTATGCTGTAAGCCTAGAGTATTTATTATAATTGTTACAATAGAGTGCGCAGACATTCGCTGTTTCAAGTTTTATACTTAAAACTTGCATAGTAAATTTATGAATTAAAAAAATTATTTTTAGGAAAAATTCTCGTTTTTAATAAAAACCATTTCCCAATTAAATTTAAAAACATAAATTGCTTATAAACGATATGGAAACATTATACACATGGGCCGAATCACATCACCAAATACTATTTGCATAGAGAACAATTACAAAATCTCCAAAAAATGTTTTATTTTTTTTTTCTCATACAAATACATATTTCGCCGAACATGCGTATAGAAATTCAGACATCCACTTAATTTGTGTACCGATCTATACTACAATCGGCACTATCTCTCAGGAGACTGCTGCTACTGTTTACGAGTATTCCCACTGTACGTGTACTATAGGGCTATTTGCGTGGTATTCTTGTCTCCCTCGACACTCAAGTTTGTAAGCGATTGTAGTGAAAAAGTCTAAATGTTAATATGGTGTAATATGAAATACATTTTTAATAAAAAAAGAAAAAACATTTGTGACGTCTTGAAAAAATAACTTAGCGTTTGATAGAAATTACTATATGTCTTGATAAAAATAATACAAGGGTATATTTAATTACTTTACAGACGTCATCGTATATATATATATATATATATATATATATATATATATATATATATATATATATATATATATATATATATATATGTACTAAATGCATACCTATTAGAACCCTTGATGGCGTATCATGTTTAAGACAATCATTTTGTTTCAAATACTTTCACAACTGCAATTGGCCACGACTATATGCAAAAATTAAAAAAAAATTATTTTGTAATTTTGTATTCGCTGCAACATTATTGTTGCGAAAAACTTAAAAATGACAGGACCTGTATAAGATATCTTGTGCGGATCTTGCTATAAACTCTTTTTATCTTTAAATTGAAATAAAACGAAAGTGTGTGTATTGAAGTTTTTCATTCATTTGAAAAGCCTATCGTTGTCATTATGTAGAACATAACATCGTGCGAAAGTCCGGCTTGGCTTCGCTGGGTTGGGCGCATCTAAAATGTCCCATCAGCCTGAATTTGACCAATGTCTCTATGTTTTGTGGATTTTTCGTATAGACCTGCGACTTAAGGAAACACCACAAAAAACTAACAGGATCAAATCGTATAATCTCGGTTGAAATTGCAATGCCCTAAAATCACTTGCGTAGAATGTCCTGTGTGACATGAGCTGTATGGTGCGCCGTCTTGTTGAAAACACAAATCGTTTGGATCCCATGTGGGATGGTGTCGTCCAAAATTTAAGGATTCATGCAGAAATGGGTCTCATGGCTGCAGATGATTTTTTGATGAAAACTATGGTCAATTTCCAACTGCTTCAGGGACAATGCATATGTCGTTGCCTATTGGGTTGAATATTGGACGGGTATAGTCCCAAGTCACGTCACAACAATTGTTATGTTGTGGTCTGCGAAAGGCCGAGCTCTTAAAATCAACGTGAAATCGGTTGTTTCAGACTCCCCTGAACACTCTCATGGATAAATATGTCAAAGATTTTACGTCACTACCTGTCATAAACTTAACGGTGCTTTTCGCACTGGATGAATAAAGCCGTTCACCACCGTTCCCGTCGTCTCTTCCAGAGTCACATACAGGGTGCGGTTCTACATGTGCCTCTAATAGGGACGACATGGTAGCAAATTCTGTACAAGCTGCAGAACCATGTGCAGACACCTTCCTAGAGTGCTGGAGCTATCTCACCTTCTACTACCCCAATGGCCCAGCAGCAAAATATTGCCCCCATCTTACCTGGGGCTTCGCCAACCGCAACCACCAGGGCAGCTCTGCCGAATAGCAACAGCACCTAGAGATATATGGCCTGAAGAGAGCATCTACAACCGGTCACTAGCACCATATTGCAGACACACTCATCCGACCCATAACTCTTCCCGCGTATCTTTGGATTTTAACCACAGCCACCACGTGATCCCCGAGGGGGCCTCAACAATAACCAGTCTAGGACAAGTCCTAAGAGCTCCTGGTTCCCGTGGTACCAGATAGGTCGGCCTTGTGTTAAAAACACCGCGAATTTTAGATCCCGTGCAAACCTGAGGTATCGATAGCACCTCTACCCAGACAAGCATAGGCTAAGCTACTTCCTTAATTACTTATATGCACGCCCGTTGCCCTGGTTTCAGGGATTGGGTAGTAACATATTAAGTTCTACGGGTAATCGGCCAAAGACCAAGGTCTGGAAAGACCATGTTACCCATCCGGACGAGCGAGCAAACCCACTTTTACCTTTAATTTACTTGCATGCGGAGGATCAGCAGTTCTAATAAAGTCAAGACTCAAACACTACATTCTTGAGAATATTAGTGAGGACCATCTGCAGGCAACAAATATTTGTATCCAAAATTTTTGTACAAATTTTGTGATATCATCAATTTACTCCCCTCCCAGATTTTCAATCTCTGAGGATCAATATGAGGATTTTTACAGATCTCTTGGACCTTGTTTCGTGGCAGCTGGGGACTACAATGCAAAACATACGTTCTGGGGATCGCGTCTTATTACACCTAGAGGTCGAGCATTATTCAACACAATTTCAAAAATGGGTTTGGATGTCATTTCTAGCGGGGAGCTCACTTACTGGCCTACTGACCCACAAAAAATTCCAGATGTTATAGATTTTGGCGTCATGAAAAATATCTCTAGGGATTTAATTCATGTTGAAGCTTCTCATGATCTCTCCTCCGATCACTCCCCAACGATCGTTACAATTTGTAGCCCACTAAGAAGTGACTTACCTCACCCATATGTGAAGATGATAAATCATGTTAATTGGCTGGGGTTCAAAAAATATCTCAGTAGTCATTGTACGGGAAACATCAGGCTTAGAACTCCCGATGATATTGAACTTAACATTGCCAATCTTACCGAGAATATTAAACAGGCTGCTAAACATGCCACTACTTCCTATCCGCAGACTGGGTTTAATAGAATTTATTCTGCGGATATTGAACGTCTCGTATGTGAAAAAAGAAGAGCTAGAAGGGAATGGCAACAGCACAGATCACCCCAACATAAAATTAGACTTAGAGAATGCACAAAACGACTCCAAGAGTTGCTTGCATCTGAAAAATCTGCTTCTCTTAAGAACTATCTGGAAGGTCTCGATGTTACAGCAGCATCTAATTACTCCTTGTAGCGTGCTGCTAAAAAACTTAAAACACCTGTTGAGTCTAAACCACCCCTGCGCACTTCTACCGGAGGTTGGGCAAGAACTAATACTGAAAAAGGTAACATATTTGCTGAGCATTTAAAACACGTATTTACCCCAAACATATGTACTGGTGCTGTTGATTTGCCGAGTGTAGTTGCTCTACCCCCTCGACCCATAAAGTTTAAGATGCTTGATGTACAAAAACTAATTGCTGAAACCAATCCAAAGAAGGCCCCGGGTATTGATGGAATTAGTAACAAGATGCTGATGCAGTTGCCTCGTATTGCTATTAGAATCCTGTTATTAATTTTTAATGACATTTTACGACTGGACTATTACCCACACAGCTGGAAACTTGCCATGGTCAAAATGATTCCAAAGGCGGGTAAAGATCTTACTAAGCCTGAATCATATAGGCCAATAAGTTTGCTGTCAACAATTTCAAAGCTCTTCGAAAAACTGCTCATGACAAAATTATCCCCAATTCTAGCCGGGTGCATACCGGACCATCAATTTGGGTTTAGAAGTCAGCATAGCACCATTGAACAATGTCATAGATTGGTACATTTTATAAGAAGAGCATTTGAAGAAAAGAAGTACTGTTCTTCCCTCTTTATTGATGTTTCTCAGGCATTTGATAAAGTGTGGCATGAGGGCCTGATTTTGAAATTGAGGACATATCTACCAATGAACATTGTGAATCTATTGGAAAGTTACATTCTTGCCCGGAAGTTCACTGTCGTGGAAGGAGACTTCATGAGTGTGCCCGAAACTATCTCATCCGGTGTGCCACAGGGTAGTATACTGGGACCAGTTTTATATTTGATTTATACCTGTGATATGCCTCTGAGCAGTAATATCTTCACTTCTACATTTGCCGATGATACAGCCTGCCTTAGTATGCATGAAAACCCTCACGAGGCATCCCGATATCTTCAGAATCATATTAGCCTGTTGGAACTATGGTTGAACTTATGGAGAATAAAAGTAAATGAACAAAAGTGTGTTCATGTCACATGTACTCTACGAAGAGACACTTGTTCCCCCATTCGAATCAACAATCAAGTTGTTCCTCAACATTCACAGGTGAAATACCTTGGTATTCACCTCGACCGACGGCTTACATGGAAACACCACATTGACTCTAAGCTGACACAAATGAAGCTTAAATTAACCCAGATACATTGGCTGATTGGTAGAAATTCTACCCTCAGTCTAGATTGTAAACTTTTAATATACAAGTCGCTTTTGAAGCCGATATGGTGTTACGGAATTCAGCTATGGGGCACTGCTTCAGCTTCCAATGTAGAGAGAATCCAACGAATGCAAAACAAAATATTAAGGTTAATAACTGCGGCTCCATGGTACTTGAAAAATTCTATTTTACATCGTGATTTACATATGCCACTTGTGACCGCTGAAATTGCAAAATATGCTGGAAAATATTTAACAAAACTCGAGTTCCATCCTAATCCCCTTGCTCGTAACATCTTGAACTTTCCTGGACACATCCGCTTAAAAAAGAGGGACACTACGGCATTAATAATTAATTAACTCTCCAGATGAAATTCTTTGAAAATATTTTTTGTGCGTAACATGAATTTTATGTATTATTAATTATTATCACTAAGTTTATGTCCGACACTGGTTGGGCCTAATAATTATTTATATATTTAAGATTTGAACACTTATTGTTAGTTCAATTATTTGAAGATACAATAAACATATATTAGCGTGAAAAAAAAAATACTTACATATGTACATATAAATATGATTTTGGTACATTACCTTATATTATTAAATCATTTATTTATTCTCTCAATACGGACTTTTTTTATTTCCACTCATATAAATTTTATTTTATTTGTTTTGGTACTTCTTCTTCCACTAGCAAAATTCCAGACACAAGCAGTTTTTTTTTATTTTCCATTTGGTTGTTTTTGCATTTGTTGCTTTTTCAGGGAGACTGGCAACTTATTAAATGAACTCTACTTACGACGGCTATTTGAAAAGTTCACTAAAAATTTGTATGTAATATTAGGTGTATGCATATACCAAAAGTGTTTACTAAATGTTACTGGAAACTGTTCTCGTAGGCGAAAAATTTGTAACTAGAGAGTGAAAAAAGAGCGTTAATAAAACGTTCAATTGTAAGAATTATTCGAACAGCTGTTTTTTTTTTTTTTTTTTTTTGTAAAGCAAAAGCTTGCAAGAAAATTTTCATAACTTTAAAGAAAGTATGTATAAATTTGTCAACTTTTAAAAACAAAAGTTAATATATTTTACGAGACAATAAAGCATTCAATGTTCCATTTGTGCCAATGTGTTTGAGATATTTTAAATATGTATATAAATTTATAAAAAATTTTCTTAATCTTAGAAACAATATTGAAAAAAGTAGTTGAAAGCAGCTTAATAAAGCAGTATCTACACTGCTTTGGTTAAAAATTGTTACTAGTAAAGCTTTCATTTATATTTTTCTACTTTTAACAATTTGGAAATACAAATTCGCTGCTCTCTATATATAATATATTATTATATAACATATTATTATATAACATATCACTTCAGGTAACAGAATAGAACACCTTTTAAATCGATAAGGTTAGTTCACCTTACGCAAGATTACATGTAGATTACCATGTGTAAAAATGTCAAAACTACAGGCTTAAGGTTTGTCAAAAAAGCAGTAAGAACAACAATTCCACGTTTTTAAGATGTGTATCGCTCCGTTGCTTATTGACAACAAATTTTCTACATATTTACATCATAAATGTCAAAGCATAAAAATATTTGTCGCCATGTACAAAATGGTAGCGAATTCAAATTATAACATTACTTTTGCGGGGAAATGGCAGCCAACTCAAATAATGACATTACTTTGCTCCACTTTGTATATACCCATATCTGTAGAATTAGTAATGTATTTTTTCTCCATATAATGTTATTTCTAAAAATATAATAAATTACACAAATCGTGCACTGGACACATAAAAATAATTCACTACTTTCCTATGATATTTCTCTGTTAAGAATTATGTATTTTGGAAGCAATATAATGCAAACTACATACATATGTATTACCTTCTTAATTCTTAGTGATAACCTTTTTCCGCTGGGTTTTTGTTGGAGAAGTATGCGAACAGACCTATTAGTTCGTTCACATTTAAGCGTTAAGAAAAAAATAACATAGAAATAATAATAGAAATTCAGCTAAATTAGCTATTCTTGTGCCAGTGGCAGACATCGCATAAGACTCATACATCATAGCATCAATATGCATGGGTGAAACAACCACTTCATTATATTTATATTAATAAATACCCCTTAAAAGAAATTCGCAAAAACTGAGGAAAATTAAAGTTATAGTGAAAATGTTAGAAACCCATGGTTTATCGTTGCAGGTGACTCAATGTTCACTACGAATATTTGTGAGTTATAACAAAAATTAAAACCCAAGTATGTACATATTCCACTGCACCTAGTTTGATAAAACTTTCAAATAAGGGGACGAAATTCCTAGTTTTTTTTTAGTACTTTTCTAATTTTTTTTTTTCAATTCTTTTCATAGACAAAAATCTTTTAAAAACATATATCCGTTATTTTAAGTTGTAAGTGCATTGGAACCATACCTAAATAAAACTAAAATATATATAAAAAGGTTTTTTGATATATTACATTGCCGCCACAAGATCGATTTTTTTCATAAACTAGGTACATATGAAAAGAATGTGTTCTTGGACTCTGAAAAATAATAGTTGAAAAATGTGTTGTTTGTTGTTGGCTTAGCTGAGTATATGCCTGGATTTCATTGTTGCAAGCCAAATCATCAGTGTACTCGGCTAAGCCAACAGTTTTGAGAATATCTCGAATAATGAACTTAGTAAACATAATAGTTGAAAATTGGGAAAGATGGGGAAAAAAGGTAGGAATCAAAGATTAGCAAGGTTTCTCACCATTACACTAAAAACCAAATATACAGGGAGCGACAGATGGCAGCCCTATTTTCCTAGACCTGCTGCATCAGACCAATCATCTACTTAGCTGCAACAACGATTAACAAAACTGATACAAGGCAAAAATAACAATACGAAAAGAACTGCAACAACTCGTGCTCCCAAAAAATAGCAGAAAATTACACTTTCAGAGAAATACTTTCAATTTTTGTTTGTTTGGATAACTGATTATATTAGATAATTTCGTAAGATATACTAGTTTTTTTCTATTCTAGAAATATTATTTTAATAAAATCCTTTAAAGGGGAGAAAAAATATTTAGTAATTTTTTTTAAGTTTGTACGTAACCGAAAACAATACTATTGAGAACAAAAAAGTTTTCGAGGATGTACGTACCAATGTTTTCATCAGTCGCACATATAAAACAAACCGTAACTTTTTATGCATCTTTGCCATTGGCTATTTATGGGAAGTTATCGTTAGTGTTCACAATAAATTTTTTATGAATGTATACAGTCAAACACCAATAATGTTGATGCTACTACCGATTTTATAAAAGTTTTAAGTTTAGTTTTAGATAAATTAAAACGAAAAATGCATGTAAAATTTTTTGTGATTTACTAATAGGAAATATGAAATAAAATATTTGTATATAAAATTTTCAAAAAAAAATAATTATTTAAGGACATTGTAGACTTTTTTGCAAAAATTTTTAATACAAATAAATATTTATTGTTAAGTTCTTACATAATATTTTTTTACTAAATTTGTTTTCAAAAATTTCAATAATTTTATAAAGAATTTTAATAAAATAAAAAATAAGACCTTATCACTATTTATTAACTACAATTTTAAAAGATCGAAAAACCAGTACTAAAAATTTCTATACAAATATTTTACATCCAGTTTTCTGATGACGATAATAGAAAGTTTTATCAAAATGTTGAATAAAATAGTAACATTGATTTAAAATTTAACCTAAAACTCCATTTTTCTTATAAAGGAATTAAATAATATCAATATAATTTCAAACAAATTAATAACAAAATAGAAATTAGTAATTTTACAAAAATTAAACCATGTATTATCGTTTTTTTTTAACAGTTGTGCTCTATCTATATCTTTCCATCACTATTCCGAAGCTCAATCGGTGAACATAAGTGTTGGTTATGACACTGTGTTATCAATAGACCTATCCAATTTTTTGTTTGCGTTTCTTCGATTTATCTTTTATGCATTTACAGACAGCGCCAGTTTCCTCGTCTAAGCTAATGGTGTATAAGCTAATTGCTTACCGAACTGGTCGCTTCGAATTCGCTAGTAAACATTAAAAAAGTGGATTTTATAGGGATTTCGTGGCCAAAAAACTCACCATTCAAAGTTGTATCAGCTCAAGAGTGTTTGTTTTCTTGAAAACAACAACGTCCACATCGAACTAATCTCACTTGAAACCACTGTTGCCAGAACTTCTAGGGGTGAAATCGTCAAAAACTACAGATTTCTGTGCAAAAAATCGTCAAAATCGTCAAGTCATTTAAAAAATCGTCAGAAAAACGTCAAATCAAAAATATTCAATTTTTTTATTTTAATTGTTTTATTACAAAAACTATTACAATGGTTCAAACTTATTAACTATGCTTTCAACAAATATAAACATATACATTAATATATATGTATATAACCTAGACATAAAAACCATTAAAATTAAACATAAAAGTTAAAAAAACTTAAAATGAAATCAGAATTAACATACGTACATATATATTTATTTTTAAAACAAATAATTTATAAAAAAACAATTAGCATATTTGTTATAGAAACATTTTATGTATAAATATCAGAATATAACATTCTTAACAAATTTGAACTGATCTCAGTGTCATAGCAGTTTGATTTTTTAAGTTTTAAATAGTCCTTTGTGTATAGGATGGCTACTAAAGAATCGTTTTGTAAACGATTACGAACTTTGGTTTTATTTAAATTCACCTTTCGACATTTGCCGATGAATGTGGTAAAATCATTATATTGCGAATAAAATTTATTAAAATTGGGAAAGCCAGACTTGAATCACATCTTTTCATTTCGGATATTTTTTTCCAAAATTCTGTAAAGTTGTTGTTTTCGTTTAGTTGAACACAAAAAAATCATAGCATAACAAAAAAACCAACTCTAAAAATGCAATACTAAAAAAATTGCCATATATGTACTTATGTTAAATTTAGAAAAATCGTCATTTTTGGACCTAAAATCGTCACTAGTGTATTTTTAAAGGTGAAAATCGTCAAAATGCAGAGAAATCGTCAATTCTGGCAACAGTGCTTGAAACCCCTTTGATACTACAGGCCTTAACCATCTGTGATGAGACATACGAAAAGATAATTCCTTGCTTAAAAACTTTATAAATTACCCTCGTACGTACAATCAAATAAAAGCTTAAAAACAATTTATAAATATACATACATAAATTGCATATACATACATACATCTGTATCTCAATCGCGAAGTATATAAAACAGTGTTGTTTTCATACAAATTCCACACACACTAACATACATAAAGTTATTTCTTCTATAAGAAAAATTTTGTTCACACACGAATTCATATCAGTGTTCAGTTTTACCAAAAACAATGGTTAGTTGGTTGTTGTTTTGGTATGAAAAATAAAATAAATTGTGAAAATCTGACAATATAAGCAAGTGTTTGGTTCAAACGAACACGTCTTAACGTTTTTAACGAACGCTGACTAATTTTTAACGAACTCTATGAGTAGGACACCCTTGTAGAAAATTTCGGTATATAGACTATGAATTCGATATATCTTGTGACATATAATACAGTCTCAAAAAACTTTTTCTATATGTCCTGTGTCAAAAAACAAATTGAATAAAATAAAATAAAAATTAATTAATGGCAAATGTTACTAATATCTAATGGAAATGTTTGACATTTATATTTGTGGTCTAATCATATCATTATTGAAATTAGTTATGTTATTATCCGTTTCAGAGCCTTTTTTTTCTCCGTTTGGGACATTGGTTGAAATCTTTTAAAATATGTACGTGTACATTCAGACTTTAGAAATTGTAATATTTTGGTAAAAAAGAAAGTAAAAAGCTGATATAGCTTAAAGTTTTTTGGACTATAACTATCGAACTAAGATCAAAGAAATATATGCATTTTAAGCGGTTATAAACAAAATTAAAAAACAAATTCCTTAAAAAAAGAGATATTTTAAAGAAAACCATAAAAATCCCCCGAAAAATATTAATAATAAGATCCAAAACTAAAAAAAAACATATAAATAGGAATAATCACTATATTAAAATTTTTAAATATTTTGAGCAAATAAGAAATAAGAAATTTAAAAAAATTAATTCTAATGACTAATGCAGTAGGCTAACGCGTATTTTGAATGGAAAATTCAAACTTTTCGCAAGCGATTTGCGAATCGAAAGGCTAATCGAAACGATAGAATTGTAATTGTAAATTAGTGGTAAAAGTTATGACACTTAAATGCTACAATTGAAGCAAAAGTAGTCAAATGGAACTGAAGAATAACGTCTAATTTATTTAAAAAGATATTTATTTATTATTTTCACAATTTAAATTATAATAAGAATTCAACTAAACGGCATCGGACTAGAAGCTTAAAGTACAAACTAGTAATTGAACACTTTAAAGCCAAGAAGACTTTGATAAGAAATTGTATTAGAAAACACTAACAGATTTTGTTGGCAGCACAATCGTTTTAACGAACGAATTTGCTTATGATGTATAAAAACGATTGCAATAAACTATTGTAAAAATTATGAATTTCTATCATGATAATAAAGCTTTAAAATTTTTCTATGTAATAAAAGCAGCAAAAATGTAATGATTGAAGAAGAGTTTACACAATTCTTTTTATTCAAATAAATAATATTTATTTTAATTGAAATACATTACTAAAGCATTTTTTATATTCATATTTTTCTTAGAATTTCTGTTATTATACATATGTATACTTTGATTCAATTGCGTAATTTATTCACAATAATGGCAATTGAAAGAAATAATACGAATATTCTCTCACTAGAAACTAACTAAACTAAACTAAACTTTTAGCTTTATTTTGAGTTGCAAAATCAATCTCTGTCTTCTATACTAATAAAGATATTTTAAGTAAAAAATTATATATGTAAGTATATGGAAAATATCTGCCAAGTATGTTTATTGTAGGACTGTGTTTACTTAAAAATTTTAAAAAAGAATTTTTTTCGACACAATTTCATTTAATAATGAACCACTTTGTGTTGAAAATATTTTATTTATCCTTTATTTTGTAATAATAACCATATTTCTTTATGAATTGAAGATTATGTTTCGTTTCAAAATACATATCGCAATATTTAAAGATATATACTTTTTTGCATCCTTTACGTCACTCTGAGTTGGTCCAAATGTATTTAAGTAAATCTACTCATAATTTTAGTTAGACATTTATTAATATATTTTTATAATCTAAGATATTAAGCTGCTCTGTTTAAAAGTCTGGATTGTTCTTCATATGGGATTTTATTACTGCACAAATATTAAAATATTTCTATTAACATGTTCTATAAATAGGTTTTTGTTTCAAAACCAACACAACTACGTTTAGTATATTTAATATACAGTTATATTTATATCCTCAAATGTTTAAGTGCTTACATTTTCTGTTTTCATTTTAATTTGTCATTAACGAACAATTTCTTTAATATAGTTCAAACTTAGACTTTTCAAAAGAAATATTATTCTTTCGATAGGGATTTCATTTTTCGATATTAAACATTACGAAAATCGTACTACACAGTACGAATTCGTACGAATCGAATCTGTGTAGACCACCAGAGTTCAAAACAAAGTCGCGAAAAATATAAAAAAGTCATTTGATATAAATTTAAAAATATTCCATGAAAATGTTCAAAACGATTACATCCAGAGAAAAAATTCGAAAACTGTGAAATATCTGCAAATAAGCAAAAAAATATTCAATATGTTTCTTATGCGAAATATTGTCGGAGGACGAATATAAGATTCGACATAAAAAATAAAGCAATTGTAATCGTTATTTTAGCTGCACAGCAGCTCTGGCCAGCACAAATCAGAAAATAAAAACTTCGTCAGCTCTTAGTTAAGACCGCGGAAACAATAACGCGTTTGGTTTTTCTTGGTTTCAGGTCTGAAAAAAAAACATTTAAGCTGGAGTGGCGTCCAATATCGAGCATTTTTTTAGTAAAGGGTGTTTTTTATAGAGTTATAGAACTTTAAGTTGGCATTACTTTTCAAGATGGCGACCGATTTAACAGCTGTCAAGTGATTTATTTGGCAATTCATCATGAATAGACTAACGCCTGAACAACGCTTGCAAACAGTTCGTGCTACAATAGATTTATTGAAAGACACGTTTGGTGACCGCATAATTTCACGTTTTGGACCTGTGAATTGGCCTCCAAGTTCTTGTGATTTAACACCGCTAGACTACTTTCTGTGGGGCTATCTAAAGTCATTGGTCTATGCGGATAAGCCACAAACGCTTGACCATTTGGAAGACAACATTCGCTGTGTTATTGCCGATATACGGCCACAGATGTTGGAAAAAGTCATCGAAAATTGAACGTCCAAATTGTACTACATCTGCGCGAGCCGTGGCGGTCATATGCCAGAAATCATATGTAAAATTTAATGCCACAAGATTATCTTTCGGATAAATAAAATTCATGTCAGTCGAATAATCCATCGTTGTTCTATTGCAACTTAAAGTTCTATACCTCTATAAAAAACACCCATTAAATGATTATTTTAATACTGTAGACCGGAGTGCCGACAAATTGAGTACAACGTAAACTTGTTTTAGTCCTGTTCGAGCCCTAACTGATGACATTTTGTTTCTGAAAAAAATTTCCAAATTTAGTGTTAAAAAAATCGGGTTTGAAATATATTTTATTTAGGGTTTCTCGGCATAAATTAGGCTTTTTTTATTTGAAACACGTTAATGTCTTTTGTGGTTGGTTGGTATTGAAATGGATAAATCAAACTTCTTTATTTTATGAATTGGCCCATTATCTATAAAACATTAAATCGTTGAAATGTTATGTATGGCTTCCGCGGAGATTCTGATGCAATAGTACGTTAGGTCCAACTAATTGAGCGCTGCTTTGCGTTATGTTGTCTGCATCATCGGTAGGTTTCGTAGTTCTGGCAAGGAGTGAAACTTCAGAGAACTACAACCAGAAAAACTATGTTGTGTTCAAAAGGTAATTCTAAACGTATGTATCTTCAAATCATTTATTCAGAATGCTTTGCTGGAAATCGTTAGTGGAAATTGCTTGTTGTTGACTCCTGGATTTCGATAAGAAAGATGGCTTTTTATATTCATACAACCGAGAGATATTTTTTAATTGTCATATTTTTTTTTATTTACTTGTTGAATCTTTGATACTTCGCTTACAAATTTCGTGTCCTGAACATCGTTATTACTAAGGTTCCATAATAGCATAACAACTTTTTGTTCATGTGGGACATTTTATGAGTTTGTTATATTTTCTATTGGGTTTGCTTAAACCAGATAGTGGGTATGAGTTTTATGTTCGTTCGGTCTGTACGTACCAGTGCTGCCAGGGGTGGTAGTTTTCTTTAATATTTTCTCGTGAAAAGTTACATTTTGAAGTTGTATGTACATAGTATACAAATAAATAGGTAAACTTCGTTTAATGAAAATGCATCATGAAGAATACATGATGTGTTAGAGCAAATGTTAAAAATATTATAATAATATGTATGTATATGGAAAACAAAAACAAATGTAATTTACAATTATTATTATTTTACGTACAAATATTTGAACGAAACTTTTTTCTGACTATAAAAACAGGCAATAAAGTTATAACAAATATTGTTTTAGTTTGCAATATACATACTTACATAGATAGAAATTGGGCCAAGACTACAAAAATTATACACGATTATGTGTAGAGTTTAAACCTTAGGATAAATGTGACAAATGTAACCAAACGGCATCACTGTTACGTTTATGTGTATGTACATAAGTATGTACATTCATGTGCACATTATACGTCTGACAACTTATCGCTATCAGCAACAACAACATTATCAAAAGCCAGCACAAATAATCAACCAACCACACAAGCTGGCACGACAACAACAGTTCGTTGTATTTTCAATAGAGTATCTACAATAAAGTTGATATTGTGTATGTGAGCTTGTGTATATATTTATGTATGCATGTATGTCTCGTGTTAATTTTAGAAAATTTCCTCAAATACAATTCATTTCAATTTAGTCGCTGGTGGCAAACGGGTGAAGTTATTTTTAAAAAGCGCAACGTTTTGAAATGAAAATACAAATAAAATTATACAAAAGCAAAACAAGTGAATGAATTCAAGAAAATATTTTTTTGTGTTACAAAAATACACAAATGTACCTAGTTATTTATGTACTTATGTATATAGATAAATATAAGTATTTTTATAATAAATTTTTTACAAAGAAACGTGCAAAAGGTTGTGGGTTAATAAAGTGTAAATAAAACGTGAAACGAATTTAGAGAAAAATATTTTGTGTTATGTATGTAGATACATACATATGTATGTATATATGTATTTGTGTATGTATGTAGTATATGCCTAAAATAAAGCAGGCAGTAAACACGTTTCAGCCTAATTTGTGAAAAAATAATTATTTAATTAATTTGAAAAGAAAATCAAGGTTTTTATGTATATGTATGTATGTATGATAAGTACAAACCGAAAAGCAGGTGCTGTAAAACAATAATAGTAAGAAAATATTAAATAAAAATCAAAGTTTATATTTAAAAAAACCGGGCGGTGCCTAGTGTAATATAAAAAAGAATTTTATTAAACAAAATCAGCAGCAACAGCAATAGCGCAGCTTTAATAAAGGAAAATCACAAGCAGACAACAATAAAAACGCATGGAAAATTCCAAAAGTTTAATTTTTTTCAAAAGCAAACAAGTTTATTTATTGAAATAAAATAGTAAAAAAAGAAATAAAATCAACATAAAAATACGATGATAAATTAAATGATCACGTTTTTAAAGCACTAAAAACGAAAAAATTTGTTGTTTTTTTTTGTATAACAAAGAAAAAATTCACACACAAAAAAATCATTTCGAAATTAAATAAAAAAAAGAGCAACCAGCAAAAACAAAATCAACCCACATACACACTATATGGATGTATGTATGTATGCGTCTGTGAATGCATGTAATTTGTACGGACTTTGGTATTTCAAGTTGTTGTGTGTGTAGAAATATCTAGTGTCACGAATATCTAATAACACGAATAAAATCAACAGCAATCAGCCAGTGAGAGTAGCTTAACAATAGCCACAAAAATAATAATAAAAAAATAATAAAAAACAGGAAAAACGTTTTCCTAAATATTAATGTATTTGCTTGCTCTCACCGAATAAGTGTTGAGTAATTGTTTGCAGGTGCGTAAGTGTATGTGCTCAATTATATGCAGATTCATGTACATTGTACATGTACATATGCATGTATGTATTGTAGCGTTTTTAGTGCTGCGATTGTACGTCACTCGTGCAACTTACAACGAAACGTGTTATTGGCAACGTAAGAAATTAAAAAATAAATAAATCATAAAGAAAAAGAAGAACCATGTACACCTGGCTGATATTCTTATTTATCAGTTGAAAAAGTGCTTAAATAAAAATTTATTTGAAAAAAAATACAACATAAAGCATTTAATATAAAGAAAATCATAAATACATACATTATAGGTACATATATTTTTGTAAATAAAAAATAAATCTATTTAATTACCCACCTTAAAAAATAATCAAAGAAAATAGTTATATTGAATATTTTATTACAAACAAAACAACATCGAACGTGTTCAGTTTCTCAAACAAATATCCACATACACTATTTGCTCTCTCTCATTTGAGCTATTAAATTCTGCAAGAATTCCTGAAAACAACAGTAAAATTATACATACACATTAGTTACTGCTCTCAGTTTAATTTTAACTCTCAACAAAACAACAACCTGTTAGAGTGTATGTATGTCATACCTTCGTGTTTTGCTCTGGTTTAATCAAAACAAAAAAATATTTAAAAAATTTAACTTATTTTCTTGGATTTGCCTATAAAAAAATTCAACATTCCACCACAACAGCACATTGTTTTAAAAGCGCCTACGCTGCCAACAGCCTTAACATTCTCATTTCTTAAGTCTGCAAATTCAAATACATTTCCTCCTAATTCTGGCTACAGTCTGAAAACGCCTACATCGTCATCACTACCATCGTCATCGACGTTGAAAACTTCGGATTTGTTGGGTAGCACCGACATTAGCAACATTGAGCTGCCAACGTTTATTAGCAGTCGCCAGAAAATTAAAAACGAAATTATGGAACCGTATTGGGGCGAAGCAAACGGACATGCTCCACATTCGGTGAAGTATGAGAAGTAAGTTATTTTCTTTCATTCTTTTTATTCCTAGTTTATGTGAATATCTATATGATTCTCTATATGTCTATTATACTTATATAAAGCATACATAAACATTTTCTTAGATACTTATATGTTTGTGTATGTGGTATACATTTTAGGCATTTATTTACTTACCTTATGTTAAGTTTCTTATACATAATTATATTGTTAAAACTCAAGGTCGTTCTATTAAATAGGTACATACATTCATACATAAATACATACATACATATATATTTATGTATGTATGGACATGTGCATGGGCAAACATTAAAAAATATTGCGAACAATTTTGTTTCGTTTTCAAGGGCCTAAGGATTGGCTTAACCACTTTCAATTTTTTATTGTAACTTATGTACTTATGTATATGATTAAACATATTTCAAACATGACTTCTATGCTGGAATTATAGCTGCCAGATTTGACGACTTAGCGAGATTTTAATAATTTTGGGCCCCAAAACAGCATTTTGGGCCCCAAAACAGCATTTTGACGAGGTTAGGTTTTTTAATGAAAAAAAAAAAAATATATTGAAATCGCTAATGACTAGTTTTAGTTTAAAACTGAATTAGCAAAAAACTTATTTATTTTATTTAATAAATTATAAAGATTTTTTTTCCACTCTAATATTTATTTATTGTATCTTCAAAACTGAACTAACAATAAGTATTCAGACTTTAGCAAAGATATAATTATTAGGCCCATCCAGTGTCGGACATAAACTTAGTGATAGTAATTAATGATATGTACATAAATGTCGTGTTAAGCACAAAAATATTTTCAAAAAATTTCATCTGGAGTGTGGCGTATTAAAGCCGTAGTGTCCCTCTTTTTTAAACGGATGTGTCCAGTAAAGTTAAAGATATTACGATCAAGTGAATTAGGATGGAACTCGAGTTTTGTTAAATAATAAAGATGAAAGAAGTTTCTTAGATGTTATAGAAATTTTTTAGCTGTTTATGTTGAAGACGTTTTGCCAGAAGAAAAAATTATGAATAAAAAAACCCAGCATCATTAAGAATGTATTAATTTTTATATAAAACCGTATGACCAAATACTAGCAAAATTCGATTTTATGCATAAAATTAAATTATTAAGCGCAATCAATCCTCAACATATATGTACATATGCAAGCAACGAAGGTAATATTTCCATTATAAAATTATTTAGCCATTTTGTTAAAGAACATGAAAGTCGTAACTGAGACAATTACTATTAGAATTATAGAACATAAAAAACTTTTTTTCTGGGAATGATATAAAATATATAAATTCCTGGAAAAGACTATCAAAAATTAAATTGATAAAATTTTAGTATCTAATAACTTGCCTCAATAAATTTTTTTCCAATTTCAGTTTCACTATATTCTTCAGAAAATGTCAAGCAAGTTAATCAAAATAAAATCTCGAAAATTTCTTTAAATAATTGTCTCTGGAAACAATGTTGCACACAAAAGATTACTTAAAACTAAGCAATTGTGTTTCGATCACAAATTGTAACTGATATAATTAAAATATTCAAGGGGCAAATTACTTCATTCGATATCGATCCAAATTTCAATAGAATTCAAGACATTTTTTTATTTTTTAATTATGATCGATATGGAATGTCCAGCTATAATATATACTTATGTACATAGTGCTAAGCACCGCATATTTTTGCCTACATATTTGGTATGTATGTGAATATGTACTTATATATGCGAGTATAATTTTGTTCTATTATTTCAATTACTTTTAATTTTTGCTGAAGACTGCATTATGTTTGGCTTTTTATGTTTGGCTTTTTATCTAGTCGTTTAACTATTAAATCCATTAACATACATGAATACTGTGAATTAAATTGTATTATCATACATCAAGTAAAAGTAACTAAAAATAAATATTTTATTTAACAAATGTCATATACAGTAAAAAAAAAAAACTTGTACACTTACCAACTCAGAATAAAGAGAAACAAAGTGATAAAAATATGCACTAACCAATTAATGCTTTCCAAACATGACTCGGCTAAAAGATACTGAAGATTTCCTCAGCGCCAATGAAATGCAGGCATATACACAAATATACCAACAACAACCAATATATTTTTTTTAACAAATTAATTGGGACAATATTCTGAATAATTTTTAATAAATTAATGTGATATTTTCTTGTGACGATTTTTTTTACGATTCCGATGTATCGTTTCGATGATTTTGATGTTTTTTTTTTAATAGTTTCTTTATATTTAAAAGTAATAGTTCAAATTATAAAATGAAAAAAAATTTTTTTCTAGCTCAACTACGATAGTTCCTACTAGATCGAGCAAAATTTTTCTTTAATTCTAGTGCAAAATGTCGAAGTTGTAGATTAAACTCACTAATCACTATGATGCTTGATGTTTTCATATGTATAAATATGAAAAAAATTCCTTTTGTATAATAAAAAAATGTACACAGAAAAATGTAGAATGGAATTGAAGAAGTTTATAGACAAATCAAACTTCCTAAGAAATCGGTAAAATGTCCCTCTTGATACTTTTTCTTTTTTTAATTATATGAATTATTTAAACATATTCATTAAATTTGAAGAGACGACTCACTCGACTTACAAAATGAAAACTTTCTATTCGCCCGAGAAATTTCGATGAATTTGCGATAGAAAATATAAAATACAGTTTCATCTTTACCTTAATTTTAAACCCTTTGATTTCATAAATCAAATCTCCGTTCGTTCTGGTTTTCTGTTCGATCAAATTTCTTATATATTTATAACTGATTTGACCGCTTAAAAACAAATTGTGAACAAAGTTAAGTAAAAGGCCATCACACGCACCAACTCGGCTTGATGAAAGCGATCAACTAGCAACTCCAACACATCAATACGATAATAAATATGTATGTAGGTATTTGATTGTTTGTTTTAGTGTGCATGTTCGAACTTGTCACGTGAAAAGAAAAGACTAAAAAATTATCTTTGCGTGTATAAGTATATTTTTTAGATAAACGATCAGTGTATTATGATGGGTTAATAATAATGACCTTTTGAAGGTCAGACGCTATTTTAATATTAAATATTCATATTTAAAAAACAAAATAAATTTATTTTTGTTTACAAAGATTAAATAAGAACCGCAAAAATATGTAGAAAGCAAAAACAAAAATAATAACATAAAACAAAAGTTGTTCTTGAACTGAATCGAAAGACGTGTAATCTACGTATTTGACAATTTGAGGAAAACAAACAAGATTAGATTCTATTTGTATTTTATTAATAGGGAATTTCCTTGTCCATGGTTGTCTAAAATAAAGAAAACGTTCATATATTTTTCGCATGCCATTTGTTATCACTTGAATCGGTAAAATAATACTACTGCCCCTTCTTTTTGAAAAAAGCTCGAATCGGCAAAATAATATGTACGTGTACTACTGCCTATTTTTTAGAAACGCTTTAAGCAAATTGGTTGAAATTTCTTATCAGGTAACGATATACGATAAATATACTTTTTATATAACTCCTATTTATCCCTATTTTATATTCTAGCCACTACACAATAACATGCGCCCAAATTTTATGCGAGCTGTTCTTTACATATAAAAAAAAGGTTACCATGTATGTTACCTAAAAACAGACTACGAAAAATTATTATTTAAACATCACGTTTATTATATCGTGCGTTAAATTACCCGTATTTTGTTTTTTGATGCCCACGTTTATTTGGTTCGCTTTTTTATTTCTCAAATCGCCATTAGCAACTTTTTTATTCAGTTTATTTATAAATGCAAATACATATATACATATGTAAAGACACATTTAGAACTTTTGTATTTATGTACATACATACATACATAAGTACGTATCGGTCGGTTTGTTTATTTTCACTTCATTGTGAAAATATTGCTTTTGTTTTTCTACAAAATTTCTCATTTTATAGCTCAAGTGTTATTTTTAGAAATCAAATAGAGAAAATAGTTTAATGGTTGGCATGAGCGGAAAAAAATGAACAAATCATTAAATTGAATAACAATATTTTTGCATAAATTGCTCACGTTTATATGACAGTTGAATTTGACGCATTCTTTCAAGAATTTATACAGGCAGATGGACATGTTTCAGTGAGGTTGAAAACTAAATATACATATGTATGTAAATACATATACGTGGGTACATAAGTATATATGTATGTTTGTGTAATGTATAATGTGAAAAATACAAAAAGGTTTTAAGCATATTTTGTAGGTAAATGTAAATTAAACACAATATACGCATAATATTTATTTGTATTTGCTTACAAACAAATCTTAAAAGCTTATTTAGTCAGTGATGTTTGAAATTAAAATCAAATTTTCTACTATATTTTTGTATGCAACAATAGTCCGTCTGTGCTACGTAAATAATATACCTATTGCGTTTAATCAATTTACTCTCATACACCATATTAATTGCTTGACATAGAAACAATAATATTATTTGTGGTCTGTCTTATTTATATTGGAACAGTTGTTCGTTTATCTAAATTTTTATTAAAATGTATGTTAGAAATTTCTATCTTTATTTGTGTGTATAGGTATGTATGTATGTATGTATGTATTTAGAAAACAAAAATTGCTTGCTAGAAAAAAATATTGACGCAAAAAATAAAACGTGATTAGTTACACCCCGTCCACATTTGCAATTTTGTTGCAGCAATTCTTGGTTGTTTTTTGAGAGAGTGGTAAGAAGCTTGGGGAGGGGTACAGAGTTTCATGTTCTCTGCAGTTCTCTTTTGCTTTGATATTCTCCCTATTCAACTTAATGTTTGGTGTTGTTGTATTTGACGTTTTATATACGTTTTATACAAAAATTGCAATACTAGATTTTTTCTAATGTGGACACTAAAGCAATTTCAAAACAGAATTTTAAAGAATTGCATGCAACAAAATTGCAAATGTGGACGAGGTGTTATACGTGGTCTGTTCTAAAGAAAGGGTGCATTTTGAAAATTCTCCGGCTTGTGCATTTGAAAGTCATGTTGGCACAGTTGTGTCCAACATACATACATATGTATGTATGGCTTAGTTGAGTTTGTTTGCGTTTAGGTTATTTTGTTTGCGAGAGGCATAACAGTTAGGCGTGTTTTGCTCGTTCGGCGATTTTCTCCTGGGGAAAAAATGGATCAATGAATTCGCATCAAATTAAGTGCTCAAAAGCAATTGAAATTCTGAGAGTGGCATATGGTACAAGCTTTTCAAAGAAGGTCGGGAAGATGTGAATGATTACGCTCGTCCTGGAAGTTAAGAAAGTGAGGAAAATTGTTATGGACTCAACTAAGAATTTATGTTCGGGACAAGTGTGCGAACATAAAAAAATAGCTAATCGAATGCACGTAGCCCGAGAACTTTCAAAATTCACCTTTTCTTTTGAACAGACCACGTAATGGATTAAGATGCAATTTTTATTAATTTATTTTCATTTCTTAATTAAATGTTTTATCATTTTCGACAGGAAATTTCAAATAAATTTTATGAGATATATAATTGAGTTTTGATAGCTAAAATATTTTGCTTATAAAATGGCATTACTAAATATATTTGTTTGTATTTGATAACCCGTGACTCATTTGCAAATTGCTGTTAAAATGATTTTGGTGAGTTTGATGACTAAATTTTATTTGAATTTCTAGATATGAGTTTTCTAAAGAAAAAATATTTAATTGAGGACCATTAAATTTGTAAAACATAAATTTTTCAAAAATATATAATTATTTTTCTTTAAAAATATGTGAATATACTTCAGAAGTGTATAAATCTGTTATTCACTTGAATTATAAAGCAAGCTGATATCATTTGTTATCAAAAAGTGATAAACTTGTTTATTCACATATGTACATACACATGCTAAAAAATAAATAAAAACAAATTGATCAGATAATATTTTTATACATACATACAATATTACGTACATACATATGTAAATACATGCGTGTATAAATGTATTAACAAAAACTTGATTAAAAACTAAGGAGTCTTTTTGAAAGGAAGTCGTACGACTCTAAAAAAGAACAATGAATGACACACCGAAAAATAAATATTTAGTAAATTAAACAGTATTGATCAAAACATGAAGAACTCAGATGATATAATTTGATAGCTCTCATTACTTAACTACCAAACTTGATGCAATTTTAAAATAAATAAAAATTAATTAACACTATTTATTTTCGACCTTTTTTAATATATGTATATGATTTTTATATAAATGAGCTTTAGGTCTTTTTTACAAAAATTATTTTGATTATGATTCAATATTTCGACGCCTCTTTGGGCGTCTTCTTCAGGAAAATTTTTTTATTAATAAAAATTTTATTATTTTTAATTTTAATAAAAATTTTTTTATTAATAAAAAAATTTTCCTGAAGAAGACGCCCAAAGAGGCGTCGAAATATTGAATCATAATAAAAATAATTTTTGTAAAAAAGACCTAAAGCTCATTTATATAAAAATCATATACATACATAAATAAAAATTGTTTGTATGGAAAATTTAAACTTTAATACATTGTAATTCACATAACCGGGGGCCTTAATAAACAGATGCTGACACAAGATTGTCAATAAAATATCTCTCATAAGTGAACAAATATAACGAATTTGATCCACCTTAGTAGAAAACTAGTAAAAAGTAATGACCTTCCGCAGTAATGCAGCTTTGTCACTGCGAACTCTGATTCATATCGGATTACCACCCATTGGGATAAAGTTCAAGTTATAACCATAAAAAAACTGCTTTCATAAGAACGATGATGCGAGTATTCCACTAGCAACGTATGCAAATTTACGAGAAGTGCTCGGTTAATTCATTTTCTTTTACGAATTTGCAGGCGTCAATGAAAGTATCTATACTGAAGATGACAGCATTGAAATATCAAAATCAAAAGCTAAATGAGTCTGAAGACGAAGTTTATAACAACAACAATAATAACTGTGTGATGGAGTATTGAAACAAGTTTCTCGCTTGAAGCATGTTGCAAGAGGTGATCTTGTAACATTACAGTACATCAAAAATATAGAGAAACATTATGAAAAATCAGCAACTCAAATTAAGCCAATCCAGAGTGAAGCAGTATATGAGCATTTACAATGTTTTCAACCAACGGAACTCAGCCTGTCTTGTAAACGGACACAGCTGTAAATGTCTGCTTTCACTGTATTCAGAACTCTTTTCTTGAATTCTAAATGATGATGGCGTTAAGACAACCAAGTCCTTGTCTAAAAAAATTACTAGCCATTATTGTAAATTATTTCAGTATTTGTCCAATAAATTTTTTAAATATAATTTATTATATTTTGTGTGGGTTGTAAAGTAGTAATTTTTACTTTTACCACAACTAGTTATCTTTTGAATTTCGTGTGAATATTAATAAAGTCTACGTGGCCCCCTTTGAGACTTTTCGTAAAAAAATTTTTTCTAAAAATTATGCTTTTGAAATAAATTTGATGCTTTCGATCAGGTCGAACGTAAAATCTAGGCAGTTCTTAAACCAAAAAAAGGAAACGACAATTGCCGCAAATTTCAATAGTTCCAAGGGTCACCAATTTTTTTTTTTACAAAAAATTAAATTCAATGTGAAATGAATGCAATATGTATGTAAATGAAAGCAAAAAAGTACTGCAAATCACATCAATTATACACAATATATGTACAACACTGTTCAATTATTACACACATGCACACACGCGCCCTAATCATGATGAGTGAAATAAACGAGAAAATAATAAAAACAATAACCGTAAATCATAAACGTGAATGAAAGTGTTTAAAACTACAAAAACAATCATAAATACAACAGTGCATAAGAAATAAATTAATAAAAACAAAAGGTGCTCTCTCTAATGGCTACACCCATATACGAGTACACTTACATACATACATACATATGTACATATTTAAAAGGTCATCAAAATTTGTATACATACATATATTTTTACGCATTGTTTTTAATGAAAAAAAAACGAACTCAACTAAGATCTCGGGTTTGTTGGGCGATGAGCCAGTTGTTTTTTAATGATGATTCTTTTAGTATCATTCTGTTTTATTGAAATACTCAATTGGCTCTCGTTGTTTTCGATTTCGGGATCTTGTTATCATCAGCAGAACATGATTAAATTGAAAAATGAAAACAGTACTCGAAGCATAAACAGGAAATTAAACTTTTACTTAGTGTACATTTTATAAATAGCACAAGTATACAAAAATATGTCTTAAGTTCGAGTGTATAAATTATAACAAAAAAAAACTAATTGTGTTGTGCAAAAAACTAAATAAATAACAACTAAATAAAAACTATAGATATCAGCAAAATCTTTAATAAATACTATCTGTCAAGAAATAAAAATTTACTTGGTGATATAATCCTATACTGCTCGTATGTAGAGACAGACATCATCTGCATATAACAAATAAAACGAAATAAATTTTAATTAAATATTATAAAAAAATGTCATTTATTTCAAATGAAATATGTGTTTGTTTTTTGCTACATTTGCTTAATATTTTCTAAAAAAAAATTAAAGATACATGTGAATGTTAATAAGTAAATAAAATACCAATGTGTACTCGTATATACATATGTACAAACATATGTATGTATGTGTATTTAGAAAATATTGAAATCACATATGGCAAATGTTCAATAAGACAACACGTTTAAAAAGCAACACAAATCTAAAAAAGTGCTAAATAACATAGCTAAAAAACAATCGTTAGATAGTGACGATAAAATATATTGAACAAAATTCTACATATAAAGATACAATCTTAAACTTACGTCTAGACGGTGATGCGAGTAAATTATGTGTAAATACATACATTCTTCTGTTCGTTAAAAATAATAACAAGTGTTTTTAACTCGACCTTAAATAAATTAATTACAAAACTGCTTAAATGCATCGCAAGTTGCATTACTCTTGTAAATAAATTGTCAAAAAATGTACGAAAATTTATTTGCACAACCTTTGTAAGTTTGCAAGACAACTTTGCATTTCTTGAATCAGCTGTTTTTTTTTTTGTTTCTTTAAAAACCAATGGTTGGTTATATCATCAAACAAATTTTAATTTAAAAACTTTATGTTTGAAAAAATTTTTAAATTAACATTAAAAGGGAATTCCTGGAAAAGGTGTTGCAAGTTTGCAATATTGCACGTGTGACAGCAGTTTAATGAACTTCTTTACATTATCTATTAATTTTTTACACAATAAAAAATTTTTAAAAATAATTGACTGACTAGTTATTATATTTGTTATATTTTCTGTCACTCTTTTGTAATCAAGATCATGATAGTAGATTCGTTTCCTTCTATACATTAGTATATGAGAAGACTTCGACTTCATTAAAATCATTTCAGTACAAGGCAGATATCACTTAAAAAAATAAACATGACAGCGGATGAGTTAAACGCTCTTTCAACATTTGTAAGAAGGGCACTCTGTACCTTGTTTTCTACTGCCGGAAAAAAGTTTCAGCCCATATGTACTATTTATAAGTGTCATCAAGACTTTTTGCATGAATCACTCAAATAGTATGGATTATAAAAATGTTTAAGAGTATTTGCATTTCTTTTAAAAATTTAATGAAATAACGATCCTTTCCATAATTTTTGCATTCTTCTGATCAACATGATTATATATGTACTTCTGTGATATCTATTTAATTACAATTCATAAACAATTTACATTATTAAAAAATTATAAAATAAATGTTTGTTTAAATTTACGAGTATGAGTTGATTGTGCGACCATACGTATGTATACATACGTTAAAAAAATAGTAATTTCAAAAACGTGTTAATATCAAACAAAAAATAAAATAAAATTTGGAAGTAGATTATGTGATTTAAAATTTAGTTTAGTGCCACAGTAAAAATGTGTTTGACTTTGATTTGCCTGCAAGATCCTGAATATTCCAGCTGATATCAAGATCAATTTGAGAAGAATTTTCAGGGTAATTAAAGAAATGCTTTTTAAATTTTTCGATAACGATGTTGTCCGAACCAATTAACAGAGTTAGATAAAATATACCGACGGTATTCGACCTACTTAGTTTATTAAAAAAAAAGTCCAACAAAGTTACTCAGAAAACCCATTCGCCAATAATATTCGGAGTAATTTAAAAAAAAAAAATACCACTGTGCTTGCAGCGCTATCTCTTGGTCAAATTTGCAGCATTCGAAAAATAGTTCCATGTTTAAAAAAAGAACTTAATCTTAATCTTTTCAAGTTATTTAAAAAAATACCTTTTTCGGAATTTATCGACAACGATATCTCTCGATAGATTTTTAAAAAATTTGCAATTTACGTCGTTTTCTTAAATGCAGATGTTGGGTTTTATTGAAGCGGTCCATTAAAATATAATCAAAAATCAATTGTTCTTTTTAATCTTAAATTTTACCATATCGAATCGATTTACATTCACAGGAAATGTCAGTGAAGCCATTTTGTCGCAAATTTTGTTTCGATTAGTGCTCTAACTTCATACACATGCAGTCATATGGACGTCATTCGAAAAATAATGAGTAGAGATAACTTCCTAGGACCTCTAAGCACCAGCCGAGGTCTGGTCAAAAGTTAGAAAGTAAATAATTTTTTAAATAGAAGGTAGTTTAATTTTCCAAAAAAAAAAAGATTCTTTGCGTTTTTTCTCTCGTCATAAGAAGCAAATACATATGTAATTATCGCAGAGTTCGTTTCGCACAGCACTGATACACTGATTTTGTGCATTTTTATATCCTCGATTATATTTCATTTAGCGATGAATATCCTGAAGGTAAAATTTGTGCTATATTTTGTTACCTGGCATCATTAACAATTTTCCGTTCTTTGAGGTATATGTAAGGTATGGTCAGACTAGGCAATTCTGTATATAAATATGTGACCAAAAATTTATACTATAATAAATTGCCTTTTATTTGAAATACATTTGAACTAGGTTGAGAAAAATGGCAAATTGCAGCAGGAATTGTTTTATTGTATTTGGCTTAAATGATTTACATATTTTTCCCTCTTAAGCATTGTTCGTTCCATTTAATCCTGCACTTTTACAAATAAAATGTTTTTGGCTTCAACGATATTTCGCTAAAGTGAATCAAAGTTCTGTGAAATCAATCAAAAATGATAAATAGAGTCAAGGGATTTTTCAACTAAACGATATGCTCCTATCCGAATTCGACTTTATGCAGCTTATTTCCCTTGATGAAATTTTTGCCGTTAACAAGTGCAGTTAAGCTTATTTCGTCAAATATTGGCTTAGTATGAACATACCCTCAAAATAACCACAACGTAAAAAATACTTCAACAAGTTAAGAAATTGTTACTACATTGAAAATAGTAATGTACGACTATGTATGTACATACGAGTAAAACGTGAGCAGTCTTAAAATGGATATTAATTATGCGTAATATGTCTAATTTTGACATTAATTAGTAAAAAAATGGCGCATTGTTCGTAGTTTGTTTCTATTTACCATATTGCCGCCATGTGTGACATAAAAATTTAAGAAAAAATATTAAATATTATTAAAAATATTTCTAAATATCCAACAATTTAGGGAAAAACGTTGAATTGATAAATACTTAAAGAGATATGTATGTATGTAAAAGCCGTAGTTTTTACTTATAGATTTCAATTGAATTCTCCGCGAGCGATCTTAGTGACATTTTTATGTGATAAAAATTTTTCATTTATGTCCGTGCGTGATAATGACCAAAAATTATGCACGCATTCCATTGCATTTATCAACAACAAGTGGCTTTTCACACTTCATTACTTGACTTTAAATTCCATTCAAGTTTCGGGACAACCAAATTAAATGATAATTTATTTGGTTGTATATAGAAAAAAATAAAATAAAATAAGAAAATAAAGAAATTTAAATAGTTTTACTGTGAACTTATTTAGGACCTTTTCTTTAACTTGTATCAGAGAGACGGAAACTACTTATATAAGCTCTTTTAGGTTATTCTTTCGCCAAATCATTAATCTAGAACAGTTCCATAACTAGTTTCCTTATAAATATAACCAAGACCAGTATTATAGAAACCAGCCCAACAAGTTTCTTTAGAACAATTAAGCGACCTATCACAAGGGGTACGAAACAGTGATGCTATTTTGATTCTTTTCGTTTGCTTTTTTAACCTCTTCATAAACGCAAATTTCTTTTAAATATATATTTTTGAAAAAGTGAGTAAATTTGTATAAATATTTATTCCAGTTTTTTTGGCCTATTTAATTAATTTAATTTTCTTTTTAAATGAAAAAAAAAACTATTGTTTATGTATCATAATTTCGTTACTCATCGAATACCATCTACAGGATATTTAAGTAAGTATTAAAAAAATGTTGTGAATTCCGCTCAACTTTGACGTTTTTGTTTAGAATTCACAGGATTTCTTATTGTTTAGAATTCACAGGATATTTTTTCATTATTGAAAGTTAGTTTAAAGTCGAATTACACTAGGTATTAGTCTACGAGGCCATCCAACGTTTTCGTAATCATACATATTTATATTGTATTTTTTTAATGATTTATTTTCTACATATATAAAAATATTCTCAGTAAAAAGGACTTACGAAGAAGTAATGAAAATAATGAAATTTGAAAGTTGTGGAAACTTCGATCATTTCTAACAATTTTAACATAGGCTTCTCGTTTGACGGATGTCTTTTTTTTCAATTCACATTCACTGATTTCGATTGGAAATAAGTTTCACATCTGCAAGGCGCACACAATTCACCAGTACTCACGATTTTTCTTATGTGAAAGCAATTTTAACATTATTGGTTTAACGAAATAATGTTTTCATGGAGATTTAAAAAATACATTTGTATGTATTTCAAATAATAAAAGAGAAGTATGTATATTCAATTCGATTTTCACAAAAATTTTGTAGAAGTAATTCCTAATTTAAACTAAAATTTTTATCAATATGATTATACAAAGTTTAAAAAATGCCCTAACAGGTCCTTTGGAATCAATGAAAATGTCATTCCTTGAGAACAACCTTCATATTTTTATTGGGTTATTAAATGAACTATTTTTTATATTGTATTATATCTTTTTTTAATCATATTAAAAGAACTATAGTTTTATTTTGATTAATATGTTAACTAATGTACAAATTCAGTTATTTGATCTCAAATCCTTTGTTTTGAAGCTTTATGTCTTATTTAAGATTTTTCCAATGTTTTTTTTTAGTATAAATAAAATTTTCGTTTTTTACCTCTTTTGGAATTGCTTACGGTGTATTATTTCTTATTGGAGATATGACTGGCTGTGTAAAAGTGGTATATCATCCCGTTCATACAAATTGTTAGAACTCGAACCGGCGCCTATTCCCCGAGGAGTAGTCACGTGATATGTTTTGTGATTGTTCCCTTCTCCTTAGGGTTATTGAATGCTTTTAATTTTCTAGATTATAAAGAGAATTCATTATTTAATGAGCTTTTGTGACCATAACGATAAAAGTGATTGAAAAAATAGATTAAATTAAATTAAATGGCTGTGAAAAACATGTATAAAACCGTAAAAATTACCTATCATTACATATATGCATCTGATGGGCATATATGTAATGATATTTCGCCATTGAAGCTTTATAACGAAATGGAGAAACTTCAGAACTATATACATAGTTTAAAATCACTCCATGGTAAAACTGATTTTTCGAGTTTTTACTTACTCTTCCACTTTTTAACTCATATATACAGGTTTTGTGATATTGAAGTTGTTAATTTTTTTTAATTGCTTCGACTTTAGAAATATTTATCAAATTTATTCGTTTATACATGTACTTATATAAATTTCCTCTGACCCTTTTATTTATGAAAATACTCGTATGTTTATTCTAGCAGCAGGTCTCCTTTCAATATTTCTTTTAATAGAGAAATAGAACAGAGAAACGAGTATTTTGTACTTTTTTATCTTATTTGTTTTTCTAATTTGGTAATTCCCTACAAGAGTTTCTCCTAATTTTAATACTCTTTCTGTTTTACGTACTTATACTTTGTCCCCGATCTTTGCAAGTTTTTGGAAGTTCTACTCACTATTGCAAATTTTCGCAGTTTAAGTTGTTAGTTTAAAATTAACAAGACGTTTCCGGTTTCTTGAAATTTCTCCCAAACCTTTATTAATATTGGCTGTCCTTGTACTGTAAAATTAGCTTTGTAGAGAAATTTTAATTACACTTTTCATAGCTATAAAATTTTAAAATTTCGTTTTATTTATTGCTAAATGTCGTTTAACATGAGCAATTGTGGCAGCTTTTATAATTATCCATATATGCAATACAAAACAAAATACTCGTACAATCATTCGCACCCAAAAGGGGCGAATGCCTACTATAATTATATATTTTGCAATAATCATATACGATAGAGAGTATTTGATTAGTTTGACATAAACATATGAGGTTAAATGTCTTCAGACTGCTTAAAGTTCACTGACGATTTGGTTTAGCGACCAATGAAATGTAGGCATATGACCAGCCAAAGCCAAAACAAACAATAAATTGTTAAATAAATAAATCTATATGTTTGTGTTAGATTTATTTTAAGAATTTTCTTATTAGTTGTAGACCTAGTTGTCTATATATCCGATATTTCGATGGTGCTAACCAACTCTTCAGTGGACTTTAATCTGTTTACAAAACATTCAACTTCGCATGCTTATGAATATGAATATGAAAATTTCATGAAACATAGAAATACACATGCATGTATGTACATATGTATGTATGTATGTATGTATGTATGTATGTATGACCGTATTAACTTTAGAAAACGTTCATACAAATAACACAGGAACGACTTAAATGTGACTTCGGTCTTTTTATCTACATAAGTATATTTATTAAAAAAAACTATTCGGGATAGTGTCCCAATTAATTATGTATTTAAAAAAAACTGTTATTTGTTGATGAGTTGGTTAACACCAACGAAATTTCAAATAATAGTTATTGTTAATATAATTTCATTGTAAAGTCTAACTGAAATAAAAATATATATGTAAGTATATATATATATATATATATATATATATATATATATATATATATATATATATATATATATATATATATATATATATATATACGTACATATGTACATATGTATGCATGCATGTATAGTACATATGTATACTTATATGCATGCATGTGTGTATTTTAAATGGGTACATGGGAGTACAATTGTTTTCATGTTTTCTTAATCACACTTTAAATATTCACATTTGTATGTACATACATATGTAAGTATATTGATCTACTCACCTGTTGTTATGCCTCACGGTTTTTTAAAGTACATAAGTAAGTACTTATATACACAGTGCGTATGAACTTATTATACGAACAACGTGTAGAAAAAAAACAACAAAAAACTCATTAACATGCATACATATTTGTATACAAATATATGTAGATATGCATGTACATAAAAGTATATATGTATATGTATCTACATACAAATGTCATGTCCGTATGGAATTAAATATTATATTTATGTACATATGTGTTCCTGCACATGTACACGTACATACTACTTATATACCCAGTAAAAAATAGGATCATCCAAAGAGTAATCTTGGAGCGCTCCTTTGCGAGTAATGGATTACTCCATAAAACTCCGGACCTCATTGGATTTTTAACACAACATGTCCGCAGACACGAGTACTCCTTTTAAGCTCCTTATGGAGTACTCCCTTTGATCTTGAAAATGACGACAGAGGGAGTAATCGTTTTTGTCTCCTAAAAGAGCATAAAGGGAGTAAGCGTTTTTGTCTCCTAAAAGAGCATAAAGGGAGTAAACATTCATATAAAATACAAATTTGGTTATTTATTTAATGTACGAAATCTGAAATACATATATTAAAATAGAAAACAAATAATTAATAAATTTTGCACATTTTTAACAATTTGTTACTATACCCGTAGCTTTTGCTTTTTTAAATCTTTCACTTTTTAACACAGAGTACTCAACCAGAGTACTCAACTTTGACGTATAAAAAGGGTCCGAATCATATTTTGCATAAACTGCATAACGTGCATAAAGTTTGTGTGAAGAGATATCTATATAAAAACAACTAGATTAGCTCTCCCTTTCACACAAACTTTATGCATGTTTACAAAGTTGTCGAGTCTAGTTCTAGTTTATGCTTTTTAAAACTAAACTGACTAAATTGAAAAACAAAACGAAAACGTCAACAATTAACAGTTATGTCAAAGAAAAAAAAAAACAAAAACGAACTGATACATCCCTCATTGATCCATTTGGAGTATTAAGCGAGGCATAAACAACAAAACAAACAAAAAGTTTCGATAGCTCGCTTGTTACTCCAAATGGATGACCAAGTCATTACTCCTTTATTGCTCGATTATGGATTAATCCATATATTTTTTACTGGGTATTGACATACATATATATGCACATACATACATAGTAGGTATATCCATATAAAAGTACAAATTAGTGCTGGCGTATATTTTCCCAGTAAAAAATAGGATCATCCAAAGAGTAATCTTGGAGCGCTCCTTTGCGAGTAATGGATTACTCCATAAAACTCCGGACCTCATTGGATTTTTAACACAACATGTCCGCAGACACGAGTACTCCTTTTAAGCTCCTTATGGAGTACTCCCTTTGATCTTGAAAATGACGACAGAGGGAGTAATCGTTTTTGTCTCCTAAAAGAGCATAAAGGGAGTAAGCGTTTTTGTCTCCTAAAAGAGCATAAAGGGAGTAAACATTCATATAAAATACAAATTTGGTTATTTATTTAATGTACGAAATCTGAAATACATATATTAAAATAGAAAACAAATAATTAATAAATTTTGCACATTTTTAACAATTTGTTACTATACCCGTAGCTTTTGCTTTTTTAAATCTTTCACTTTTTAACACAGAGTACTCAACCAGAGTACTCAACTTTGACGTATAAAAAGGGTCCGAATCATATTTTGCATAAACTGCATAACGTGCATAAAGTTTGTGTGAAGAGATATCTATATAAAAACAACTAGATTAGCTCTCCCTTTCACACAAACTTTATGCATGTTTACAAAGTTGTCGAGTCTAGTTCTAGTTTATGCTTTTTAAAACTAAACTGACTAAATTGAAAAACAAAACGAAAACGTCAACAATTAACAGTTATGTCAAAGAAAAAAAAAAACAAAAACGAACTGATACATCCCTCATTGATCCATTTGGAGTATTAAGCGAGGCATAAACAACAAAACAAACAAAAAGTTTCGATAGCTCGCTTGTTACTCCAAATGGATGACCAAGTCATTACTCCTTTATTGCTCGATTATGGATTAATCCATATATTTTTTACTGGGTTACTACTTTGACTTACCTGATATTAGTCGATACTTTACATTTGGTTACTCAATGTCTTAGCGGACATTTTTTATTTAATTTTTTTTTGCCAATGCAAAAAGAGATTTAACTTTACAATATGGAGACCATGAAAACGCAGTTTATACTTCAGCTCATATGTATGTATGTATGTATATATGTGTATGTACATTCATATAATATGTGCTAAATGTATGGTATAACATGTGTAAATATATAATAATGTGTTAATACATAAGTACATACATATGTATGTATGTAATTAAAATTTTAAGATAATTTTTTGACAAAGCTTTAATGGAGATAATTTTGATGTGAAATTTTAAATCAGTTCTTAATATTCAAAATACGAGTAAATAGTCAATACTACTACAATCTTTTAAAATATTTTCTAAAAGCTATCTGCAAAAGCTTAGTAATTGACTATGTATGCAGTTTATATTAAAAATTCCTTTTAAATACAGACACACTCAAAGAGCACGAGAGAATTTTTTTACTATTGGCAGGGATGGAAAGATGAATACTATTAGATTTATCGCCTATTTCAAATTTACAAAACATTCATCGAGTAGACATGACAATAAAGATTTTCTTCATGAATTTCCATGAATCCGAATCTGCCTGGAACCGTAGCTCTTGTCATAAAAATATATAATTCAAAAACATATACGCTATTAAATTAAAATGGAATTTTTGAGAAAGTATTTTAAAAGAAGAGTTAGTATAAAATATGCTGCAATGATGTTTGAATAAAATCTGCCACGTGCGCATGTCCCCTCAGTTAAAATTTACTTTTCCTGCTTTTTCTTATCAAACAAACCATTAGGAAATAAACTTCATTCGAAATCGAGCTGTATATTGTATATCAGCTTAGTGAGGCGTTATGTTATTTCAATGTAATTTTTTTGGAAGAAAAAAATAAACGTCTATGTAAAAGTAAACCGAAATTTTTTAGTGCATATACATTTTTTTTTACATATGTAAAGCAAACTATATATACATTCCTAATCAAACTAATTTTTTTCAGTGGGGTTATAGTTAACAAATTTTTTTTATCACCAAAGTCTTACGATATTTTAATGAATTTTGTATACAACTATATAAATGCTCTAGTGCTGAACAAAATCTCGTACATTCTACGCTTTTTGGTTAGTAAATATTTGCTGTTTGTACTTTGCTTCAAAAAGAAAATTAAAATTAAATTCTTATAAAAGCTACATTTTCTCTTTCTTAATATCATTAAATGTACATGAACACTAAAGATGTTATTGTGTCCTGCTGTGTAGATTGAAATAAATATTGAATTCTACCTGTTCACTTTGGACCAGTACTTCATGTCTTCTTCATTCATCTATATGTTACGAACATTAGCCTATGATCTAGACTTTTTGAAAAATCGTATAGAATATTTTCACCTTGTTTAAGTTGAAAAAAAATATGATGTACAAACTAGCATAAAATCTATAGCAAATAAGCGAATAGTTTTATTAACATAACTTTCGTTAATGTGGACATTATTAGCTATACCTTGTTACGAAATATACTTTTAACGTTATATATAGTTGTAGATAGAATTAAATTTATTAGAAAAATTACACTTGTTTTCTCTCCTTTTCTAAACGTTTGTTTATAAAAACCAAACAATAGAAATTACAATATAAGTCCTAAAATATTTTTAAATTAATTTATGTATCTTTGTATTATCAACTGGTATTTTCCATGCCTGAGTTGCCTTATTTTGTGTACAACATTTTTCTGTTCTCAAATAGCTCCCAGTGGTTGTTGTTGCTTTCGTAAAAACCACCACTTGCAATACGTGTTGTCAAGTGCTCAAATTTTATTATTGCGACACGTGCTCACGTTTATGTTTTTTTCTGCTGTGCTGTCTTATTTACTTTTACAGACATGTACATACCTATATAATATACATACATACTTATGTATGCCATACATACACAAATATTGGTTTGCAAACTTTGTTCTGTATTTTATACAGGAAATTAATGCGGTTTCAGCTAAAACAACAAAGCAAATCTTAGGTGCATACATTCATACATACATCTGTATGTATGTATGTATGCAAGTATGTACATACTACAAGTTTTAATGAGAGTTCAACATAGAAATTCATTATGATAAAAATTATCATAAGTATGTACATGGAATTAAGTCAGAAAATATACCGAACATAATGAATGGATCAAAAGAAAGCGAACCTCTTTGTCTGAGGAAACTCTTAAACCTTATACAATACATATGTCCGATAGAATTCTATATGAATTCTGATGAAGTCTTCCGTGGAAATAATGATGGCATTTTCGACTTGTCCAAGCAATGTCGGAAAAATTTGGAAGATAACATCAGAAGGTTAATATTCGCAAGATCGACTAGAGACAGGGTTATATTGTATATCCGATATCATTACCAAACGTCGGAACGACAATTTTTTATATAAGTACGTCGTACGGCTCTGGAATCTAATTCCACAAATATTGAAAGCACAGAAAATATGTTGAATGTCCTTTACACACACAATGTGCATATTGGTCTTATATACATACATACATACATACATACATAAGTATATCAGCTAATATTTCAAAAAATGTATAGAAATTGTCGTACCAGAAAACTTGCGTCAAAGTTGCAGATTTTTTCTGACATGAGACTTTTCAGTTAGTAGTTTTGAAATATGTACATGCTTATGTACATACACACGAGTTCAATATTAAAAAAAACAAGAACACGAAATAATATCCTATTAATCTTAAAGTTTTTATTTACTCTTATGTATACGGTGACCATCCGTTCACTATTATAGTGGACAGTACACTATTTGAGCCTCTTGTACACTATTTTTTTCATGTACACTATTTGTACATTTTTTTGTCAATTGCCCCATTTTTTAAAACATATTTTCTTTCATGTGTTCACTTTTGTTCACTTTTCTGTTCTATTTACTATTCTTGGTCATTAATAAATATTCTTGGAAACTCTACGTTTCATTCTCATTTATTATGAAAAATAATCTGGCCACTATGTATGTTATAAGAAAAGAAGAGAACTTGTCAGTTCTTCAGCTGTTCATACACATGCATACATATGTACATATACACACATACGTATATTTTTTTTTTCGTCCAGTTTGAATAACTGTTTAATTTTTCTGTGGAGGGAAACAAAACTAATAACAGCGAAATATTTGTGGTGACAATATTCCTTATAAAAATATTTTAAAATTAGTGAATTTTGCATTTTCTTTGGCTGCATCAAATGCACCAACAGAAAGGATTTTTTCTATGTCTAATAATATATGGACTTCCGAGAAATCTCAAATGAAATTGGAAACACTAGAATCTCTCTTAATTATAAAATGCAATTTTGAAATGGATTGCACTGAATTTAAATCATTTCTAAGGAATAGAGCTGATGTTTTGCAGAAAATACATTCTGTAGAGAAACATCAAAACTAAAGTATGTATATTTTTACATTCGTTTGTATGTGTGTATGCATTTTTAGTTTAGTTTCCTTTTTATGTATGTATGTACATACATACATATATGTGTACACTATTTCTTTATGGGTTTAATGGTCACCGTACTTATGTACATAAAAGATGGAATAAGCACCAACTTAAAGTAATCATCATATTATCTATGAACAAAACTATTATGTGGAATTAATTTAAGCTTTAGAAAATTTGCATGGATAGAATAATAGGGAAGTACATTAATTTGTCAGACAGATTGTATGTATGTACATACATAATTACGTTTTCTTTCATTTTCATCTGCTTTTTCACCCTGTCGTAAACTTTCATTCTTAAAAGACAAATCTATTGTTATTTCATCATTTTAGAGATGGTTCTCTAATTTGCATACCCCATTAACATATCTAGCATATTCAGCTCACAATATTTAAAGCTTATTTCTGAAATTCAATAACGTGTTCACTATACGTTCCTTAAAATATTTTGCTTGTCCTAAATTTAGATTTAAAGCCATCTTCTGATTCTTCAGCACTCCTCTGGCATGAAAAACATAATGATCAATGTAGGAAAATTGGCAAATATTGGCCACAAAGAGGCCACTCAACCTTATAAAGAGTTATTGTTTGTATGATGGAAATATCCGAATATCTATTAGCAATTGCCAACGATGAAGTCCACATTGGGTATTTATACGAGATGTGTAAGTGTGAGATTTTGGATTTGACCTTCTTCTACTGCCTGTAAATAAAGAAAAAAAATTAATTTTATTTTCACTGACCAAATTCCTTGAATTAGTAAATATATTATGTATGAATGCGCAACTACTGGATTCTAATACTAAATTCTTATAACAATTTTTTTGCTTCTATTTTAAAAATTCCAACTAATAATTAGCGGGGCATTAATAAAAAAATTTTACTAAAATAAAATTTACTCTAGACAGGATTTACATCATGAATTTTTTCATAAAATTTTTTGCATGAAACTTCTTTTATCCGCTGATAGAAGGGATACTGAAGCCAACGGTATAATATAACTGGAAGCCTGTTTCATACGATTTCTTAATATATTTTTTAATCAAACTGTTTCACTTTACCTTATATTGATAGATATGTAGGTAAAGTTACAGACAACAAATTTAACTTAAAAATCCTTAGTTCAAATATAGTCTTAGACTGACGTCAAAGTACACCCTACAAGCGGAGATATGACACTAAACTACAATGCACTCCAAGCCTCTGCTTATGTTTTTCTTATATGTACATAAGTATACATATACGTTCAAAAATGTCAGAGTGGGAGTGAAGCTTCAGGCGAGTATGAGCTACAAAGCAGGCTTGTTTAATGTTTTGTAGCGCGTTGTATTTTTTCTCTTTTGTTTTTTATTTTTTATTAAGCTTTAAGAACTTTTTTGTCCGTATGCAATTTTAATGCGGTTTTTGACATTCATTGTGAATTTGTTTGCACTTGTTGAAGTTTCATTTGTGGCACAAGAAATTAAGCAAATTCAGGATATTTCTTAAGATCATTGTATAAATTGTGAACATTTACAAAAATGTGTTAAAAATAAATACATATTAATTCTCCATCAGAAACATAGGAAAAGCTCTCCTAAAAGAAATGTCAAATTATTATGAATAAAAGAAATCGCTTTGCTCAATATAACGTTCGGTCTGACATCTTATAGCATTGGAATAGCTTGAACTATTATCGCTTCTAGCCTTCCTTATAGCGCTCGCTCTGACATCACCTTTAGACAAAATGTTTGTTAAAATTTTTTTTCTGTGTGAGGACGTTCTAGGCAACTTTAGAAGTCTTGCGATAGTAGGAATGAGTTATACTACTCCTGGTGAAATGATTCTTACACGACATGGTATAACGAAATAATCTGCTCAATATAGAGGTTGACAGTAAGTGCATGACATTCAAAAAAATCTTATTTTGTTCACACCATGATGATGTCTACTAATAAGAATGAATAAAAAAGTCCCCATTGGTAATTTATTCAATAGAACGAAATTTTGTCCCTTCGAGATATTTAGCGAAGAAGCTGCCAGCGAGTAAAGTTTTTATCATACTTAGAAATCTGTCATCCTTCTTTCTAAATTTTTTTTGCATCATTTCCTTAATGGGTCCATCCATAGTTATCCCCTTCTCCTTGATAGCAAGTTATTTCAAAAATATGAAATTTAGGACATCTCTAAAGCTTCAACATTAAATTAAATTGTTTATGATGAATGTACATATGTATGTGTCTTTCTGTTATGGAATAACTGATGTACATAAATATCCCTATCGTAAATGATTTTTCCCCTCGAAATAATTTCACTTCTTTTGATTTATTAGTTCACTTTATGTTTGCTGAGAAACTAGCGATGAAATAATAAAATAATTGTACTCTGAATGATTTTTATTTCGTTCAAAACATTCATAAATATAATAAAAAAAATTTGTTCATAAAAAATTCAAAATTAAATATAATGAGTGCGCAATATGTTACTACGAATGTGTATGTACATAATACATACATACATACATACGTATATATGTTTGTACATCCCGCCTTTAGCTGAATTCACATGGCTTTCTAGAGCGAAAACTTATATGCATTTAGACCTTTGAATATTTTACTTTTTAACATACAAAACAAAAAATTTTACAAAGCTTATTCTTCTAATTCACATTCAGTGTGCACCGATAGCTTATTTGATTTTGAACTTCTTAATCACGGCAGGGGTGATTATACTCTATCCCTCTAGGAGTTACTAGTGGGTTTGTAAACCTCATATCTGACTTTTCGAACTAATTTAAACTGATTTAAGTCACTAATAATTTTGTTTTTGAGCGCATACTTATACTTTTAGCTTGTATGGGGAAAATGTTAATCACTCGCAAAAAAACTTTATCGTTTTGTGCAATTTCATTGAATAACGCTAAATTCAAAAGCGATGGTGGTATCAAAAATCTTCTAATGGCGTTGAAATATTGAAATATTTTTGCAAGTTTGTTTTTACGCTCAATGTATTAAAGGCTGCCAGTGGAGGTAACGGAAAAAGAAATTTATTTGCTTACTGAAGGATGAGGAGTTAAGTTACTGCTCTAAACAATTTTTGCTGAAAAAATTTAACTCTTTTATTATTTACATATATAAAATAAATCGGAATGAAATAGTTGACATTGCAGTGTTCTTTAAATTTGTTTAAGGGATGTTTCCACATCTTATACAAAAGTTCATAAAAATTAATTCGTCAGTGAAGTTTAAGCAGTTTGATAACATTCAATATTCAATATTAAGTATTTAAATAAATCTTTAAAATTATTATAAATATATGAATATTAATATAAATATCTAAATATTATAAATACATACATACATACCATCGGTACTAAATGGAATAAAATGAAGAACACATTAAAATTATCTTCTCAGTTCACGTGTCCAATGGCGTGCTTAATTAATGGTCAAGCTATGACAATAAAATCTTTATTTATTTTTCGAACATGAATTAATAACATAATACAGGTACATTTTTACATAAATACATACACACATACACACATACATAAATAATGCATACATTGTATCTATAGCGTTTTTTCTTTCGTCTTGGAATTTAGAAAAACACGTGTATTTTGATATTCAATTCTATAGCACAAAATCATTGACGTCAAGCTGTTTGTTTGTATGTATAAATTTTTGTCTAATATCTTTGTAGAAATAGGTGGGTTGAAAGTGTGTATGTGTGAGTTTTTTTTTTTTTTTATAACCAAGTAATAGAACTTTGTTGTCTACGTATTAAATTTATTTACTCCGCTCACGTCTTTTGTAGCTGCTTTAGAATATTTTAATTTTTATTAAAAACATGTTTTAATTACACTAATCGGCAGCCGTTTTTTTTTTCAAAATATTTTTTTTATTAATTTATTTCATTTTGCTGGACATAAATCTCCAAGATTTATTGAATTTAAATTTTTTGCGAGTTTTTCGATTGTCGATGTATAATCGGTTTTTGCCCAGTTTTGTTTGACGTTTTTTTTTGGAAAAAGAAATCAAGAAATTTTAAACATCGTCAGAAACCAGTATATCTATCTACCTTGGCAAATTTAAATTTGAACACGTTTTGTGTAATTTCGATTAATTCACAATAATTGCGCTTTCGGAATAAAAGTGTTTAATTTTTTGCCCTTTCAAGGAGAAAAATTAAATTTAGTATTCTTCAATAACCGCAAACATATTAGGAAAGAATATGCATTCTTGTAAGGGAGTTAATTATTTTATACTATAGCGATGAATAGATTTTTGTTAATAAACTGATTGGAAACATGTTACGCTTATTTTTCAGAATGAAAAATTTTATAAATCTCTCGTTTTATTGAATTTTATATATTCTGTGAATTTTTCAAATTTTCTGAAGATATGTCCATATACGGGAACTACCGATTTTAAGTTTAATTTTGAAAATTGCCAATTTTTTTTAATTTTTCTATCGTTTTCATACTTATATATTTTTGCTGATATATAGTGAATTTTCGGCTTCAAACTTATTTTGAAAAGATTTTAAATCAAAAAATGATAATACGTAAAAATATTAGAATGTCCTTGCATTTAAATTGAAAACTGTCACCCACAAAACTTTTTTAAGCTAATTTCCTTGAAAGCACTCATAAACTGTATTAAAAAATCCTATTGTAAACTTTTATTAAATTTACGAATCTTAAAGTTATTTCAGCCCAATTTGAAACCTAAAGCGACATTTCATTTATTTCTTTTCGTCTTTTGTGCATATCTCATGCTTTTATCGCAATAGCATACTTCCAGAATATGTAGACTACTCTGAATAATTTGAAACTCAAGGGATTAGGGAAACCGAAAGTAAGTAGGGAATATAACATGAGTTCAATACAACTTCGTAATTCTTTTTACGTTAAGAAAATTTATCTTAGTGATTTGTTTTTATAATTTTGTCTTAGGATAAATTAAGCACATCTCCCTACGACTTTTTCCTAATGTTCTTCTCGAAACTATGTGTTTCGTTATTTTGTTATTTTTAGAAAATAGGAATGGCAAATTTTGTTTTAAAATTGTACCAACAATTTAATAAAATTTTAATTTTGGAGGAATTGTAAAACTTGCATATGGACCTCTTAATTATTTCTTGTGTAAATGTTATTGATTTGTCTCGGCCTGTTGTATCGCCCTACGGTTTTTTGCGGAATTTTTTAAAAACGCGTTGTAATCATTTTGTATATTGGCGGAGACTATTAGAAACTTTTACTTCGTATAGGAATTAAGCTTGATTACCCCTGAAGGAAGCACCTATTTGTGGGATATCTGCAGCCATTTAGTACTAGAATTAAAATATATTTTGGCTTAAATTCAATAAATTAGTGTAAAGCTAAATTTTTGAACCTTAGAACAGGGTGATATTTTTTTTTAGCTGAAAGTAATAATTTTTATGGCACTACATAACGCATTCTTGTACCATTGTATTTTGGTAGATCGAATAGTACTAAAAATGGTTCATTTGTACCAACTTTGCCATCCCTGGTAGAAAATATTACTGAAGGTGAAAGAAAAAGGCAGAGAAAGTGTTTCCGAATTAGATGACTTATTGTTTTCAGGCTTACATCCAGCTAATGCTCTTAGAGGGGTGCGAATTTGAACTAAAACAAGTTTAAATTTTTTTATCTTAGTAATGCAATAGAAATATCTTCCGTCCTCTCTTGTTTATTATTTGTTCGAACAAGTCACCTTTATTAATTTGAAAACAGCATGGAAGTTAAAAATATAAGAAGTCGAGCAGCAACAGTGTTGCCAATTTAGCCATTTTCTGGTTAAATTTTACCATATTCCAATCCGCTTATTCATAAGAAAAATGAATTTAACAATTATTTCATTTTGAATATATGTATTACATTATTACATTACATATGTATATTAAATTTTAAGCATTTTTTCGAGGTAGCAAAAATACAAGAGTAATATTGCAATATATAATAACTATAAAATAATGTATTAAGTCCAAGGCTACTTGGCCTTAGGCTCGATAATTCTCTAGTACTATGAGTATTTTACAAAAATCATTTAATGGGTTTGCTTACATTTAGAGCTATAGGAATATTTTAAGACTAATAGATTATTAAGTTGAAAATTACGTTGAATTAGATAAGGTTATTTAGATTGGTTTCCCTTAGAAAGGTTACTATTTGAGTTATAGTTAATAAGTATATACAATGGAATAACACAAAAATACAAGGGATTTTTCGGTATAACTCTTCGAGTATCGAGATATTGATAGAAATAAAAATTTTAATAATCTATTGTTTGTTGTTGGCTTAGCTAGGTATATGCCTACATTTCATTGGCGCTAACCAAATCATCAGTACCCTTTTAGCCAAATCATGATTGAAAGCATTCAAAGCTCGTATACTTATGCCACAGACTACAAACACTATATGAGAATTCAAACAGAACTCAATCATATTATTCTATTTGTAATAGAATATTAAAATGGTTATTTTGGAGAATATCTCGAACAACGAATTTGATAAATAGAAATAAAAATTTTAAATACATTTTTGATTTTGTTTTCAAGCTGATATTGCTTAGATTCATTAACCTTTTCATGGCCAAATGCTGAAGAGAGAAGGTTTCCCAAATGAATTTTGTAAATTTAAAATAACAAACAAGTTCATCTAAGATGAAAACTGCTTATAAACTATTATTATACTGCATATTTTATTAATATATTAATTTCATATGTTTGAATTAAAAAGATCTAGTAGTTGTTTCTTCAACTTGAAATTCTTCAGAGTTGCTTAAACTTTATAAATACAAACGTTACTTATGAGAAAAACAACAATAATGTTAATGACGATGACCTGCTTTTTAAAATAAAAAAGCCCATACATAATTATGTATTTTTATTTAAAATGTTATTTTGATTGTTTTTTGAGTACCTAGAGCCAAATTATTTAAATTCAAATATTTTAAGCCAAATATTTTATATCATTTAGCTAATTTTGATCCATTTTTGGATTTTTTTTCCTGTATTCATGCCATTATTTGTGAAGGAGTTCTGGCAAAACTGACCAGCAAGATTTTATAAATACAAATATAATTAAAATTTGTAAAAGAGACTGCAATAATTTAAAATATGACGAGCAGTGTTATAAACAGAAAATCAAAAATTGCATTGCATTTAGTGATAAAATTTATTTTTGCGAACCAATTTGGCTTAAATCTCAAAAACTGAATTCTTTAGCTAAAACTCTAAAGTAACAACAATCAAGTTTGAAGGATAAATGTTTTGCCATTGGAAAAATTTGTTAAACACTAAAGAAACTTTTTCACACTTGAGAGTAAACGATGAGCTTTCACGTTAATTACCATTATTTATAACAGTGTCAATGTTTTTTTTTCAATTTCGTTACAAATTATTTATAGAATTTGAGTCAATATAAATAAGTAGTGAAGTATTATTATTATCCAGCATTTACTGATGTATTTAAGAAATAATTTTTCGAAAACTTTTCCTTCACACTACACTTTGTCAATAAAATTGTCTTGCTAACATATAAAACAAAAACTGATGTAATTATTCCACTTCTAATATTAAATTAATTTTAAAACACCACTTCGACTCTTAATTGTTATCATTTAAAATAAATTTCGCAGAAATCGGTTCTAAGCAATATCTAAAATTATTATCTGAGAAATTTATTTTTAAACGATAACAATTAATAATATTAGCGTTGCCTTAAAATTAATGCTTGCGGAAATTTTCAAAGTGGAGTTAATTGAATTTGCAAACATTGAAACATTCAATTATTATTTTTATTATTTATAGATATTACTCTATTAATATTGACTCATAAATCATAACAAAAATCTTCATTAGTGGTATTAATTTTTTTTTTAATTATGCCAATAAAACTCAATGGTATTGACAATTTCCCATGTGTAATTCAAACATGTAATATCGCTCATTTGCTGCAATGACGTCATATCTCAAGAAACTGATTTCTAAGAAAATGTTTAATTTTTTTATTTACTTGCACAACTTGGTAGAAAAATGGCAAAATGAAAAAAAAAATCATAGCTGCGTTACGGCTCTTGTGGAAGTAAGTGAACACATACGGCAGGGATTGGAGAATGGGAACATAAATTTCTTAGTACTTCTTGACCACTCCAAAGCATTTGACACGGTAGACCATGCCACATTAATTAACAAATTAAAATATTTTTTCAGATTCTCGAGTACATCAATTAACCTTATTTCATCATACCTTTCAAATAGAACACAATCGGTTTTTATAAACAATGTTTGGTCTGATAAACTGACCCTTAAAAGAGGAGTGCCTCAGGGCTCCATATTAGGCCCGCTTCTATTTTCAATATATGCAAATGACTTGCCAAGAATGCTTTCAAAGTGTCACATCCATCTTTATGCGGATGACATACAACTTACTTTAAATACCGCAGTTGAAAACATTGCCACAGGTGTCTCACAGTTAAATAATGAATTAAAACAAATTTATCTCTGGGCTAGTGCAAATGGACTCTGTTTGAACCCTAAAAAATCAAAATGTATTGTAATCTGCAAAAAAAGTATGACTCCTTTTATTTCTGGGGATATCGTTTTAAATGGGGAAAAAATTGAAATCGTTAATAGAGCGAAAAATCTAGGCATAATTTTTAATAATCATTTGACTTGGACAGATCATGTAAACTCACTGGTTGGCCAAATGTATTTTAAATTACGAGCGCTTTAGTATACACAATACTTCACACCCTACAGAATTAGAATCCTACTTGCGAAGAATTACTTGGTTCCTTCCTTATTGTATGGGTGTGAATTATTTTCTAACTGTGATTCTGTTAGTCGAAATAAACTAAATGTTTTATTTAACAATATTGTACGGTATGTGTACGGATTGAGAAGTTCCGATCATGTTTCCTCCGTATCTAAAAAACTTTATGGAGTCAGTTTCGATAATCTATTAAAAATCCGCACTCTGATTTTTTTGCATAAAATAATACATACTCAAACTCCCAAATACATATTTGAAAATATACGTTTTTTCCAATCGCCACGAAACCGAAACATTATTATACCTCGACATCAATGCCTAGTCTCTGAATGGCAATTTTATTATATATTTATTCTGCTAGACTTTGGAATAATCTTCCACTATGTCAGCAACTAAACAGCAATACTAATAATTTCAAAAAATTTGTAGTGAACTCTTTTAAAGAAAATTTTGTAGTTAATTCTTTTACATTATGTGCAATTTTCTATGTACTATACACATAAGTATATTTTTAGTACCTTTTTAATTATTGCAAACGCTTTTATGTATAACGCATTCCGTTCCTGTACTATAAATATAAGATCAATTCATGTTGTACAGGAAGTAAACCAATAAATAAATAAATAAATAAAAATAAAATAAATGAAAAATAAATGAAATAATTTTATCCTCTCAAGACTTGAGTATGTAAGATATTTGTATGAAATTTTTACATATGCAAAATGATATGACGATTAATTCTGCATTTTGAAATAAAAACAATCGGTATTTTGATATACCATACATACCTACCCGTATGACGTTCCTTCATCCAATGAGGCACACGTACTCTTATGGGGTGAAATTGGTGTTACATATATTATAAATTTGTATTCATACATATGTATATTGAAATCAGAAATATATAGACTAATTTAGGCATTTTTTATATTAGAAATATTTATGTAAAACGATATTTTAAATTAATGCAACTACATAATTTATTACTAAATATGGTCAACCTAGGCTTGCCAGATGGCCGAGAATGAGCTTGATTGTCAAGATATTTTAGTGAATGTCAAGTTTCAAGCTCAAGCAATATTTGTCAAGCTGAAATTGAACATTTTCAAAATTAAAATTTGCAGTTGGTTACATCTAAAAAATTTCGTTTTTTGGCAGTAAAGTTTAATTGTTGGCAACATATAATTTTATCCCTGTATCAACACACATAATTTGACTCATCACTGTATTTAGTACGAACTAAGTCCATTTTTTTCCAAATTTAGTTTTCATTGAATTGAACTCGAACGGAAAGAATATAAAAGGTTTTTTAGTTTTATATTTTCTAAATAAATTTTGTTATCGCTTTTAAACAATATTAAGAAATAACTTTCTATTTTTGTTGCTTTTTTATTGTTTAAAACATAAAAGACATTTCTTTTGGCGCTTACTGTGCATACACCTATGTATGTTAAAAATATACAAACGTACATTTATAAGTAACGAACTGAATGACTTTTATGTAATTTTCCTGTAAAGAAATGACTGAATTGTTGAACTTTTTATGTTATTCTTGTTTTTTTTTTTTTTTTTTTTTTTTTTTTAAGTAAACAGCCTTTATTTCTGCTTTTAATAAATAAAGAATTTTTAATAAATTAAAAAAATTGATATTATCCCGTATTTTTAGTTTTTAAGCAAATATTTCAATTTGTCCAGTTCTCTTCTTAAAATCAAGCTCATTTGCAGTAAATGTCAAGTTAGTGCTCATATTGAATCTGGCAACCCTAGGTCGACCTCAGCCCATTGTGCCGCCACTTGTGCAATTACTATTTTGAAAGCCTCACATCTTGTTGGTGTTATAATAGTTTAAAAGTTATATATGTACATACGTATATAAGTATTCGTATTCAATCATACACACACACATTATATATATATATATATATATATATATATATATATATATATATATATATATATATATATATATATATATATATATATATATATATATATATATATATATATATATATATTTCTATATAGTCTACATGTCTGACATTTCAAAACATGATAAGGTGTCAACTAAGGAGCGGAAAAATATTTTATAAAGGTATAGAGTATAAACATTTTTGGGAATAGCACAAATAATATGTAAAACAAATTTTCTTTTTATAATACCACTTTTGATAAAAAAAATTTTTGGAATAAAAATTATTTAGATGAAAAATGCAACACCACCTGTTTATATCTAGAATAATAAACGCTATTTGTGGGAAATAATTTACGGTGAAACGATGGGTGCTAAATTCTATTCTTAAAGCATATAAAAAAGTTTTCAAATTACTTCCAGATGGTTGTATGTATATAAGTATGTAAGGAGTGGTCCAAATACAAGTATCTTTTTAAATTAAATGATCCCCAGATGTGGCAATTTTGTTTGTTGGCATAGCCGCTGAGATGAAAATGCGCCACGTTGAAAAAGTTGATTTTTCTGAATTATTTACAATATATACCAACGTTGGCCCAGCGTAAAGTGACTCCGAGTTATGATACCGGCTGCTAGTCAATATTTCAGACAGAAGAAAATCTATTAGTATCAATATAATATAAATGATATAAAAATATACTTGTATTTGGACCACCCGTACTCTTCATCTAATATTAACTTTTTCTATATTTGTGCTATTTTTTTTTTGTGTCGTACATGTGAGAATGTTAATTGTTATATGTCTAATCATTAATGAGTATAAACGTACACATACAACATGTATATGAATACATATTATGTGCATATGTATGAATGTATATGCAGTTTTTTTTTTTATATACAAACTAAAAATATATATTCGAGAAGAAAAATTTGATCAGCTGTCACGTGTCATTTTTGTCTTAAAAAAGTATTTTACTTTTTATAGTCAAAGGCGAATTCATCTACGTATTTAATGTAAAAACAACTTAAGTAAGACTCGAAATTTGAACACATTTAGTTGGCTCTATACCAAAAATCATAACTTTTCAGGAGACTATAAAAAGTGTTTATTTTGTTTATTGTTAGGATATTTTAAAAACTTTGTTACATAATATATGTATGTTTTTTTTAATCTAGGACTCCGTCTTATGTATAAATAATTTTAAAAATTTTTCATTATTAGGGTATAACAAAAATAATGATCCGCCTATTCTGGGCGTGCACAATTTAGGGCTGGTCGACATTGAAATTTAGAATAGTCTCATTTTGTTTTGGGCTCTCCTTTGATGCCCATGGGCATTGGGCTGCTAAAAAATGGTGATAAAAAAACTTTCCCCTTAATGAGTGCAAATTAAACTGATTTTTATTGCACCCGAAAGCTTATTTAAAAACTTTTAAAATTAGAAAATTTTATTTGAAATATGAATTTTTTTATCATTTTATAAATACATAAAAAAATATTTTTGAACACGGGAATGATTTCCTATGGGTAATTAAGAAAATATTAAATTTCTGGCAAATCGACTCTTAATATAATTTTATGCTGCATATTTGTATAAATTTTGTTTATTTTTTTTAACAAAACAAAATCTAAAACGTTTTAAATAAATTATTCATATCACGTGAACATCATGAAAATTATGAATGCTTACCCGCTGATCTAATCGTTTGATTAAATTAAATCTTGTACGTAAATAATAAAAAAAGGTGGAAGATTCAACACTTTGCTATGATCATTTTAAATATTTAAATATAAACGAAATATTTGTACGTACATATACATATATACATACATATACATATATACATACATACATATATATATATATATATATATATATATATATATATATATATATATATATATATATATATACATATATATATATATATATATATATATATATATATATATATATATATATTTGTACGTCAATTTTAAAATTCAACACTCAACAAACAGAACGTCAAACAAGCAAATTCCGAAAATAGAACAACATGATCGTACTCGTATGAGTAACATACCCATTGTAAATGTATCTAAATACATACATGCATTAAATGAGAGCCAAATGTACTATAAATAAATAATATTTACGTTAAAAGGTATCACTCGTTTAATTCATGAAAATTTACGTTACCACCTCTCACCAAAAGCAGATAAATATCACAAGTGTAGTTGCAACGTTTTGCAAACATCATCAAAATTACTAAAATATTTCGACACTTGTTGCAAGATTAAATAATTTATACATATGTATACTGCTTATTTCAAAAGATGATTTACATTTAAAAATGCAATATTGTTTGAGAATAAGATTGTAAAAAAGGGGCGTACTAATCAACATTTAGTTACTCTGCAACCAAAACAAATATAGTTTTGGCAACCAATCTACGACAATGACGCTAATTAATGATCATTCGTATAAAGTGTGCTTAATACATGCATTTTAAACGTGTTTCATTTGGGGCTGATGTAGATTCTGTTAAAGGGGCTGGGTACCGACAAGAATGGCATGGCACTTATGGATATATGGGTGGCATTTATAGTCAAATTTAACTAAATAAATACCACACCCCTGAAATCGTTCGTTCATACTCGTATAGTTAAGATTTTTCATTTGTCTGCGATGACAAATATTTCGCTTGCCAAAATTTTAAATAGTTTTTTTTAGTTTGTTTATTTTTTTTATTTTATATATTTTTTTTTTTTTGCTTTGGCTTGAGAGAGAATAAAAAATATGTTTTCTATTTTAAAATATACATTTAATTAAAATACGTATGTACATATTTAAAACAGAATATAAAGAAACATACTTTTGTATTTCCGATAATTTTTGTAATACTGACTATATACACCTATCCGCCGTCTTACACGCTACTCGTTTACACGTTTTCGATCTTACATGGTTTTTAAAATAAAACATAAAAAAAGTTGTAGTCGATTATTTATGAAAACTGAACTTCAATTTTATTGCTATTGGGCAACAGAAAGTTGTAGTTGCAAGTTTCAGTTGCCAGTAGGCTTCTGCACCACCATATTGAATATTTTCAACATGATTTTCATGCTGTGCATCACCATTTTATGAACTACCTTATCAATTTTACCACATTCACAATATTTTAGACAGTTGGCAAATGAAGTGAAGTTCGGTTTCATAACTATGACTTCGCTCGAATTTATTTTTATCTCATATAATTCAGGCAACACGTAAGTTATATGTATGCCAAAAAATACATACGTTCCTTGATAAAAATTTTCATAATTTTATGTGCCTATGAATTGGTTGACTTTAAATAACAGAACGAAATTCATCATTGTTTACATACACACATATTTTAAATTTTTGTTTATCATAATTTCGTATTGAAAAATCTTATTCACAGTCATTTTGTTTTAATACTGGTTTTTTAAATATAAATAAATTTTTCCGTATACACGATTGTATCAGTGTATATCGTTTTTTTACAATTGTAATAAATCACGGAAAAATTAAAATACGCTTTCAATTGCCAGAGGAGATGTTTGTCAGATAAACAAGGACCTGAGAGGAGTAACTTAACGTACTGTTATTTTATTGTTTTTATGCCTGGAAGGAAAAAATAAAAGTTTATAATTAAAAAATTTCCTTAATATTTTTATACAATCGGGATTGCAGTTTAATAGTTTTATTACGACACTTTATTTCCTTAATTATTTTTTTTAATAATTCGTATGTAATAGAAACCAATTTTAAAAGAGAAATTATTAAAAACCGAAGATAATGTTGATGTGTGTGTATTAGTTTCGTTTTGGTTTTATTTTAAAATATGTTTCATTACTCTTTTTTAAATTAATTTGCGATGAAAATATTTTAAGAAATTTGTTTATATTGAGATTGGTTAAAAATGATTTTTAAATCGATATCAATTCATCATACCTTTTTAAATTCTTTGTTTTGAAATGTATAGAATATGATTTTTATTACATACTAGCGGACCAGGCGAACTTCGCCTCGCCCCAATTTTAAGCCTTCAGACAAACTTTCTATTTTTTAATTTGAAAAGCCATTAAGTAATAATTTCAAACAAAATTTCATACAAAAACTCGATTTTCGATTTTTCCAATTTTCCGACTTTTCCGGAGGGATTTTCCAAAATTTTCTTCCATAAAAACCTTCTCTTCTAAAATACGAACAACTGACAAAAAGTTTTACAGAAATCGGCCAAGCCGTTCTCATTTTATGAATTATTAGATTTAACACGCCCCTCCGCCCACAGACCGAAAATAAAAAATCGGACTTCACAGTGTCACCCGCCCGAGTATTCTGAAGGTTCCCTGAAAATTTCGTCAAAATCGGCCCAGCCGTTTTGGAGCCATTACGTTACATACATATGTACATACATACATACATACATACAGACATCCAATTTTATATATATAGATTGTACGAAATAAAATTATATATTTAATTGTTTCAATCCTATTGCTCTATATAGATTTTAGAATTGGTTGCCGAATTGCTCAGTAATTGCCGGTTTTTATAACGTGAAGGCTTTCGGGTTATTCAAAAACTAGGTTTTCAAAGCCGAAGTATTCTTTGTTTTCGAATATATTAAATTCACGGTAGATCTCATATGTATTGTGCATTCAAGATTTTTTTGCATATGTCCTTCGCATATTTCAGCAATAATGCATCCAATATTGGCATCGGCTTTATCGACCATCTCCAGCGAAAATAATCTGATAGGTTCGTCATATTAAAGCGGTAAGATCTTTTCAAACTGTATTAAATAAAATACAAAATTAATGAAAAGATTACATCGATCTTAAACATCGAAATAATTTAATTTAATTTTAATTTTATGATTTTTTACTTCTTTAAATAATTTTCAAAGAAATTATTATCCCTCCCTATAATGACAAATACCATTGGCACAATCGGAAAATATTTAAAATTATAATGAAAAACTCCTGAGATACAAATAAAAACGATGTAATATGTCTGTAACTGCTTGAACATGCACATGCGCCGAAGTAACAAAAATTCAAGTTATGTGTGAATTTGTATATAATCGTCAATTCATGGCTATTCACGGTCCCATCTCTTATTTTTAACAGCTGCAAGGGAAGAAAATCGTGTTGAAAGCGAAATATCAAAAACAATGTATGTATCTTTTTGGCGGCAGACATAAAAATCTTAAATATTTGTATAATTGCATTTATCTTAATTCAACTAAATACTGGTACATAACATTTCCGACACTTTTCGTACCCTTAACAATTTAACCTTAGTGTACATACTCGTACTCGTATGTGTGTATGTAAGTATATGTATGTATGTATACATACAAAAGAAATTGGCAGCGCCATTAAATTGCTTTCAAATCAACTGGTACAAAGTAATCTTAAGATTACGAGCTCAGCCTTTTAAAGTTTAAGGATAAACAATATTCTTACAAATCTAAATTTCATTAAACGACTTGAACTTATTCGTATTTACACACACACATGCATATACATATCGAGCCTTTGGTGCAATACCGTAGTAACTCAAAATTTGAATTTTTTAAGGTTATATTACGAAATTATTCGCCTTGTCGTTTTTTATATTCTATAAAATTTTCATAAAAATATTTTGTGTACTCAGCTCTTGAGAAAAGAACCAAATTTTCTTTTACCATTAAGTTGTGTGTAAATTCAAAACTTTAAACTCAATTTCTGCAAAACAAGCTTTTTTGAATTACTACGTTATTGCAGCAAAGGCTCGATATGTATGTATATAATATATAACAATTAATAATGTCAAAATAAATATTAAATTTATTCAAGGTTGCGAACACACAATTTATTACACTAGATGTAATAATTTATTTATTTTGAAACAAAAATAGTTATAGGAATATGGACAAGTTAATTAATAAAAAAATACATATGTATGTATATATAAACAAATTCAAGTCATTGACATTATTTACACATCATTTATAGACTTCAAGGAGAATTACACATACATATGTACATATAAACGAAAACATAAAATCATAAATAAATGAACCTCGTGTAAAGTAGTAACAAAATTAGTGTGATTGACTCATAAATTAAAAATGATGGCCAGACAAGCAAATGATCACGTTTTGAAGTGCACACAATGACAAAACATGGTACACATGTCAGATGTATGTATGTATCGATGTATAAAACATTTGAAATTAAAGTATTAAAAACACAAACATATGCGTTACACAAAACACAAGCAAACGTCAATTATATGCATACATACATTACAAGTATGTGTGTACACACGCAAATACAGGTCGTAATACGAGTAAGTATATATAATCATATTATGTATGTATATTAATCATACGCCACATGTAGCAATGTTTATTTGTAACAAGCAAGAAATATGTAAACATGTTTACCTACTATACAATTGTTTATTAATAAAAAAAATAGAAAAATAATAATAATAAAAATAAAATAAAATAAAAATAATAAGGTCATACCTGACCTATTAACTAAAATATATTCCATTACGATTAAGTTTGGCGCTTTATAAAATTTCAATTGTTATTATTTTTACGCTGCGTGCTTTTCTCAACGGAAACAATTTTCAATTTTATTATCTCTATATTGAACTTAGAAAATAATGTATGAAATCGAAATATTTTTGGCGAGCCGTTTGTTGAGATCATCCATCTTTAACAAAATAACATCATAATTTTAATATTAGCGCCATATAGAATCATCTCACAAAAATATATTCAAATCAGTTTAGTTTATTTGGTTCGTGCTCCTTTTTTATTTCTATATAACAAAAAATATATACTCGCATATGTATGTACATAACAGCTGGCGCAAAAGTAATGTCATGACTCATGACGCAAAAGCAATATCATAATTTGAACTAGATGCCATTTTGTTTTAAATGAGAAAATAGGAGCTCTGTTTTCATAAAATGTTTTTCTTGAGGTATGTATCACTCCATGTCCTGTTGACAACTAGTTCTAGTCAAATGCAAAATTTGCCAGACAATTCAAAAAAATTACATTACTTGCGCCACTCTGTATTTATTAAATTGTGTCTTTAAAGACCACTCACTACGTGCTTAGAGTTGCAATCTGGTTTTTGTCTGTATTCCCAAACGAATAACAAACAAAAAATTCTCACAAATACAAGATATTTTTATTGAAATTGCAATTTAACTTACATATTTTCAGCATATTAATCTGAATAGCTTTTTTATTTACATGCAAAGAAAAAGATGCTTGATATATTCTGTTGTTCAGCTATTGGCTGAAGAAGATAATGCGTGGACTGCAAACCAAATCATGAGTTCTCCTTTCCTGTTCAGGATGAGTTATTAACATCATGCATTTTTCTAATGTACATTAGTGTGGCATTGTGTTATTGTTGTTTTTGGACTCTTTAAGTGATGAAGGCATAGCACTGATCATTGAACAGTACCAGCACTCTTCTATGCTAATGTGCATATCCTTCGTCGATAATATTGGCACAATCGTGTGCAAAGTAAAACAGCTTAAGAAAGTCAATGCGTGTACTTAACACCAGAGGCGCTGCTACATGCTACAAAAATTAAAAAAAAAACCCGCAATATTATAGTTGCATAATAATTAAGCTTTCTAATTTTCACCACTCTCCCTACACTCTCCTTTTCCCAAAGAAGTAGTAGACATTAATTTCTTGAGTGTTTGTCTTAAAAAAATTTATTCAATTAAGCATGTCCTCGTATTGTGTTCATCGCAGTTAGAAAATAAAATGTCCTCATAAACATAGTGAAATGTTTGTTAGAACTATTTTACTATGTTCATTAGAATAATATAAAGAAAATAGATTTTTGTGTATTTATTTGAAATACATTTATATACATACATAGTTACTCGCAAATAATGTGCACAATAAATATATACGCATATATACTCATGTGCTTATACACGTGTACATACCTTTCAGAACATTTACATAAGTGCATCATTATTTTTTATTTGTTTCGTTATTAGTTCTTTTTATTTTACAGTTTTAATTTTTTTATACTTTTTCTAACATTTTCAAACGTTAACAACTAAATAAGTGCTGAAATATGTACGAGTAGTGAATATTGAAATTGTTGCAATATTTTCAGAGCGATAATATAGTGGTTTAAAATTCAACATTAATATATTCAATCTCTCTTTTAATTACAATTATTTTTTTTTAATTTAAATTTTCCCAATATGGCAGGAAAGAAGACATAATGATGGCAAATACAATGTTCAGCTTTCTGTTTTCTTTGCGTGTATGTACATTGATTTTTAACGCAGTGTTATTTTCGATAATCGGTATTTAATTGATTTTAATTGACTTGATTCGAATGAACTTTTGACCTCTTGGTCTAGATGAATGTAGGCTAATGTTCCTAACATTTTTTTTAGTTAAAAAGGATTATTTCGAACCTAACTCCCTATGCTCCGACTAGGAGCTGTAATTTACGACTTATGTATATACATATGTATATACTTATATTAGTATTTTGTCTCTTAAATAAGTATAATATGTGCATGTACATGAAAATTACGAAAGGAATAAAAAAAAAAACTCAAACCTACTAATAATAATTCTTAATATTGAAATTTATTATTTGGGATATTCTCCCCAACAAATCGTTAGAAACAATTGAGTTTTTGCAAAATGCATAGAAAAAATCAAAAAATGTTTGTTGTGGCTTTAGCTCTTCATATTCTGACATTTCATTGGTTTTAGCAACCAATGAAATGTCGGTATATGAAGAGCTAAAGCTACAACAAACATTTTTTAATTAAGAAAATAAACACAAGTAGATCGGTATAACATGCTCTTTTTGGGGCTCGCCACACCTATTCGTCAGCACTCATATATTTTTACTTCATTATCAGAGTGTCAGTTTAATATAAACGTTAGATTTTTATACTAAATTTCAATGAAAACAAAATACTAGTACATTATTTGAATATTTGGTAGGTACGAAATCAAAATTTACTATTAATCATAACATTGTTTGTTTTTGTAGTATTATTGTTGGATTTTATTTATTTGCTTTGTTTATTAATCTTTTTTCATATTTATATAAAATTTTACGTAGATTTATTTCCTAAGCTAATTATGTATGGAAATTCAATATAAATTCAGTATAATTACTTAAAAAAAATCGATATATATATATATATATATATATATATATATATATATATATATATATATGTATATATATATATATATATATATATATATATATATATATATATATATGTATATATATATATATACATATATATATATATATATATATGTATATATATATGTATATATATATATATATATATATATATATATATATATATATATATATATATATATATATATATATATATATATATATGTATATATATATATATATGTATATATATATATATATATATATATATATATATATATATATATATATATATATATATATATATATATATCATATAATTCCTAGTTTTGGTAATAAATTCCTTAAGCATATCATCCATCTATGATTTCAAATTCTTTGTCACTGTTGTGTTAATATCGGCAAACAAAAATTCAATGATCTAAGTATATTGCATTATTTCAGATAGTTATTATATTTTATAAATATTTTGCAATTCCGGTAGTATGTTGAAAATTGTAGGCCTTAAAATTAAAAATTTTATTAGTGAAATTCTATTTTACTGAATTGTTTTGAAAATGTTTTCTCCTTCATGGCAAATAATATTACTTATGGCCAATTTTTGACTTCGTATTTAAATAAGTACTTATTAAAATTTTATTCAAATTTAAGTTATATTTAAAATCAGTTTCAGCTTATTAGTAATAATTTTTTTCCATTCAAGTGGTATGAAAATGTGGCATTATACAGATCGGAGCCGGTCAGAAATGATTTCATTTAAGTCTAAGGCTAATATACTTCCTTAATACGTAAGGAAGTAGGAGTACCTCTAAAAGAACTTCTGATATGTGAATTGGACATTTTGTATTTAACATTATTATGTTTCTGTAATACATACAAGTATTCCCTGCTTTGCATTACATTGTGTTGAACCTAAAACTTTTCCTTATCATTTGTTCATGGAGCAACCCCAAAGTGTTAGTAGTTCCGAAGCTATTTCATTTAACCTTAACATATTTATGTAGTTCCCTATTCTTGGAAATTTTTTATATTCTTGGCCTATGGCAACTCCCTCTATCAATCAAATAAAATTGCCTGCCACGAAATGAGCGTGTGCCAAAATGATTACTCGTGCCGAACAATAAGTACGACGGCTTAATTAGTACATACTCGTACATACATACTTACATATTGGATATTTGAAATCGCAAAAGATATAATACAAGAATTGGCTATATTACAAGAACTATGAAACGAGTTCACCAAGTTGTTGTTCTAAATTTAATTTGCACAGTGTTTTTCGAAAAACAAAATCCCAGAGAAATTTAAAAGAAAACAAAGAACTAAATTACAAAGACCTCTTATCTTAAAAAAAATTTCAAAAATTGAACCATCTACATACGACTATGTACATATTTCATTTATATATTTTAAGCATAAAATAAATATTTATGTTTATGCATAAATATTTATATGTATGTATCTGTACCTACATGCATACTTACTTATGTACATATATATATGTATAAGTAAATGCACATGCATTGCATTTGGTTAAAGCTATGAGTAAATAAACGTGTGTGCATAAAGAGTTTTAAACAAACCTTTTCGACTCGTATATAAGTATGTATGTATATATACATACTTGTACATATACATATATGTACATGCGTATGTATATTCACAAGCATTTATACTTATAATTTACATGCATGCAGCCGCATGCATGTGGCTTATGCAAGAAAACATGTATGTATAATTTCCCTGTGAACATTTTTGGTTTAAATTGCTTATGAAACGTATGGCTAAAGTCCTTAGGACAATTCATTTTTGTTATTGCATTTTTTAACGTCTGTAAAAGTTAGATAAGAAAATCTTCCAGAGTTCAGCTATATAAAGATAAATCATAAAATCAAATCATCAAACCTTTCATCAATATTAAAATTTGTTATTCGGAATATTCTCGCTTAAACTTATCTTCCGTTTTGGTTTAGCGACCAATAAAATGTCGGCATATGAAGAGCTAAAGCCACAACAAATAATGCATTTTACCTTTCGTCAATATTATCGATTAAAAAATTAGGATTTTTCAAATAAAAACAAAACAAATTCAGCTCCAAATTGACGTTTCAAGCTTGACGCATTGAAACTGTTGCTAACTCAGTGATTCTGTGATATTGCTCCTCTTCTTTCAACTTTTTTGCTCTCGGCGTTTTCTTATAAATAAAAAGAAGGCAACACTTAAAAAAGAACATTGTTGTTTGTTTACATTATATGTATATATTTGGTTTTTTCTAGCATTTACTGTTTCTTTCATTCAGTCATAATTATATTCCGTTATAAATATGATTCGATTTTCATACCTATATTGATTTATTAAATCCACAAACACCAAACAAGTTTGTCGTGAATATGTAGAAGCAATTGTGAGGATGTTTAATGGGGAATAATACAAAACCAAGAAAAAAACAGTATTACTGATGATGAACTAAATACTTACATATTGAAATTAATGTACTTAATTGTATTCTTATGTAATTGAATACTGTCATTTAAGGTACTTTTAAGTGAAATATTTTGGTGATTAATACACAAAAAATATATTTAACACTTTAAATTAACTCCTGCGTGATTTTTAATGCAAAGAAAAAACATGCTTGATACAATCATAATTACAAACTGCCATAAATGTTTTACCTGGTTAATACACGTCAAGTTTTCTTGCTAAAGTTTCAATTCAGCTGGGAGAAAGACAGAACAAGTAGGTATTCTTATCTTTGTCTTTCTCCCAACTGAATTAAAATTTGGGCAAGAAAACTTTACATGTGGAAACCATGCACCTATTAGTTTGCTTGTGTTTTTTTTTTATTGTTGCAATTTCAGTTTGAATAAATTTTTTTATAAAACATGTATTTCTTATAGAGTTGTTGAAATAATCATATTGAATACTATATTATTTAGTAATGACAATATAATGGCATAAAATTTTACATATGTAAATGTTCAAACACAATTTTAATAAAAATAATTTCATTACGTCAATCATGTGTTGCTGAAATGAACACACAGTTACCAAATTTTTTTCTTTCTGTGTTCTTAAACGTTTCCCCTTCTTCTTCCTCTTTGAAAGTGCAGAAATTTACACCTTCTAAGAAAAGAAAATCGCATTGACACTTTCATTAAACTGAAACCTTGATACTAGAGTGAAGATTGCTCTATTCTGTTTTTTGTTGATGCAATTTTTTAACGTAAAACCTTCAAGCAACCTTGAAAAAACCTTTTCATTAAGAGCCACATACTCTTTTATATATGAAATGAAACAAGTAGTCGTACATACAAATTAATGTTTTATTAGAGATGAAGTCATAAAATTGGCACGTCGCTAATATGGTTATGGTACTTAATCACGCCATATCATCTCGATATGCTAGTCCATTAAGGCTCTCACCTCTCCCAATATTCTCTAATGCTCAAAGTTCTAAAGGAATCAACTATACGAATATATGTATTGACGTGTGTCCAGTTATTTACGAACGACAACATAATTTCATCTGTATTACGTGGTCTAACGTTACGTATGCACGATAATACGATTTTGATTTAGACGTAAAATATGTATTTAACCCAGTTCTGTTTCTGTTTCATGTGAAAATCAATTCCACTGGGAATAATCGTACAGTTATTGTTGCAAACAAGTGTTTATAACAACAATGCTTTGACAATTTCGAGTGGATTGATTTCACGTCGAATACTCGTATAGAACAACCAACCCGCAATTAAATGTTTGCAGGGATTCTGTTTATATTTATGCAACAATAATAAAACTCATGCCAAGTTATCTTATTGTATTGAATTGTTGAACATATTTAAAAAAAAAACAACACGAAATAAAACGTGTTTATTTCGAATTTTGGACAACTCATGTGAGCGAAAAACGTGTTTATCTATGTACACTTAAGATATTTTTTATTGCAATTTATATCATGTACTTATATGCTATACATATATACATATCTCTTATATAATGGATATTATACATTTACATATGTACATCTTTTGTTCACTCAGACAGTTCCTTTGATATACATAAGTATATTCTTTTTCCATAAAAACTTTAAGTATTTGTTTGTTTTAAATAATAGTATTGTTAAAAATTTCAATTTAAAATAACTTTTCTAACTATAAAAAATGTTTTAAAAAAACATACAGTACAATCGTCATAATCCGGACACTCGCTAGCTGGGACTATCTAATAATCCGGACAGCTCAAAGTTGCGGACAGTTTAGAAATCTCTATAGTCCATAATAGTTTTTAGTAACAGCTTCCCGTTAGTTTACCGCTAGACACAACACACATTTGTCTATGAGCTATAATTAGGGAATGCCGAATAAATTAGTTCATTAAAATTTGCTGAAATTAATACTTGGACACGAGGCAAAGCTTTCGTTTTCTGTGATGAAAATAAATATATGTATGTAGTTCAATCGGTATATTCATATCAAAATATTGAAAAAATTTTTAGTTCTTTGGGGAATTTGAGAATGTTGAAAACAAGGTATTAAATAAGGACCAAGTTTTTAAAAGAGTTTAAACATTGAGCAGACAAAGCGCATACAAATATGTGTGTTCAAACAAAAATAAGTTCGTATTTCAAGCAATAAAATTTTTTAATCACTTTTTGTTTTGTCTCTTACATGTTTTCTATAAATTAATGATAATGTTAATGAATTTTTAATCGAATTTGCATTTTCTTGTTGTTTTTTAACTAAATTTTTTAGTATTAAAAAAAGTATTTTAAGTATGTTTTGCGTTTATAATAAACTGTAGGGAGTTTATAATAAACTGTAGTCCGGACGATTCAGTAACCCGGACACAGTCTGAAACTAAATCTGTACGCATTAACGAGGCTATACTGTACTTTAAACTTTAGTCTTAAAACAATATATTATTTGTTCAATTCATAAACTCTTTGTATCGTTGTACGGGTTTTATTATAGTATTACATTACAAAAATGTGTGTGTATATTTGAGCCCTTGAAGTCATATTTTCCTTGTTTCGAGGAATTTAGAGTTTTACATTTTAAAGGATTATAAAATATAATTGTATTATGGTATATGATTTTTCGATAGTAAAGTAGTGCCAACAAACAAGTATTTATTATGATTGTGAAATTTATAACCATTTTTAAAAGGAAATGTGGTTTTGAAAGGTTGAAATGACTTATACCACTTTCAAAATTAACTGCATCACTTCATGAATGACTTAAGGAACAATTTTATTAGTAATTAACATTTTATTCATTTCAAGTAAACTAAACAAAGTAAATTATTCATTAGTATTTATGGAAATAAAGTGTTTGTGAAAAATTGGTGGGATATAGGGTAGTAAATCCATCATATCTTGCCGTTTTTCTTCTGTTATTGGTCTGATGGTTGTGTATAATGGAAGCAAATCAATATTTTCGTATATTCGAGGTCTTCCTCTTTTAGGTAAGAGGTCTAATACTTTGAATTCGGAATTTTCATCCAAGGAAAGTTTATAAAATATCTTATATGGAGCATTTTTTAGAAATCTGATCCATTGTATTTTTAGCCAAGACACAGCTTCTCCATGGGTGTTTTTCTTTCTATTATTCGTTGATTCCTTTAGTTGTTGTGTCGAAATGAAATCTTTCTGAGCCATTCGTACTACCAAAAATGGGTTTTTCTTTTTACATACTTCTATTAAATTATAATAATGCTCAGGTATGTATAAATAATTCGATTTTCTTATTTTAGTTTCTATCAAACCAAAATCGCGATCATTTGACATTAAAAGGATTATTTGATCATACCTGAACCGCTATCTGAAGACATGACAAAATTACTAATAATTATTTTCCCAAACTTTGTGAACAGACTGACTTATACCACTATCAAAAAAAAAACAGTAACCGTATTTTGTTTACTTACAAAAAAATAATGACATTTGATCGAGTTAATTTTCATGGCTAACTGCTAATCTCTTCAGATTATGTTATTTTATTAGAATTTAATATGAAATAGAAGATAAAGTAGATTTTTAAAATTTTTGACTTATACCACTTTCAAAATCAAGGGCTCATTTATTGTAAGCAGTTACCCCTCTAAAATGTAATGCAGCTATTTAAATCCATCATATTTAAAAAAAATTTATGACTTTATGCTGTCAATCTGACATGAACTCGTATTTTAAAAAGAAAAATAAAAATTTTTCATATATTTCACGAAAAATTTAGAAACACAAAACTCAAGGTAATAAAACTATACAATTTGGTAAGTCACATTTTTTTAATTTTCACTCCTCACTTTTTATAATACATATGTACTACGTTTTTAAACTTTTCAAAATATGCAAATAGAAGTCTACTGATGAGCTGGCATAAGCAACAGCGAAATATCTGACATATACATAGACTATATAAATATATAATTTATAAATAGATTATATAAATATATAATATGGTTTCTAATTTCTTTTAAAATTAAACTGATTTCAATTCCATACTTTTCCTTTTCATCTTCTTAATATGACGTTTTGCAGTACGTAAATGAAAACGATGCACAGGCACATGGTGTTCACAAGTTAAGAAATAAATACGTGGCACAAACTCCCGCAACCTTTGTGAATTGTAAACTTGTTGTTTGTTTAATATTAAGTTTGTAAGTTGTAAGTTTATAAAATGATGTGTTAAATTTCATGTTATCAATCTGACAAGAATGTATATATTTTATAAGAAGAAAAATAAAGAACAGGTTTGCCTTATACATACATACATATGTAGTTTGTATTAAAATTAATGAAGGTAAGAGCTTTTTTATAAATTTTGTGTTGTTTTTGGTCATTTCATGCGCTTTATATGAAAATGCAATCGAAACAATTGACGATACACTGAGTGTTCGCAAGTGATTAAATACAAAATACAGCAGCGGTGAATTGAACAAATAATAAAAAATATTTGCAAAATCGACGGGTCTTTTTTGACCAAAATTGATTTTGGTACTGATTGTTATTAAAAAAATACATAAATATTGTTAATTAGATCCTAAAACAAGATTTTATTTGTATATTTATATACTAGTTAAAATGATTTGTTTGTTTTCTGAGTGTTAAAATATTTAGCATATAAGCACTGTGAGCTCTCACAAAGTTACGGGTATGTTTAATATTTTTACATAAATCTATTTTAACCCATTGCGTACACTAGGACAAGTCAGTTGCCTACATTTGCATGACATATGAACTATTCTCATTTTAGACAACTGATTTGTTCTCTTAAAAAGTTTAATTATAAAATAATTTTACGTATCGATGTTGCGCTAATAAATTAAGTCATGCATTCATAAGACCAAAAAACAGTTATTAGGTAAAAAAAATCGTAATATATCTTTAAAATTTAAAGCTTAATGAACTCATAAAATTTCTTTAAATTCATGCAAAAAAAAAAGAAATGCCAATGAGATTTTCATTTGGACCCTTAAAGAAAATCGCATAAATGGTACATGACTTGATTCGTTGGCACTGCGGCGATATCTTTGTTTTGTGTTTTTTATATTTTCTTATTTCCCGTTTCAACAAAGTAGGGTTTGGTCTTTAAAGATTTTAACGAAAAGGCCAATACATGAACCTCCACGATGTCATTTGTACACAAACATATCGGAGGCATAAGGCTTGATTCACTAAGGCCCTGGTGTATGTGTGCGTGTGTTCCCTGGAGTACCTTATCTTTAAAATTTACATTTTTACTTTAATTTAGTATTATTGTATAAATTTTGATATAATTAATTAAAACAACTTTTTCATATTAATAAACTCGCTTTTAAAACAATTTGAACTAAATTCTCGTTCTTCCTTTATTTCTCTTTTTCCATAAACAAACCAAACCAAAACAAAATAAAACATTAAATTCATACCAACAGTGAAGCAGCAGTATCCAGTTTTCCTTATTGTACAGAATCTAGTTTAAATTTTTCAACAAATGCCACCGCCTACAGCGAGGATGATGCAGAATATGCCACTGGAAGACGCAATAAAACCTCGAGGGTAAATATTTATACAAAAAAAAAAAAGAAATCAAAATAAAATCTCTTTAATATATTAACAATACAATAATATTTAACACACGATAAGGATTAAAATTTTGTAAATAAACACTTATTTTATATGAACACAAAATAAATACTTATTCGAAAACTGCCTGCAGCAGCAAAACTAGCACCACTCAATCACTTACACTGGACTCCAAATGATAAGATGGATCCTGCAAGCCTAAATGTTCTGCATCATCAAATCTCATAAATGAATTAATTTTCTTCAAATACATAACATTTCAGAGGACTGAAATTTCTAATTAGAAACAAATTTAATATACATATAAGTATAAATAGAAATAGAAGCCTTTGGACAATTTAATTTGTATTACTAGTAATTATATTAAAAATCTATGGGTACATAAAAACAATACATAACATCCCTGGCAGTCCAGTTATCACTAATTAAAACATAGTCAGCTAAAAATAAAAGGTAAAATTTAAATTAATTTATTAAATTCTAAACGGTGCTTATGTTGTAGAAGCCCGCAAGTTTTTTCTCAAAGGTTGAGAGATGTAACCATCATGGCAAAAGAATCCATAAACTGGCAAACTGCACCACTAAAGATTGTCTATGTGCGGAATTATAAAGACCCGAAATTATCATTTGAGGATTTCTTACAATCCTTGCAAAACATAATGTTTATGCAATACGTATAGGATTTTGAAATTTAACAATTCAAAGAAGATACATTGAAAGGCGAAATTAAAGTTAATCCTCAAACTATATACAAATCTAACAATTCTATGCATCACATTTTTAATTCTCCCTTTACTACCAATATTGCATCCTGGATAAACCTAGCCTGTATAGTTTATGTTTGTTTCTCGCTCTTATCGACCCCAGAAAACTTGCTTTTAAATTTTTTATATCTAATATTTTTTTAAACAGTTTAACTTAATTAAAAAAAATCTTTGATTCACCAAAAAAAATTTTTTCTTCTTAATTTTCACCTTTACCTCTCCCCTCTATAAAGTCTGACACATCATTTTATATTTTAATTATTTAGGACTCTTTTAAATAGACATTTTACAATTTCCACATTGAAAAATTATCGAAAATTTATATCAATTTTTAAACTTTTTAAGATTTTAATCCACAATTTTCGGAAAAAAATTAGTGTTGGAATATGACAACTATTAATACACATAAATTTTACGTTGATTGATTCAATTAATTAGTTAAATACGTATTTTATTACAAAAAATTTTGTACAAAATAGATTACTGTAAAAGTTGAATTTAATTCAAGTGACCGCAAAATAACATTAAATTTTTTACCATTTTTATTGATATTATTATATTAATTTTTTATTTTAACAAAGTTAACAAACACAAACTGCGAAAGCTTGTTTGCAGAAATACCCAGAGTCTGCGATAGGAGTCCAACCTGCGGCCTTCGGACTACTAGTCTAATAGACTAGCTGCTAGTCTACTAAGGCACCAAGACCGAAAAAAATCATTCATTCGGTCATATGTTAAGATTGTTTATCCTCTTGGCCAATTGGAGAGTATGATTTTAACTTTTTAAGTTTTAGCTTCGTATTTTCTGTTATTTATATTATTTTTTATAATATTTCTATTTCGTTAATATACTTATAATAATATACTAGAGCAAAGAAGTGCACACAAATGTAATTCAATAGAAGAGAAAAAGTTGAGAGTATTTGTCGCAATAATAAAAATCTCCTTGGTTTTTCTCGTTTGCACTAAAGCATTTCTAAACTTTAATTAAACGGTTTTAAATATAGTACGAGTAGTTTCTTTTTTATTATTTAAAAATTAAAGTGTTAAATATTTCACAAGAGAAAACTCCGATAATTAAAATCTTAAAATTAAATCCCCACAATTCGCACTTCACACTCACACTCTGTTCATTTTGAACATTTATTATTTTATAATTTTTTTAAATTAAATAAGAGGTTAAATGTATCTTTTTTTTAATTTATTTATGAAAATTTATGTGCTACACGTTGTTTAAAAATTTAACATTAACTTTTAGTTCAGCTTCCAGAGACATTGAATTAATTTTGTATTTTTTTTTTCTCTCTTTGATTGTATATTTTATTTCACAGCAAGATCCATTATCACATCGTATTATTGAAAAGAGAAGACGAGATCGGATGAATTCATGCTTGGCCGATTTGTCGCGCCTTATACCACCGCAATACCAACGTAAGGGGCGTGGACGTATTGAAAAAACCGAAATCATTGAGATGGCCATACGCCACTTGAAACATTTACAAAGCGAATGTCTACAAAAAGAAAATGAATATCGCATGGGCTACACGGATTGTATGAAGGAGGCGGCTAAATTCCTATACGATAGTCAGATGCAAGAGTTTTGCTATCGCCTATTGGCTCGTCTGCAAGAGCACTGTGATGAAATCATGAAAAGTAAGTTAGTAGTTAATCAAATAAGGGTTAATTAATTGAAAATGGTATTCATACATGTGTACGCGCGCCGTACATATTTCCTATTTGCAGATGATTGCTTCCGTAGTCGCAGTGGCTGTCATGTTTCCGATAATGTTAGTGCTTCAAGCGGTAGTCCACATCAAACCTTCCATCCGGTGCCACCATTATGCCAATTACGTGATATGCTGGGTACTTCTGATATTGAGCATAGCAATGATCACAATGATGTCAAAGATCTCAGTTTCCGGAATCACATAAGCCAACTGCAACGTAACGTAAATGTCACTCAAATGGATAGCAACGCAAATGATGGACATGGTATAAACAGTGTGACTAATAATGCCCTTAATAATGTTACTAGCAATTCTACTATGTCGGCTTCTGCATCGACAGCAACTTCTAATAATCCTACAAGTTCAACAGCAATTACTGGCAACTTGGGTCTGGTTGGTAGCGGTAGTTCTACGGCACAGCAACAACAGCCTCATCAGGCACCAGTGATTACCTCAACTGCTCCTGCTTCTTTGCATCACCATACGGACTCTAGTAATCATGATTTTGATTCATCCCGAGAGCCTATTATACATACGGATACTTCAAATATGCATTCACCTCCTCCACGCGACACTCTACTCTCAAATCATCACCATCATCATATCAGTAATGCACATGCGCACATGGGCCATCATCAGGATAGCTTGCTGCAGGGTCGTTTACGTAACTATTCCGAGTCATCGCATGATGTTGAGCATAACAACAACTATAAGTACAAAAATCATATAAAAGAACGTTTCAATCATGAGCTACATGACGAGGAAACCTCAAGTGAACATGGTGCAGCCCCGCCTTTATTGCAAAGTGAAAATTCACATGCCCATTCCGAACATTCTAAGGATGGCACTGATCCCGAAATTGCACCCATTATTGCTAAGAAACGCAAATTAGCTGAAGCTGCCAGCAGCCACAATGACAGCACTACCTGTGAGACAGAAGTGCGAGTGGCTTCTACTTCTAGAACCAACAACGCCAACCCGCTAAATTCAGTGACCAGAGATGAAAAGCCATTTGGACCGTTTAGCGATATAAAGACAGAAGTTTCTGCGGGGCCTCTCATACATAGTAAAACGCAATTAAGTGCTCCCACTAGTACCACCGCACCACTGCCAGCTCGCAGCTTCGCTGTGCCCATCTTTGCTCTGCACAGTCAAGGCACTTACTATATACCCCTCAATGTTGATTACAATGTACTAATACCTTTCCTCAATGGTGTCGATTTGTTAGAAAAGAATTTCACCTCGATGCCTGTCGTACATCCCATTAATATAAACGTCAATTTTATGCCTACGTCATCAGCTTCACTATTGGCCGTTGCCGCAGCAGCAGTAGCGGCTGGCAAACAGCAACAATCACCAACAGTACTGAATGGTTCCGTGGCCACCGCTGCGGCCAATGCCGTGGCAGCCGTAGCCAAAGCTAAATTTGAAGCCATTACAAATGTGGCAAACGGCTGGTGAATGTTGTAGGCAAGATGTACGTATGTACGTCATTTATGAAAATTTCTTATTAAGAATACTAAAAACCACAAATCGACAAATTGAATACGAAATTCAATTTAATTTTATTTCATTTCGTTTTTCAATTTGAAATGAAAATTGAACTAATGAAATTTTTAGCAACAAAAACAACTACATATGTACATTAAGAAAAACTAAGAAAATGAAATGGAACAACTACCTCAGAATTCTGTGAAAGTAATCATATAATGGTTTTAATATCTAGAATCTTAAAGGAACATATTGTATGTGTGCATTTGAAAAACAAAAACTATGGAACCATAACTTAGCAATAAGTATAAAAATGACCTTGCATAACTATAACTTGGTGCGGCGAATTTTGCAAGAGGTTTGTTTTTAGGCTTGTAGCAGAACAGTAAACCACTTCATTTTTTTACTTAAAATTAAAATTAAAAGTTCTTAAATATTGCAACGGAATATCCATATTTTAGACATTACACATACGCCCTTACATACATAATGAAGTTGGTCTATTTGCGAGCTAATATAATCGCAATTTGTTTTCATTCATTATTTTTGAATGCCAGGTCTCGTCAATTTGATAACCTTTTTGCTGCCACATGTTACATGTGAAACGACCTAAAGCGACTTAAGTCTTCCGTCCCCATACCGTGATAAATTTTACCCCAACAAGTTAATAAGAAGCTTTAAGTTTGTTATTTGTTCAGTTATATTATATAAAAGAACATAAATAATTCTGTGGAAAATAATTATTTTCTCTTCGAATGGAAAATTGAATTTTGTGATGAATGGAAAGCAAAACAAAAATGATTGAAATTTGTTTTCGTTTTCCATAGAAACTTTCACTATGTCTTCAACTTTTTCAGAATATATATATATATATATATATATATATATATATATATATATATATATATATATATATATATATTTGGTCATTCTCTAAGTCAGTTACTCTTTGGTTACAATAGTTGTGAGGACGGAAGGTTTAAAGATATACGAATAGAACCAGTCACTTCAAGTTCCGATGAATCTTATTTTTTATAAAATCTGAAACTTGTGTATGTGTTATAAGAATATTCAGATTTTTTGAAAATTGGTATATAGGCCGGTTAGTGCAAGATTTTATATATTTTCTAAAAAATATTGACTGAAATTAGTCTTAAGCGAATGGAAGATAACAAAATCTAAAAAGCGGTTATACAAAAAAAAAATACAAATGGTTTATATCAAAGTGTCAATAATACCACCGATTTTTGCTTGTTTTCTTTTAATGTTTATAAGAGAAACATACAAATAAACAAAACTGAGATTTTGATATGTGGTGTAAACGCCGAAATCTATAGAATATGTATGTACATATAAAAATACATAAAAATAAATGAAATATTATTATAATGATAATTGGGGCAAGTTAAGAACAGCTCAAAGTAGTTAATTCCAGATCGCAAAATATTTAATCATTATTAATACATATTTGAAATGTGTAATGAAAAGTTTGCATTTGTGTTATATTCTCACAACATAACTTCGGAAAGATATTGCTTACTTTGGATTCGTTAATATAAGTTCTAAAATATAATTTTAGAGTTGAGGATACTTGTTTGGCACTTATCCTTAAAATCAAATGTTTAATTGATACAAGAAGATGTAATTGACACTTTTTCTGTCATCTCAACCAGGCAATATAAAACAAATACACGTTAAAATGTGATAAAATCTAATACTAGCAGTACCTTTTATCTCTTCAACACTGATGAACACACATGTTTACATATGTATGTATATACATATGTATGCATTATGTTTGTATGTTATTTTTATATACAGTGTATAGTAAATTTTTTCCTATTTCTTTTTACCACCCATGCTTGAAAGTTTGGGACGGGTGAAATTGTCTCATTTGGTAATTTATGTCAAATATATATATCAGGCCTGTCAGAGAAATCAATTTCGATCGAAAGTGGAATTGATTCCGTATATATATATATATATATATATATATATATATATATATATATATATATATATATATATACATATATATACATATATATATATATATATATATATATATATATATATATATATATATATATATATATATATATATGTAGGTATGTATATACCTACTTCTCTCTCTCTCTCTTATTTTAATTTAATTAATTTACCTTAACCCGATATAACCCACGATTACCATATGGTAACGCAAAACATGTCGTTACTTTTACTCTAATAAATCCTAACCGACACCACAAAACTACAAAAAAAAAGTTTAAGTTTATTGCAAAAGATTTGTAGCCTATAAAAACAAACATGTTTCGTCATTCTCAGTTCACTTCGCAAAACTAACGCATCTAAAGTTGCGCTCACAAAAAACAAAACACAAAAATCCCTGTTTTCAGATATGGCACGTCGGTAAGGACATATATTTAGTAATATATTTTTGACCCAGATTAAAGAAAATTACAATTATTGATAAACAAACAATAAGCTATGGAACACAACTTGATTTTGGTCGAAAAAGTTATATTTTATATTATTTTTCTCCATTTTACTCAAAGCGTTACCATATGGTAATCGTGGGTCTCCTAGGGTACATGTTTTTTTCGTGCTTTGTGTAATTTCCTGTATTATTTTCTAAATTTATTTACAAGTATTTTGTTGAAAACTTATAAATTTGATGGATTTTAGAGGTTTATCGTTGCAACAAATGCTTGTTTATATGTATATAATAACTCGATAAAGCAGAAGAAGATAACCAGTTAACATATATACCAACTACCATTTACATTGAACGTCCTGCAGATGGGAACATATCTGGAGAAGTTGATGCTGAAGATGAATGTGGAGGCATCCCAGATAATGTTTGCCCAGCTCAGCTTAAAGGTACCTGTGAAGTTGTAATGGCTAGTGGACAGCATTTACAAAATTTTTATGAAGAAGATGAGATTGGAGGCATGTTTGAAATCCATTTTATATAATCGGATATTTTAACTTTTTATTTCTGAATTTGTTAACTCAAATTATAGAAGATTTGCTAATATTTATAGCTGAAGACCTACAAGAAATGAGAGATCAACCAACAACATCAAAGGCATCGGCAGTTAGAAAACGGTTGTGTACAGTACAGTCAAAACCTTCCAATGTTGCATTACCACCAGTAAACAAGGAAACGAATTTTCAATGGAAAAATGATAGTGCCTCATTTTTGGTTCCCATTTTTCCAGCTTCAAATTATGAAGATTGTCGTAACTTACTACCACATCAACAATTCGAAAAGTTTTTTGATGACGTATTATTAGCACATATTTGCGAATAAAGTGCATTATATGTGAGGGAACAAAATAGCCCAAAATCCGAACATATCAGTTCTTTTGATGAAAGCATGATTTCTTACTTTGGCAGGCATGGCTGTAAGCAGTTCATAAAGGGCAAGTCATTGCATTTCGGATACAAAGTTTGGTCGCTTTGCACCCCATCAGGCTATTTGGTGAACTTTGAAATTTACCAGGGAAAGAATCCCCGTTCAAATAGTGAGTACGAAACTAAATTTGGAAAATGTGCTGTTCCGTTAGTTAGCATGATTGACGATTTTTCTTATGAATTGAAATCGCTTCCACTTTCATTTTATTTTGATAATTTGTTTCCAAGTTATCCTTTGCTGGCATATCTAAAATCATGCAGAAATATAGCTACGGGAACAATTCGTAAAAATCACATTCCAGCATGTCCACTGGCGCACAAAAAGAAACTTGAAGACAACGGAAAGAGGTTATTCAGAGTTGACTCAAATGAAAAGTACTGGCATGCGTTTGGTAAAATGGAAGGATAATAGTGTTGTATGTATGTTATCTACTTGCTTTGGTGAAAATCCAAAATCAGTGACACAGCACTATTTGAAAGCAAGCGCCTGCATTCAAAATGCTTGGCAACTTTATCGCAAAGGACAGCCGACAATGACACAATTGGAATTTCGCCGCCAGCTAGCAGTATACTACTGCAAAAATTACGGTACAAAACCAAAATCAGTTGGTCCTATTCCCTCTCATAGACATGCTCAACAAGAAGGTCGAGCTGAATACATGCTGGGCTATGATCAAATTGGACATTATGTTGTAGCATCAAATCGCAGGCGTTGTGCAGGTGAACAATGCAAAGTTAGTGGCCGTGCAGCATGTATAAAATGCAACGTTGGACTTTGTGTACTTTACCTTTGGAAATTACCATACTAAACCATAATATTTAGTGAATATTATTTTTTTATTTATTTTAATGAATGTGTTTTTTTCTATAGTTACTTACTTATAAATACAATTAGCCCATTAAAACATATCCTTTTGAGATTTTTATTTAAAACCACTTTTTTCGTTTTCAAAAAAACATGTACCCTAGACGACCCAGGATTACCATATGGTAACGCTAGTTTTTCCCTTTTTCCGAAAAACTGCGGCAATGTACCAAAAAATAAACTTCATTTTCGTGCTTAGGAGGCCAAAATATATAATCGTACTTATTTTCAACAAAATCTGAGACAAAAAAAGTTTTGGGCATTACCGGGTTAAAACATGAATGAAAAATAAGTCACTTTATTGCGCTCTTCTCATGGTGCCTTTTAATATTTTTCTGGCATTTTAAATTAATTTTTTTAAGTGAACCTACACCTACATGTGTATGTATGTATCAATCTCTTACATGTGTTCCTTTTAGCTTTTCATATAAATATTTTTTGTTTGTTAAATCCTTCGATTTTGTGTGGTTATTTTTTCTGTTGCATTAGTTTACCCAAAAAAGTATATTAAAACACGCGGGGATAAACAAGACTGATTAAAAGAAATGAATAGAAATTGCCAAAATAGTTTTTAATGAAGAGGACATAATAAAAAAATAACTCAGTATTCGAATACAAATTGAAATTTTAATAAAATTCAATATAAATATCATTACCTTCAGTTCCAAAGAAGTAAAATACATACATATTTTTTAATGCAGTACGATATGTTTAGTAAAAACACATTATACAAAAGAACAATTATTAATATTTCATTTATATTCGAGAGAGATTTTAAATATATCGTAGAGATTTAAATTACATTAAAAACGTACGTTTTTTCTCTCCCCTGTATAAGTTATCAAATCGGATTTAGTCCTTTTGCAACTGTCGGTAACGTTATGTACATATACATATATGTGATTTTTAAGTTGTATGGTCACAACAACAAAAAAGAAATAAATTAAATAAGTATATGCTTTGTACCTGTTGGTAAAAATACTATTTTAAATGCTACTTCTTTGTAAAAAAAACTAATTTAACTTAACAATCAAACAAGTCAAAGGAAAAGTAATAATTAAATAGTTGTCATTAAATGCTTAAGAAATATTTTAAAACTTTTCAGTTTGACAAAGAAAAAACTCCTTTTGTTTCTGAGTTTTCAAACGCTCAATTTCAAATCATTCCCAATTGAACATATACGAGTAGTATGTTTCATATATGTATCAGAGATTGATACTAATTAGTACAATGCAATCAAACATGTATTAGCGTTATACGTATTTCACGTATTAATACCCATTTGTATGCTTCATGTATACAAAGATGTTTTAATATTTTCACTTTTTCATGACAATCGCTAATTTACGATAACTGAAATTAAATTTGAAAATTTAATAACCGCTAAAAGTGGCATAATTTCAGAACAAAATCAATTTTGGAATTTCACTACAACTTAATGAAAGGCAGTTAATAAAAAAGCTTCGGTTAAATTTCTGTTCGGTTAAGGCTCGATATATTGCACGCATGTTTCTTCATATTATCAAGTGTCAATATATCCATATGTATATAATGCAACTACATACATACATATGTAGATAAAATTGTTTTTTAAAGTAATTTCAAGCAATTTCTTAACAATCCATGTTTGTTGATGCATTTCATTCATTATTTCTACTTTAGTTTTTTCTTATTCTTGCAACTACAATATTTATTTTAATAAAAATTAAAAATGCTAAAACCAATTTGAGAAACTCTTCAAATTAGACTTTTTTCTATATACAAAACGTCAGAAATCTATTCCAAAAAATTAAAATAAAAACGCGCTCAAAGTTTTTCGATAACAGATATGGAAATCAATTTCTTATTTTTATAAACGAATAAAAATTTGGCAAAAACTGCCAGACAAAATGACAATTATTTTTTGCCAGCTTAAGGGTCTTTTCATATAAATATAAATAAAAAATTAATATTTATATAAAAAACTTTTTGCCTGTACAAACTGATTATAAATTAAAAAGGTCAAATAAAACTGCATAATTGTACTACAAATTTTAAGAATTTCCCTGCCAAAACACTCAGACTCTTCGTTGAATCTTTGTCTCATAGTTTAGTATTCTAACAACTAGCTTAAGATGAAAAAAGTTAAAATTTGTATAAACAGATACCTGAAACCTTTAGAAAATAATTAAAATATACATAATTAACTCAAAAAGGTCAAATTACTAATTATGTAATTGTATTACAAATTATGTAACTGTATTACAAATTTCAATAATTTTCCTTTGGTTGTTTTATTTTTCTATTATTTTTTTTTTGTTTGTTTAAATATTGAATATTATTAAAATTTCATTAAAAGAAATATAATGATTTTATACACATTCTAAAAAATTGTAAATAATTTATTTACAGAATTACAAAATTTTTTATGTACATTGAATGAAGAAAATTATAAAATAAACATAAAATTTGTATGTTGTATTTGTTAAAAGAAATTATCAAAATCACCAAATCAAGCAGTTTTATTAGTGTCTACGTAATACCATCATAAATGTTTTCAAAAGATATAAGGGAAACTTAATAAGTACTAGTCATAAACTGCATTAATTCCTTTGGTTTTTTACAAAAATCTTGCTTGTGGAAAACATTAACTTAATTTATAAAGTCTTAACAAAATTAAAAAAAAAAACTAAAAAAATAATTAAATATAAATTTAAGAAAATTGTTCAAACATTTACTAGTTAATGAAAATTTTTGTAATAAATAGTTTAGTATCATCGTTAAGTTTGTTTTATATGTATATTAAGCTTAATGTTAAATGATATATTTTTTAAATTAATATATAATACCATATATATTTTAAATATAATACTGTAACTAGATGTTTTGATTAATAACTTCTATGATATTATATATTTTTTGTTTGTTTTTTGTTCACAAGTTGCTTTTAATAGATCGTTTTTCTTCTTTTTTTTCTAAACATTGGCTACTACAAATAACTTTAGTTAGTTTATAAAATGAAAGGAATATTATTTTGTAATAATAAATGATGTATTATATTTTAGTAATATTTAATTATATAAAAATCAACAAACAAATATTCTAAGAAAATAAAACAAAATCTTGTATTGAATGTTTAAAAACAATTAGAAGTTTTTATTTAACACAATCGAAAACATTAGTTTCAACAATCAAATCAAATTTTCGAACTGCGTTGGTTGAACTGAAGCTTTAGTTAATCTGACCTAAGTTCGAGTCCAGAATTTGATGATTTATGTTAATAGTTTTTGCAGAACTATTTTTTATTATGGAAGAAATAAGGGCAAGCCAATCATTACACTAGTGCATATCGTACGGTGTCAGCATGCGCGGTTCTAGTGATATCAGGAATGATACCAATTGATCTGCAAATATTAGGACGAAGAAACGATGAGACATATTAACAGCATAGAACCCGAAAACGATAATAACATACAGCAGGGGATCATGCAGAGTTGGCAGGACAGGTGGAACACTAGCACGAAAGGCAGGTGGACCGCAAGACTCATTCCAAATATAGAGAAATGGGTGAATAGACGTTTCGGGGATGTAAACTACTACTTGACTCAGATGTTGTCAGGTCATGAATACTTCCGAAAATATCTCCACAAAATTAAGAAATGTGACAATCCGTTTTGCTTGTACGAAAACGAAGACGTTGTGGATGATGCTGAGCACACTTTTTTCAAGTGTTCCCGATGGACAGTACACCGTGAAGAGTTGGAAGCCGTTACAGGACCACTCATGGTGGAGAACATTGTGGACAATATGACATCTGATGCGAGCAAATGGCGAGCAGTTGCGAAGTACTGAGAAACAATATTAAGGTCGAAGAAACCTTTCTTAGACGCTGCAGGATGACTGACGACAGCCTAAAAGTAGGCTACATTAAGCAGGGTGGCTGATAGCCAGCCATTGGTAGTGGGTCCCGGAATGGGGATTATTTCCCGGAGAAAGGAGGTTTTTAGTTGGTATACCCATAAGGGGAGCCTGACATATCACAGATGGGAACAACCCACTGCGAATGCAGTAATGCATTTTTACCTACTTGGAAAAAAAATCGTTACACTAGTAAAATTGAACAGTACGCATTCATTCCAATGATCGCTACATCATCATCATTATCAACAGTGTTAATGTGTCTGTTTTTTAACCACATTTTAGGTGGCTCCTAGTATTTGGGCATATCATCCATATACTTATATATTTGTAAATTAAAAAAAAACAATGAATGTACTCTACGTACATAATTAATTTTATTAATCTCTAATATTATTTCGTTGACCACTTTTTAAAAAAAGTTCATTATTAAATATTTAATTTCAAGCGCGAGCACTATTTTTTATAAAAAATTTATTTAAAAAATATACCGCGCTTTTAAATAAATATTTAATAATATAATTTAATTATTGTTGTATACATACATACTTATGTATGTATCTTTCCATCGCTAAATTTTACCATTTAAAATCTAGAAAAAAACCCTTTCATAAATGGATGAGATGTGGTTTTCTTTTACATACAACTTGTATGTATTCTTGATTTGTTCATTATGACGTAGGGCGATGACATTCATCACAAAAATTAATATAGTCTTAATATAATAAATATTAATTACGAATATGTGCAATATTAATTATGAAGCCCAAATTTCGGTAAAGTGAATGTTAAAACTGCAAAAAAACACATACTTTTCTATAATGACACAAATGGAAGAGTGAATATTTTTCTCTGTGGATTATGTTTATTTGTGTACATGAATTTCTCAAAAAGAGTAAAACTAAAATATTCTGCGTGCATTTTCCGTATTTTAGCTTATAAAATGTCAAAGAATCCAACAAGTCACGGTGGCCGGGTCGGTAAAGAAGATCGGCCATGGAAGAAGATGTTAATGGTTCAATTGCTGTGTGCGCTGCGAAGGAACTTTTTTTGTTTTTATATTCCACAAAAAATTTAATTATTTTCATTGTGGATCATGTTGTAATGTACACGTAAACCTCTCTTGTGGTAATTGTGTATGAAATTACAGCACTTATACCTACTAAATACATCTGAAGCTAACAGATGGCGTTGGCTGAGTCGGTACAGCATCCGTCGCTGGTGTTGGAATTCCGCGGTTCGACTCTGCTTTTTCATTCAAAATAAATTTTATTTTTTTAAATACCCCCCCCCTATATTTATTATAATGAAAATAAGAATTGATTAATTCTTATTAAAAATTAAATGTCTTAAAAAAGTTTGGGAATACACCCCACCCACCACTACTTCTCTTGTGGCATAGTTGTGTTTTTCCGCCCGTGGTAAACATATAAACACGATTTTTCTTATTTTTTGATGTTTCGCAAGTCCTTACAACTCACAGTTTTGAATATTGAACCGATTTCTAACATACGACAAGCTCTAAGAAGATTATTGACCAAAATAATAGCGACCGGTTCAATAATAGCTGAAATATAGGCAAAATAAACGCGCACCCAAGCAGCAGAATCATCATCAGATTTTAAATAAAGGGTACACACACCTTTCACAAATCCCAAAAAAGTGTTTTTTTGCTGTCGTTTGTATTTATTATTTTTTTGTGGAATATAAGGAATATATATAATAAAAAAAGCTCAACAATATCACACGAAGCGGGTATTGAACCAAGGAACTACGCTATCACGGTACAACGACCTTACCGCTTGAGCTACTATAATTGTATAAATTGAGTAGACTAAAGTACCCTTTAAGAAATTTATATATCATTCATAAACATGATCCACAAAAAAGAAAACTCAATTTCCGTGTTTCTACATATAGAAAAAGATTTTGCACTGGGATAAACGTGTAGTCGAACCGCAGACTCCACCGCTACGAACCAAGCGCTCTACAGACCAAGCTAACTCATTTCTTGATTTTTGTAATATCTGTAGACCTAAATACAAACTAAATTTAAGTTCCACTTTTTTCACAAATTAAAATTTGTGAAAGCTATATTCCACATTAATTTGAAAAATGAAAAATAAGTCACTTTATTGCGCTCTTCTCATGGTGCCTTTTAATATTTTTCTGGCATTTTAAATTAATTTTTTTAAGTGAACCTACACCTACATGTGTATGTATGTATCAATCTCTTACATGTGTTCCTTTTAGCTTTTCATATAAATATTTTTTGTTTGTTAAATCCTTCGATTTTGTGTGGTTATTTTTTCTGTTGCATTAGTTTACCCAAAAAAGTATATTAAAACACGCGGGGATAAACAAGACTGATTAAAAGAAATGAATAGAAATTGCCAAAATAGTTTTTAATGAAGAGGACATAATAAAAAAATAACTCAGTATTCGAATACAAATTGAAATTTTAATAAAATTCAATATAAATATCATTACCTTCAGTTCCAAAGAAGTAAAATACATACATATTTTTTAATGCAGTACGATATGTTTAGTAAAAACACATTATACAAAAGAACAATTATTAATATTTCATTTATATTCGAGAGAGATTTTAAATATATCGTAGAGATTTAAATTACATTAAAAACGTACGTTTTTTCTCTCCCCTGTATAAGTTATCAAATCGGATTTAGTCCTTTTGCAACTGTCGGTAACGTTATGTACATATACATATATGTGATTTTTAAGTTGTATGGTCACAACAACAAAAAAGAAATAAATTAAATAAGTATATGCTTTGTACCTGTTGGTAAAAATACTATTTTAAATGCTACTTCTTTGTAAAAAAAACTAATTTAACTTAACAATCAAACAAGTCAAAGGAAAAGTAATAATTAAATAGTTGTCATTAAATGCTTAAGAAATATTTTAAAACTTTTCAGTTTGACAAAGAAAAAACTCCTTTTGTTTCTGAGTTTTCAAACGCTCAATTTCAAATCATTCCCAATTGAACATATACGAGTAGTATGTTTCATATATGTATCAGAGATTGATACTAATTAGTACAATGCAATCAAACATGTATTAGCGTTATACGTATTTCACGTATTAATACCCATTTGTATGCTTCATGTATACAAAGATGTTTTAATATTTTCACTTTTTCATGACAATCGCTAATTTACGATAACTGAAATTAAATTTGAAAATTTAATAACCGCTAAAAGTGGCATAATTTCAGAACAAAATCAATTTTGGAATTTCACTACAACTTAATGAAAGGCAGTTAATAAAAAAGCTTCGGTTAAATTTCTGTTCGGTTAAGGCTCGATATATTGCACGCATGTTTCTTCATATTATCAAGTGTCAATATATCCATATGTATATAATGCAACTACATACATACATATGTAGATAAAATTGTTTTTTAAAGTAATTTCAAGCAATTTCTTAACAATCCATGTTTGTTGATGCATTTCATTCATTATTTCTACTTTAGTTTTTTCTTATTCTTGCAACTACAATATTTATTTTAATAAAAATTAAAAATGCTAAAACCAATTTGAGAAACTCTTCAAATTAGACTTTTTTCTATATACAAAACGTCAGAAATCTATTCCAAAAAATTAAAATAAAAACGCGCTCAAAGTTTTTCGATAACAGATATGGAAATCAATTTCTTATTTTTATAAACGAATAAAAATTTGGCAAAAACTGCCAGACAAAATGACAATTATTTTTTGCCAGCTTAAGGGTCTTTTCATATAAATATAAATAAAAAATTAATATTTATATAAAAAACTTTTTGCCTGTACAAACTGATTATAAATTAAAAAGGTCAAATAAAACTGCATAATTGTACTACAAATTTTAAGAATTTCCCTGCCAAAACACTCAGACTCTTCGTTGAATCTTTGTCTCATAGTTTAGTATTCTAACAACTAGCTTAAGATGAAAAAAGTTAAAATTTGTATAAACAGATACCTGAAACCTTTAGAAAATAATTAAAATATACATAATTAACTCAAAAAGGTCAAATTACTAATTATGTAATTGTATTACAAATTATGTAACTGTATTACAAATTTCAATAATTTTCCTTTGGTTGTTTTATTTTTCTATTATTTTTTTTTTGTTTGTTTAAATATTGAATATTATTAAAATTTCATTAAAAGAAATATAATGATTTTATACACATTCTAAAAAATTGTAAATAATTTATTTACAGAATTACAAAATTTTTTATGTACATTGAATGAAGAAAATTATAAAATAAACATAAAATTTGTATGTTGTATTTGTTAAAAGAAATTATCAAAATCACCAAATCAAGCAGTTTTATTAGTGTCTACGTAATACCATCATAAATGTTTTCAAAAGATATAAGGGAAACTTAATAAGTACTAGTCATAAACTGCATTAATTCCTTTGGTTTTTTACAAAAATCTTGCTTGTGGAAAACATTAACTTAATTTATAAAGTCTTAACAAAATTAAAAAAAAAAACTAAAAAAATAATTAAATATAAATTTAAGAAAATTGTTCAAACATTTACTAGTTAATGAAAATTTTTGTAATAAATAGTTTAGTATCATCGTTAAGTTTGTTTTATATGTATATTAAGCTTAATGTTAAATGATATATTTTTTAAATTAATATATAATACCATATATATTTTAAATATAATACTGTAACTAGATGTTTTGATTAATAACTTCTATGATATTATATATTTTTTGTTTGTTTTTTGTTCACAAGTTGCTTTTAATAGATCGTTTTTCTTCTTTTTTTTCTAAACATTGGCTACTACAAATAACTTTAGTTAGTTTATAAAATGAAAGGAATATTATTTTGTAATAATAAATGATGTATTATATTTTAGTAATATTTAATTATATAAAAATCAACAAACAAATATTCTAAGAAAATAAAACAAAATCTTGTATTGAATGTTTAAAAACAATTAGAAGTTTTTATTTAACACAATCGAAAACATTAGTTTCAACAATCAAATCAAATTTTCGAACTGCGTTGGTTGAACTGAAGCTTTAGTTAATCTGACCTAAGTTCGAGTCCAGAATTTGATGATTTATGTTAATAGTTTTTGCAGAACTATTTTTTATTATGGAAGAAATAAGGGCAAGCCAATCATTACACTAGTGCATATCGTACGGTGTCAGCATGCGCGGTTCTAGTGATATCAGGAATGATACCAATTGATCTGCAAATATTAGGACGAAGAAACGATGAGACATATTAACAGCATAGAACCCGAAAACGATAATAACATACAGCAGGGGATCATGCAGAGTTGGCAGGACAGGTGGAACACTAGCACGAAAGGCAGGTGGACCGCAAGACTCATTCCAAATATAGAGAAATGGGTGAATAGACGTTTCGGGGATGTAAACTACTACTTGACTCAGATGTTGTCAGGTCATGAATACTTCCGAAAATATCTCCACAAAATTAAGAAATGTGACAATCCGTTTTGCTTGTACGAAAACGAAGACGTTGTGGATGATGCTGAGCACACTTTTTTCAAGTGTTCCCGATGGACAGTACACCGTGAAGAGTTGGAAGCCGTTACAGGACCACTCATGGTGGAGAACATTGTGGACAATATGACATCTGATGCGAGCAAATGGCGAGCAGTTGCGAAGTACTGAGAAACAATATTAAGGTCGAAGAAACCTTTCTTAGACGCTGCAGGATGACTGACGACAGCCTAAAAGTAGGCTACATTAAGCAGGGTGGCTGATAGCCAGCCATTGGTAGTGGGTCCCGGAATGGGGATTATTTCCCGGAGAAAGGAGGTTTTTAGTTGGTATACCCATAAGGGGAGCCTGACATATCACAGATGGGAACAACCCACTGCGAATGCAGTAATGCATTTTTACCTACTTGGAAAAAAAATCGTTACACTAGTAAAATTGAACAGTACGCATTCATTCCAATGATCGCTACATCATCATCATTATCAACAGTGTTAATGTGTCTGTTTTTTAACCACATTTTAGGTGGCTCCTAGTATTTGGGCATATCATCCATATACTTATATATTTGTAAATTAAAAAAAAACAATGAATGTACTCTACGTACATAATTAATTTTATTAATCTCTAATATTATTTCGTTGACCACTTTTTAAAAAAAGTTCATTATTAAATATTTAATTTCAAGCGCGAGCACTATTTTTTATAAAAAATTTATTTAAAAAATATACCGCGCTTTTAAATAAATATTTAATAATATAATTTAATTATTGTTGTATACATACATACTTATGTATGTATCTTTCCATCGCTAAATTTTACCATTTAAAATCTAGAAAAAAACCCTTTCATAAATGGATGAGATGTGGTTTTCTTTTACATACAACTTGTATGTATTCTTGATTTGTTCATTATGACGTAGGGCGATGACATTCATCACAAAAATTAATATAGTCTTAATATAATAAATATTAATTACGAATATGTGCAATATTAATTATGAAGCCCAAATTTCGGTAAAGTGAATGTTAAAACTGCAAAAAAACACATACTTTTCTATAATGACACAAATGGAAGAGTGAATATTTTTCTCTGTGGATTATGTTTATTTGTGTACATGAATTTCTCAAAAAGAGTAAAACTAAAATATTCTGCGTGCATTTTCCGTATTTTAGCTTATAAAATGTCAAAGAATCCAACAAGTCACGGTGGCCGGGTCGGTAAAGAAGATCGGCCATGGAAGAAGATGTTAATGGTTCAATTGCTGTGTGCGCTGCGAAGGAACTTTTTTTGTTTTTATATTCCACAAAAAATTTAATTATTTTCATTGTGGATCATGTTGTAATGTACACGTAAACCTCTCTTGTGGTAATTGTGTATGAAATTACAGCACTTATACCTACTAAATACATCTGAAGCTAACAGATGGCGTTGGCTGAGTCGGTACAGCATCCGTCGCTGGTGTTGGAATTCCGCGGTTCGACTCTGCTTTTTCATTCAAAATAAATTTTATTTTTTTAAATACCCCCCCCCTATATTTATTATAATGAAAATAAGAATTGATTAATTCTTATTAAAAATTAAATGTCTTAAAAAAGTTTGGGAATACACCCCACCCACCACTACTTCTCTTGTGGCATAGTTGTGTTTTTCCGCCCGTGGTAAACATATAAACACGATTTTTCTTATTTTTTGATGTTTCGCAAGTCCTTACAACTCACAGTTTTGAATATTGAACCGATTTCTAACATACGACAAGCTCTAAGAAGATTATTGACCAAAATAATAGCGACCGGTTCAATAATAGCTGAAATATAGGCAAAATAAACGCGCACCCAAGCAGCAGAATCATCATCAGATTTTAAATAAAGGGTACACACACCTTTCACAAATCCCAAAAAAGTGTTTTTTTGCTGTCGTTTGTATTTATTATTTTTTTGTGGAATATAAGGAATATATATAATAAAAAAAGCTCAACAATATCACACGAAGCGGGTATTGAACCAAGGAACTACGCTATCACGGTACAACGACCTTACCGCTTGAGCTACTATAATTGTATAAATTGAGTAGACTAAAGTACCCTTTAAGAAATTTATATATCATTCATAAACATGATCCACAAAAAAGAAAACTCAATTTCCGTGTTTCTACATATAGAAAAAGATTTTGCACTGGGATAAACGTGTAGTCGAACCGCAGACTCCACCGCTACGAACCAAGCGCTCTACAGACCAAGCTAACTCATTTCTTGATTTTTGTAATATCTGTAGACCTAAATACAAACTAAATTTAAGTTCCACTTTTTTCACAAATTAAAATTTGTGAAAGCTATATTCCACATTAATTTGAAAAATGTAACCAGTTTACAAATGAAGGCCACCAAAGGTTTATAAATCAAGGATTTCATAGAATAAAAATCGACTTGCAAAACGTTTCATTGGTTATTGTCTTATCTTGCAATAGAAAATAAACACACACATTTATTTGTTTACATCAAAATTTAATTTCATTAACAATATTTTCTTGTTTTTATTAATAAGATTAAGATTTATTAATAATTAACACTACATTTAAATGTAATATGATTTGAGTTTAATTAGGTTTAGTTTTATTTATTTATTTATTTTTTTTTTTTTTTGATTTTTGCTTCTTTAATTGAAGTTGCAAAGTATTTGGTAAAAATTTTTACAATATTAAATACTTATTTAGTAAATATCATATTTTTTTATCTAAATGAAGTATATCTCTATAATATTTTTCAATCATTATTATTATAAAACATAAAGGACACTACTGTAATTAGAGTAGTAAAATAAAGATAATAAAAAAATTTACAAAACAAAAAGAAATTCGATGCAAGAGATTAAATATAATGAAATAAAAGAAAAATACAGTGGAATTTAAATTGTTATCTTTCCCAGACGAGTAGCACGATTTTAAGTTTTTGTGAACTACAAGAATTCTTTTCGATTCTTGTTTTAAATTTAAATGACTTCTTCAAAAAATTTATATTAACAATGTCATATGTATGGATCAATCCAATTTGACAGTTGAAGCAATATGTAGCATATGTAGAATTTAAGATATTCAATGGGCGTTGTTAGACCAGCCATAATATTTGAAATGATAGTAATAGAACGTATGAGTGAAAGCTACAGGGGACAGAAACATTTTCAAATTTCATATATTTTTTAATACAATGAAAAAGTATTTAGATAATTAAAAAATATTCAGCGTTCTAATTACGAATTTCGATATCGCTAGAATTTTCAAAATAAAATTTCGACCGATATCGAACACCATAATTTGTTCCTTATTTTGCGAAGGCAGGTGCTATAAAAATATATAAAGAGCAAAAAGTTTTATATTTAGAAATAAAGAATGATAATAAAAATAATTTTTATGCTAAAATTTAATTGCGACGATTACGTCTGCGGCTAGAACCGGCATATGCGGAGGTATTCTGTTGTTGTTGGGGATGTTGACCACTATATAAATTATCGAGGAACTCATGTAACGATGCTTCACTAAAGACAAGAATAACAAATAGCAAGTTTAATAATATTTAATGAGGTGAGTAACAATAATTTACCTTGGTGGCACATTATCACGTTTGAACTTGCCTCCTACACCTCCTGTGCCGGGATATTGAGATCCTGTATGTTGTTGTTGATGGTGATGTTGTTGCTGTTGAGCATGCTGTTTCTGTTGTTGCTGCTGTTGGGCACCGCGAACAATGCGGTATTGTACCATATGTGAATTGGGTTCTAAATGCGCCAATGCCCCTTTTTGACAATTAGCCCATTCAGTGATGTCATAGACTTTACCTTCCATTAAAGCCAAATATTTCCAACGTAAACCCAACATACTAGTTTCGGCCCATATATCGCCCTAATATGATCACACGCGAAATTAAAAACAAATGTTTCTTATTATTGTTTAAGATTTAAACAAAACTTACTTCTCGGGCAGAATGACGTATTTTGCAAGAAGTACATTCACGAGCGGCATAGTGTGGACGATCAGTTATTTTCCGTGGATGACGTAAGCCACAAGTACTACATCTATAAAGCAATTAAAATAATATTATTCTCGTGTATTGTCATATAAAATTAATAATTGTGTAATTTTTTATTGAAAACAAGATATATGTAACTTGATTTTTATCTTACCTAATTGTGTTGGCAGCTTCAGTGATCTTTGTTTGGAGTTGAGATAACAAATCATGCAATTCAGTCCAAGCTTTTTCAGCGTGCAAAGCTTCCGCTAAACTCTGGTCGTAGGCAAGACGATTTTCCTTTAAAAAAATAAGCAAAAATAAAACAAGATTAACAAAAATATGATGTTAATATTTAAAGTTCTAACCGGTTCACCAATTAATTCAAAAGCTCTTTGTAAAACTTTAAAAGCTTCTTCGGCACCAGCTTGTTTATTCTTATCAGGATGCACTAGGACTGCAATTTTCTTATAATGTTTACGTATTTGCTCTTGTGAACTATTGGGTGGAACGCCTAAAATGCTAAAAAGAATATAATTTTAGAACAATGTGCTTAAGAAAAGATGCAATAATCATCCAACCTATAAGCATCTTTTCCTTTGCAGTTTAACAACTGATACATAGCTTCGTCGCCCGTTGCTGGTAATCTCCCCGTTTTAATTGATTCAGTTGTGGGTTCCGGTGGTTTTTTCTTGAAAAATCTACGCCAAAAAGCCCATTTGGAAGTTTTTGAAAATTTTGCATCAAACTTTCGGCAATAGTTCTTAAACCAAATGCCCGGTTTATTCGAATTTTGCTTAAGATCTTTATGCAATTGTTTTGCATAAGTTTTTCCACTTTCATAAGCAAGCATAATACGGTCATAGAGTATACTACAACCGAGTACAACAATATCATATACCAAATAGAATAGCCATGCCAGTATCTTCAAAGTATAGTTATACCAGGCTCGGAGAAAACGTTTTATCAATTCGTAGTTACGATTGCTATCGGTACCGTTGGCGTAAGATGAGTTATTTAAAGATGATGATGTTCCATACGAACTGTTATTACGACTACGTTTCGTAGACGAATAGGAATATGATGCATTTGAATTATTTTGATAGCGAGACTTTTGTTGTCCTGTTGCAGATGATGAATTGCTCGAGTTTGAGGATTTTGCAGCTTTACGAGCGTAAGTATTATTTGTGGAATTGTAAGTATTTGCAGACGATGGCAAATTATTTGTACCATTACTGCCATTAATTTTAGACGCACCACGTTGCTCATTGTTATTGTAACTTTTACCTAAAGAGCAAAAAAAAAAAAAGAATTTTAAATGAATTAGGTGTCTAGTATAGAGCCTTGAAATAACTATTTGAAAATTAAAATATAATAAACCTCTACTTTTTGAGTAAAAATTTTGCTGCAGCTCATTATATTATTCAAAAATTATTTTTGATAAATTGTAGGAAATCATAGGCAAAGGTTTGTGTATTGAAAAATTTTAAATTATATCAGGTATCACCAAACTATGAATCTCAGCACTACACCAAATACACATAGGGGGTTGTTTTTAGGCAACGACAGATGATAGCAGCCTCATTGTCCTAGACCTGCTACAGCAGACCAATCCATCTACTTAGCTGGAACAACAACCCGATTAATAAAACTGATACAATGCGAAAACAACTGCAACAACCCGTGTTAGATGGAAGATGCTTTAAAGAAGACAAATTCTCCCAAGAGGTATAATGGAGAAAAAAATTTCATATAAAATGTTTCATTTATATAACGAACATTGCTTGTGATATACGCATGGGATATACACCCAAATACGATCCATTAGTCAAATATCTGCACTCATTTAGTAAGCCGAGATAATTGATTATTTTGAAAAGATAATTCTTCTTCAAATATATGGTGTAGTATGTATGCTCTACCATATTTTTCCAAAATAGTTACCAATCCCCTCAAGAAATTTCACTCAAATATCTTTTTTCAATTATCTCGGTTCCCAAAATGAGTAGACATTTGACTAATAAAGTTAAATTTGCGAGCCCTTGGACTTCCCTTTTCTTATGGTGTGTATGTGCGCTATTCTATATGTGTACAGATCCTCTCCTAAAGTTAATTTTTCCTTACTTTTTGTTTACGGACATATTAACATATTACCCATGTTATATGTTAACTGCAAAATTAGCTGTCCTCAAATATTTGCTTTGTGCCTCTACTTGTTATCTTCACACACATAAAAAAACTTAACATTGGATAAGAACATATGTATGTACATATTCTTAAATGAAGGCTCTTTACTTGAGCTGTTCTAGAACCCCTCGAAGTCAAGAGTCAAAGTGTATTTAATATATTTGTTTGTCAACTTTTCTTACAGACTTTGATGGCTGCATTTATACGAATACTGCCTTGTCTTATTAATAGGCCTTAAAATTGACACAGGTTTAATATTTGATATACAAAAGGAAGCATTAATATGATGCATGACCTCTTCTGTATCGTCTGCTCTATAACCGATTCAGATTTATTTTCATGTTATATGATGTATGCTTTTTTGGCGCGATACTCACTACAGCAGGTGTAGAATATGAAAACGCGATTAGCCTTGCTTATTTTTATATAGTTGGAGTACAAGTGCATGCAAAGAGGGAAACGTATATGAAGTATTTAAAATAATAATTCTTACCTGCATTGTTTTGAATATCGGAATTTTTGTTCGAACGTTGTCTTTTTGTCTGTTGATTATCATTGTTATTAGTGCCATTGCCATTATAATTACTGAAGTTATTTTTAATGTTATTAATTAAGTTTCTTTGCGTCGTAGTCGCTGATTTAATTGATGTTGGGCCAATATTATTGTTAATATTTAAAGCATTACTAGTGCTATTATTGCTGTTAATAACTGCTGATCCAGAACGTTTTTGATTATTGTTAAATTTATTAATCACTTGTTGTTGCTGCTGGTTTTCTTTATTTTCATGAGTTGGCGACTTCTTAGATGAGGTACGTGTAACGTCATCAGTAACACGACGTACACCATTTGTATTGTTGGACTCAACTTTCAAGGATTTTTGTTGATTGCGCTGACTTGTTAATGTAGGTATAGGTATTGATGATACTGTGGTTTTCATTGATGAGTTATGATTAGTTTCTTGGGAGTTTTGCGTTTGATTATTAAGTTTACTTAAAACATCTGAATATGTCATGCGCATTGGTTTTACTTCGGCCACAATGCGTTTCTTAGGGGCCTCTTGCCGTGGAATCTCATTTTTTAAACTCGGCGTGGTAGGTAAAGTTGCAGTTTTAGCAGATGTTGTTAGAGTTTGTTTTACATTCTCTTTAGATAGAGATGGATTATGTTGTAAATGTGGTTGTTGGTGTTGACATTGTTGTATGGCAATTTGGGCATTAGTAGTGTCGTCTAAAATGGTATTGCAAGCATTTTTATCATACGACATGACTTCTGGGTTTGCAACATTATGTGTATGAACATCATTGTGTTCTTGAATATCTTTTGCACACTGAGGTGCTGCACCTACTTGATTACCATCAGTCCAGTTACTACTAGTATTTTCATTATTAGTTGGAATATTTTGCATAATCATGTTTGTGGTTTCGGCGTTAGTGCTTTGCTCAACATTGTTAATATCTTCCGTCGTCATAAATGGCGGCTTAGCAGTGGGTCCTAGCAAAAGCAGTGGTGGCATTTCAGCCGTTGGCAGTTGGGTAAAGGTATTGCTTGAAAATAGTTCATAACTATTAAAAATTTGGGGACTTGCCGAATTTGTGGTGCCAGTTAATTGCGTTTGTGATTGTTGCTGTGGTAAAGGAGTCTGAATTGCTGTACTTCCTTGTTGATTGAAGTTATGAAAATTAGGGTTCTGGGCTTGATTATATTGTGGCAAAGGGCTAAATGATGCTTCACCTGGCAAACTACCAATGGCATTTTCTGGACAATGATAAATTTTAAAAAAGTTTCCCTTTCCTACGCGGAAAACGGTATATGTTTCCTGTTGGGCAGACGCTGAAGGAACCTGTGTCGATGGCACTGTAGCAGCGGCTGCAGCGTAAGCAGCTTGAGCTTGAATATTGTACAGGAAATCATTAAATTGTTGGGCATCAGCTGAATGCGTCGGTTGCGGTTGATGCTGCAGAAAAGATGGGCTTCCCATTAAAGGATTTGTCCAATGCACAAACTGTGATGGAGCTGGCACTTGTAAAGTAGAAGCTCCTGTGGGATTTTGTGTTCCTGGTGTTATAGGAAGTGTTGGAGAAGCAAGATTAGTTTGCTGTTGTATAACGGCAGTTTGCTGTTGCAACGTTATGTTGCTATTAGAATTTAAAAAGGACTGTTGCTGCAAACTGTGATGAGGTTGCTGGTGCAATTGGGTTGCGGGGGCTAAATTTTGAGTTAACCCATGTCTAAAATAGTCTCTTGCAGGTTGGTCATCATTTTGCGATAATGGCGTTGACATCACAACTTTCGTTTACGTGGTGGTTTGACTTTGATGGCCAAATACAATAATTTGTATTTTTTGTTTTTCTTTTCACATGTATTTTTCCAATACACAGGTTATTTTGCTTGACAAATCTTCTTTGCTATATTTTTGTTATAACTCATACGGTTTTAAGACATTTTGAATTATTTACACTTATAAAAATATTAATAAATGATTTATTAATATTTCTTCTGGAATTTTGTAAAAGTCTTCTGTAGTTTTGGAAAATAAAGTATTTTTTGCTTGGAAAATGCCACTGTAAGAGAAATAATAAAATTGAGAAAACGTCAATTAGAGTAAAGTGAAGTAGGCCGCAGTTTATATATGTATATAGTATAACTATGTGCAGATAGTCCAAACATGGCGATTTTCATATTTCTTAATAGCTAACTATATGTATTAAAGAGCAGATAATATGCATCATAAGGCCCGGTTAGCCGAACGTTGATGTTAGAAAAACGTACGGTTTTTAACGTACGGACGTTTGTGCGGTTAATGAATCTTTTAAAACGTGTCGAATGTCAAAAAAATAAAAACAAAACATTGTACAACCCCACTGTGTAATTTTTTTTCCTAAAAAAATTATATTAATTTTCCTGTGTTTATTATAACAAATCAAATAAAGAAAACTTTCAATGCATTTCGAAGACTTATTTGTTGATGTTTTATACCAGCTCGCAAACAAAATTTCAATTTTCAGCACAGAGTACTCAACCAGAGTACTCAACTTTGACGTATAAAAAGGGTCCGAATCATATTTTGCATAAAATGTATAACGTGCATAAAGTTTGTGTGAAGAGATATCTATATAAAAACAACTAGATTAGCTCTCCCTTTCACACAAACTTTATGCATGTTTACAAAGTTGTCGAGTCTAGTTCTAGTTTATGATTTTCAGTAAATATACAGTCAGCTGTTCATAATAGAGATGGTATTTGAAAACTTTGGCGTAATTCATGCTTATACATAAAACGTACCAAAATTATACTAAGTACTTTTTGAAAGAAAAAAGTTAACATTTTGAAAAGTTCGTGTGAAAATTAAAAATTATACGTAACAAAACTTTTGACTTGCAAATTTGCAATATATTTCAAGATATGTAGGTATGCAAGTGGCAAAATAACAAATATGTATGTTTATGCGTGTATATTAACTTTTATATTCAAAATAATTAACTGTTATATATAATTGGATTTATAATTCAATCTAAGATTTTGTTTGCATTCAATGGTATTTGTTTTTTTTTTAAGTCTCTTCATGAACATTATTATCTCAACATTACATTTTTAGACTTTGAAAATTCGAAAATTTTATTAAAGTTGTCTTAGATCCTTAATAATTTGCATATATCAATAAAAGTAACGGAAGAAAATTTGGGCCACAATACAACTCAACAAAATAATAGTCCCATCACTGGTATACAAATGTCACGCAAAAACGTTATGAAATTCTATTTTATACAGGTTCAGCCGTTCCGTCAACGTGACATTTAATTTGGATAAGCATTTGCATTAATTTCATATGCACAAAAACAAACGTTCCTTACATTAGCTAACGTGAACGTTCGGCTAACCGGGCCATAAGGAACGGCTGAACCTGTATAAAATAGAATTTCATAACGTTTTTGCGTGACATTTGTATACCAGTGATGGGACTATTATTTTGTTGAGTTGTATTGTGGCCCAAATTTTCTTCCGTTACTTTTATTGATATATGCAAATTATTAAGGATCTAAGACAACTTTAATAAAATTTTCGAATTTTCAAAGTCTAAAAATGTAATGTTGAGATAATAATGTTCATGAAGAGACTTAAAAAAAAAAACAAATACCATTGAATGCAAACAAAATCTTAGATTGAATTATAAATCCAATTATATATAACAGTTAATTATTTTGAATATAAAAGTTAATATACACGCATAAACATACATATTTGTTATTTTGCCACTTGCATACCTACATATCTTGAAATATATTGCAAATTTGCAAGTCAAAAGTTTTGTTACGTATAATTTTTAATTTTCACACGAACTTTTCAAAATGTTAACTTTTTTCTTTCAAAAAGTACTTAGTATAATTTTGGTACGTTTTATGTATAAGCATGAATTACGCCAAAGTTTTCAAATACCATCTCTATTATGAACAGCTGACTGTATATTTACTGAAAATTGAAATTTTGTTTGCGAGCTGGTATAAAACATCAACAAATAAGTCTTCGAAATGCATTGAAAGTTTTCTTTATTTGATTTGTTATAATAAACACAGGAAAATTAATATAATTTTTTTAGGAAAAAAAATTACACAGTGGGGTTGTACAATGTTTTGTTTTTATTTTTTTGACATTCGACACGTTTTAAAAGATTCATTAACCGCACAAACGTCCGTACGTTAAAAACCGTACGTTTTTCTAACATCAACGTTCGGCTAACCGGGCCTTTATAGATAGATATAGATTTATTAAGTAGTATTTTAAAATACTTTTTTAGTACAATTTAAATTTTACATATAAGTATTATACAATTTTTTATATACTGTTATTTCTTATAAAATTTACAATTTTTCTTTTAAAAACTTTGAAATTTATTTCATTTTTGATGCAGTTAGGGACCATGTTGTAAAGATGTAGTCCTTTGTGGAAAAGAGATCGTTGCATTGCAGCTGTTGTTATTCTTGGAAGCCTGAAGTTGTTAACATTTCTTAGGTGGTATGGTTGTACTCCTCCAACATAGTTTAGCTGATCTATTAGGTATTCTGGCGCGTTTCCCATTTTCATATTTTGAATAAAGTTAAGTGTATTCATCTCGTATCTTTGTTTTATATTTAGCCATTTTAGTGTATCAAGCATGGATCCAATTGGTGTATAAATATTACATTTTAAAATTGATCTCATAGCTCTGTTTTGTAGTTTCTGGAGCCTTTCTATTTGTGTTACCGTGCAGCACGTATATATGATAGTTGAACAAAATTCAAAATGGGGTTTTATTATAACGTTATATATATTTATAGCCGTTATTGTGGATATCTTGCTACGTATTCTTTTAAAGAAACCTATCTTTTTACCAATTTTTTTGCATATGTATTCTACATGATCATTGAATTTTAATTTTTTGTCTATTATGAAACCAAGATATTTAATTTTATCTACTTTTTCTATAATTTGTCCGTTAATTTCAAGAGTTGATTCACTGCTCATATTTATTTGCATAAGTTTTGTTTTAGTTTCGTTCAATTTTAATTTATTCATCTTTAGCCATTTATTCACATTATTTATATCATTTACCATATTTTCTTGGCATTGTTTATCTGTCTGCCCTTCCGTAAAAATCAGTGTATCATCCGCATATAAAATAACTTCACATTTTTGTAACACACTTGGCATATCATTAATATATATAATAAATAGTAGTGGTCCCAGAATGGATCCTTGTGGTACTCCGTATTCATTGCTTATACATTCAGATTTTATATTATTGATTTTCACAATTTGCTTTCTGTTTGTTAAATACGATTTAAACCATTTTAATTCAGTTTCTTGTACTCCGTACATGTAAAGTTTTTGAACTAATAGATCTCTATCTATTGTTTCGAAGGCTCTTTTAAAATCTAAAAACACTGCCATAATTCTTTTATCTTTTCCTATATATTTCCATCTATTAATAACATAGTTCACTGCTGTTTCACAAGAAAACTTTTTTCTAAAACCTGATTGATATTTTGAAAATAAATTGTTTTGCTCAAAATAGTTTTCTAATTGTTGTTTCACAACTTTTTCAATTATTTTTTCTAGCGTTTTTAGTGTATTTATTGGCCTAAATTCTTCACATTTTACTGTTTTTGCAACTTTTTCCATTGGAGTTATTGATGATATTTTCCAACTTTCCGGGAATTCTCCCACTTCGAGAGATTTATTTATAATGTTCAATATTATTCCTCCCAGAACATTCCAGTTGTCCATTATTATTTTTGTTGATACACTATTGAAATCGGGTTTATTTTTCATATCTTTACATATAAGTTTTAGCTCTTGTAAATTAATTGCACGAAATTTAAATTTAGTATTTATCACGTTTAGTTGGTTTACATATTGCACTCGTTCTATAGAATTTCTAATTGTTTCAATGCTATTAACAAAGTATTTATTAAATTTGTTGGCTATTTGATAACTTTCTTTAAACTCTACTTGATCAAATATCACAGTCTGTATCACATTGCAATTTTTTTTAAGTACTAGGTTTTTAATTTCTATCCACATTTGCTTTTGGTCTTTGGCGTTACATATTTTGTTATTTATAAATTTACTTTTTTCGTATTCTATACTTGTTTTATATCTGTTTCTTGCTACCTTATAACTATTCCAAGCATCTATTGTATTATCTCTTCTTGCAATGTTATATTTGAAAATTTTGTCCCTTTTAAGTAATTTTAGTTGTCTATTAAACCACTTATTAGCAATATTTGTTTCTTTGATTATTTTTTTATGTGTGAATTTTTTAATTGTACTTTCTATGCAATTATCGATATTGTAACTCATATTATTTACATCATTATTTTCATCATAGTTTAATAAAATATTTCTAATTTCTCTATTAAATAGGTTTCTTTTATATTTAAATATTGCTATTTCCTGGTTTGTTGACTTTTCCAAATTTCTATTTTTAATAGTTATATCTATTGCTTCATGATCTGCTATTTTATTTTCACTATTATTCCTTACTGTAATATTATTATTATTATTAGTAATAACAAAGTCTATTAATGTTTTTGTATTTTCTGTCACCCTAGTATACTCAGAAACTATTTGTTTGAGGCCATTATCATTTAGCGTAGCTTGAATTCTATTTTTATAAGTATCATTTTTACTCCAATCTATGTTGAAATCGCCTACTATAATTATATCATTGTTGGTCTCACAAATCCTTTCACTAATATCATCAAATGCATCACAAAACTCCACTTCTCTGCAACTTGGAGATCTATAAACTGCCATAATTGATAGAATTATATTTTTATTTTTTGCAGTATATGCACTCATCCAATATTTTGATTCAGCTACCTTTTCACATAATTTGTTTACATTCCAATCCTTTTTAAAATAGATTATAACTCCACCTGTTCTTGCTGAATTGGATAATGTGATATAATGATCATAATTCTGTAAAATGTACTCTTGTTCTTCTACCTCTCTTGTTAAATGTGTTTCAGATAAAATTATAAATTCTGGGTTTTTTACCGCTGCCATTACTTCGATTTGACTAAAATTATTTATCAGTCCTTGAGTATTTGTATATACACCTGTTATGTTTATTGATTGTTATATATTAAAACCGATTCTCCTCAACTTGACTTTTAACTTATTTTGGTATACTGGACATTCTTTACTCGTAGTGTAATGATTCTCATCGAGACCTAAGTTAAATTTTTGGTTTGATCTTATACAATTTACACATTTTGCTATAACTTCCTCATTACATTCTTTTGGATTATGGTTTCCATGGCATTTATAACATACATCCTGATTTCTACAATCTTTGGCCCTATGGTTAAATCCCTTGCATTTATAGCACATTAACACTTCTGTTCCATCAAAGACTCTACATTTCTCCCATCCAATATTTATTCTTTCGGCTAACAGCAGTTTTGTGTACGATTCACCATCAATTACAATTTTAGAACTATACGTTAGCTTATTATTTCTTTTCATTTCAAAAGACTTAATAACTTTTATATTACTGTCTTTTAAAAACTGATTTTGTTTTTGAATTTTCTCAATTAATTCCTTTTCCGAGTATTTGAATGTCATGTCTGTTATTGTGGCACTCATTTCTACATTATTTGGCACTTTAATTTCATATTCTTCACTCAATTTATTTTGTATTGCGGTTTTAATTTTGTCTCTTTCTTCATTATTTTCACTGTGAATAACTAAAGTACCATTACTTCTGTTTTCAACATTTGTAATTTTTAGATCTATTGGGTTCACCTTATTGTTTAAGTCTTCCTTTGTTTTTTTTGCTTGTTGTTTTTCTTTAGGTTTAACAATTAGTGGAACCTGTTTTTTTAATTGTGGCAATACCGGACCTTTTTTTACTGCATCAGCGAATGATGGTTTGTTTTGATTATCACATGTTTCTTTTAGTGCTCTTTTTATATCATTTTGCAGTTTTACGTTACTTTCTTCGATCGTATGACATAAATTTTTATTTTTATTTTCAAATTCACTTACAACACCATACAATCTCTGGAATTCTTGAACATTCTGCTCACACACTTTTTGTGCTTTATCTATTTTTTTCAGCCTCTCGTCGTATCGTTTTTCTATAACTTCCAATAATTGTTTAATTTCATTTTCATTTTGTTTCAACGCCAATGCGAACTCATTTTTATATTCAACCAAATTTTGCTTGTTCTTATTAACGCCATCTTGTATGTCTTTTAAAACTAAATCAACATTATGTATATATTGAACACAATCATCGCACATATATCGCACAAAATTTTTGGCTTCCAATATTTTTGCAGAGTACTGGTCAATACCCGCGCATTTTACTGAGCAGTGAAATACTTTATTACATACTCCCGCGCAACTTATTCCTGATTCGCCGCGTATTGCACTTTTACATTTGTGACACTCAGCCATATCCACTCAAAGTGATAATAAATTTCTTATTATCACTTTTTAAATTGCTTAATTATAGCACTGTATTTTAGGTTCTGCCTACCACGACTTTTATAAATTATAATTATTTTATTTTATATATTTTTTAAAAAAATTTATAGAGCTCCAATATTTGCTTGTTTTCTAAACAACAGTGCTGCCAACAGAGGCAGCATTGCAAAAACTTTAAACCATCATTCTTCTGTAGTAGACTAATTAAAATTTTGCTATCAAAACTTTATTTTTGAAAACAAAACTCACTAATTAAATTGTGCCTTTCTGCTTATATATCAAATGTGTATTTATACAAGCGACTTGTTTTTTCTTTATTGTACAGGCAAATTTAATAAATTTTTTGTGTAAATCTCAATAAAATTTATATTAAGAAAAAATTATGTTTTGGTAGTTAATACAATTTTTAAATTCCCATTACCATCCCTGGATCAAGAACCATTAATATATTGATATTAATAACTGATTTTTTTCCATTGATGTCACCATGGATAGTGAGAAATTTTAAATGTACATAATTATGTATATATTCATACATGTTAATTACTTCTATGCCGATTAAAATTTCAGTTTGCAATCAAATGTAATGACTGGTACTGTCAAATTCTGGATATAAAAAATTTCGTTCATATTTTTCATATGGAGTTTGACAATCAGCTGTTCTACCACAGACCATATATATAGGATTGAATAGTGTGCTGCTAACACAACAACCATCAGTTAGTGTTTACAGCAAAAGCATTCATATATTTATTAGAGAACACACTTGTTCAGTTAGTTATTTCCACAGATTATAGCCTATGGATATTTCGATATGCACTTGCTTATAAAGTAATGACAAGATTGAAGCCTATCATCTCGATTGTTAGGCCAGGTTTAATTTCCTACCAAACTGGTTTACAATTACAAAAGAAATTGACGCAGCAACCCAACGAACCATTTCTGAAATTTCATAATTACCTAGTTCTACAGGAGTTTCACCCCGTTTATACTATAGGTATACGTACCAAAGACTACACCGATAAAGATGAACTCAGATTACGCAAATTAGGTGCAGAGTTCTATCGCACTAATCGAGGTGGATTGATTACGTTTCATGGTCCTGGTCAGCTAGTTGCTTACCCGTTATTACATCTGAAACAATTCAAACCAAGCATGCGATGGTATGTCTCCAGTCTTGAAAAAATGGTTATAGAATGTTGTAAATATATGGGTGTACAGAATGCCACCACTACTCACGATACTGGAATATGGGTTGAGGACCGTAAAATATGCGCTATAGGAGTACACGGATCCCGTTACGTTACTACACATGGTATAGGTTTAAACTGTTGTACAGATTTGTCATGGTTTGAACACATTGTGCCATGTGGTATAGAAGGAAAAGGTGTGACTTCTTTAACGAAGGAACTTCAGCGTAATATAAGCACCACTGAAGCAGCAAAAGTTCTGTTGAAAGCATTTTCTCTAGTTTTTGATTGTGACATACGAGAGTGTACTGGACATGAATATCATGATTTATCGAAATGTTGATAGCAAAGTAAACCTTATTTAAAAAATAAACACAAGCCGATTATAATTGTTTGTACAAAAGTTTTCTAAACTGTTCTATTTATATTTTTTGTTTTTCACAAGTAGAAAAACATGATTGAATTTTATGGAATTCTCATATATTTGTTGATTTTTGTATATGAGTTTGAATGCTTTTCAAAAATAATTTGGACAACGCCAATGAAATTCAGGCATATACTCAGCTAAGCCAACAACAAACAATAAATTATTTAATTTGTTTATTTTAATATTTAAGCTTAAGGTCTTTTATTATTTAACAATTTTATTAAAAAATAATCGATATTTCGATACTCATTGAGTATTGTCCTCAAGATGATACTCAATAAGTATCGAAATATTGATTATTTTTTAATAAAATTGTTAAACAATAAAAGACCTTAAGTTTAAATATTAAAATAAACGAATTATTATAAAAAAGTTCAAAAAATTTAGATACATTATTAAATAAATTATTTAATTAATTATATTGGAAAATTTCGCGAACAATGAATTTAATAAAAAAATGCAGCTAGCTGTCTTTATTTAAAAATCTCGATTTGTTCAATTTGCACTTTTGCTCTCGACCATCGGACACAATTTTACCTCTCTTTAATGCTTCTAAACGGCCTTGTTCTCTTAATTCAGCTTTACGCAAGCGTTTTTCAGTTCTGGTTTCATAACCACAATCAAAGTATCTTTCCCTAAAGTCCATCGGTATAGCAGCCTGAACAAATTCCTCGTCTTCTCTTGATAATTCTGATTGCTCAGAAGTTTTTTCATACGTCAATAAACGCCTGGCTGTGTGGCCTGTTAAGGGTTGCTCAGAATTCGAAATTAAACTTAAACTCTTGTGTAAGGGTATCATTTCTTCACTGTAATCCTCTCTGGAATTATTTAAAATAATGTATACAACATACACATATAAAAGATGGCGCATAGTAATGTCATAATTTGAACTGGTTTCCATTTTGTTATAAATGAAAATATTGGGCTGTTTCATTAAAAGTTTATTCTTGAGGTGGCTTGTTTGTTGGCAACTAATTCTCCATATATGTAAATACGTATCTACATCATAGGTATCAAATGCAAAAACGCAGCCAATTCAAATTATGACATTACTTTGCGCCACACTGCATATGTTTACTTACCTATGATAGGGCAACCAACAAACCAGTCTGCCGCCAACTCTTAGATGACGAGCCGAAAAAGCAAGCAAATCTTTATATAAATGTTGTAGAGCATAAGGTGACGTAGACGGATAATGTGGCATATCGGAGGTTTGACTTTTTTCTTTTGAAACTTTTTTTTCTACTTTTTCCGTAGATTCCCTTATGCCATAAGGAGCTTGAATTATAAAGACATATAAAATTAACTAAAAATCTTGCGATTAAATATACACATACGGTCAGTAATAATGCTGTCAAATTTTAATCGTTCACTCCACAATTGATTTGAAAAATCGGCCACCACAACATCCATATATCGATCAGCACAATCATACTGTTTCAAATTAGCTCGTATGCTTTCATCTTTTTCGCGAACTTTTTGTGTAATACGACTGGGTCTGGCTCGTGCATGTAACATCATGAAATCGATATCTGCACCCAGCACGTAGCCACCAAATTTTGCCGCACTTACCAACAAAGAACCGGTACCGACAAAGGGATCAAATATTAAATCTCCTTTTTGAATTAGAGCTTGATTCGCCATAAGCAAACTTAGTTGTGTGTCCATGCTAGTATTTCCAATAAATTTACGAGTTTTTAAAGACATATCTTTGATCAAATGCCTTTGACCGTTCGCCAACTTACTTAAACAAAATACTTGTACTTACGTACATATAAAAAAATACTTCATTGCTCTTTAACATACCCATTTTCCAAATAGTATATCTTCTGGTTGATTGGGTACTTGTGTTGGGTCTAAGCCCCAGAATTCAATATACCACCACTCAACCTGTGGAGTTTTTAAATCCACTTTACCCGCCAATGGTAAGTAGTCTAAAGTTTCAATTTTGCGGATTTTCTCTTTTTGTGTGAAGTGTCTGTTATATGTTTCAACTGTAATTTTAAATGAACAATCTTTTTGGAAATATGGATTTATGCTTTCCTCATTATGCTTAATATAGGTTTTTAAATTGCTATGATACTGCTGCAAGTTTCCACCATGCGCCCACAGTTCAAAAATGGCTTTTAATCCTATTGATCTTGAAGCATATTTTAAAGCGGTCTCATCATTTGGAAATTCTACAATCCAAAATGGTTTCTTTAATGTAGAAAATGTGGCATATTACAAATCAATGGAATTAATTGTTCACGCATTTAAAACACTTACGTATGATTCTGGACTAATTTTTCTATAATCCAGATTAAATAATTTCATCAAAGAGTTGAATTCCTAAAAATATATGTGTGTGTACTTTTTAATTTGTGAATTGATAAGAATTTTTGGCAATTTCTTACGGCCCATCGAAAGTCGACATGCTCCTGAGCAAACCATAATATATACTTTTTCCAAATCTTTGTCATTATAAATAAATAAACATTCAATATTCTTGGCGAAATCTAATATATTTTCCAAGTAAATGCGTGTTTGTTTACATTTTTGTTAGAAATGTCAAAAATCATGTCCAGTAAAGACTAAAGTTGCTGATTTTTTTTGTCGGCGTGTGAAGAGGGATATTACCCGTCGGCTCTTATACATGGATTATTATTATAAGATCCTATAGGATTAAAAAAATATCTACTTTTTGTTTTAAAATTTGCTTGATATACGAACTGATATTTTATGAGTGCTCAATCTCCATTTATAAAGTTTTTTGTTTCTTTACATTATGGAGCTCTATTTAAAGGATCGCAATTCATGGTACTTATATTTACCACCTTAGTGCCTATAATATGCAACACTGTTATATTCTGTCGTGTCGTCAGAGAAAGTCATTCGGCCATTTTGCACAAATTTTCAACGGCGGACATATATTGTGGAAAAGATTTTGTAAATTTCCGCAAGAAAATCCTATTAAAATTGTAATAAATTTGTGTTAAACTAAAGCTAGAGAGTTTCCCTGTGTAAATTATATGAAATAATAATGGCACGCTATACCCAACGCCCGGAAAATGCTCTAAAAAGAGCGAATGGTAAGTGAAAAGATGTTATTTCATTGAAATGTTCCATGCGGACTGAAACCAGACGCACATACTTGCACACACTGAACACACACATGCACGTATATAAACATATATATATATATATATATATATATATATATATATATATATATATATATATATATATATATATATATATATATATATATGTATATATATATATATATATATATATATATGTATATATATATATATATATATATATATATATATACATATATATATATATATATATATATATATATATATATATATATATATATATATATATATACTTATATATATACGTACATATGTATGCAGGCATATAAATATGAATATGAATATGATGTGTCTGATGGGCGGATAAAGATTTGAAAGTAGTGGTAGAAGTTAAAATGTTAAATGAAGAAACCAAAAAGAACAATGATGTAAATAATTATGTGTAATCATTTATGATATATATATGTACATACATACATACATACATATCTATACAATTATTTGTAAGTGCCTGTTTACATTGGACGATTTTTGTTGCTGCAATTCTTAGTTTGTTGGTAAATAGGGGGAATAGAGCTAATAGGGGAAGAGAGAAACTAAAGAGAGTACACATAGGCATGTACTCTTGCAATTCCTTTTTCCCGCAATTCGTAATACGTAAATTCCTTGTTTGTTTACCGTAAGAATATACTTAAAAAAGAAAATATCAAAAATTACATACGTATGTATGTATGTATGCATAAAATATCTGCGACAAAAATCGTTCAATGTAAACGCAAATGCAATTTTAAAGAAAGGAAGACAAAAATTGCAGCGACAAAAATCGTTCAATGTAAACTGGCACAAATAGTAATACATACTGATATTAAACTATAAGCGCATAAACATGTCCATATATATACATATAAGTATATATATATATATATATATATATATATATATATATATATATATATATATATATATATATATATATATATGTATATATATATATATATATATATATATATATATATATATATATATATATATATATATATATATATATATATATATATATATATACTATATATATATATATATATATATATATATAATATTCCTTTTATTCCTCTGGGGAGCAAAAGGCCGCCATTCATATGTATGTATGTACATAACTATGTATGTCCATATGTAGATAAATACATGTTTTTATGTAAATATTATTTTTGTAGAATTTATTGAAGTTGGTAAACCGTTGCGTGCTTTGGACACTTTGCAAGAAGTATTTCGTAACAAGCGCTGGAATTATGCCTACTCTGAATCCATTATTGAGCCTCTAATGTACAAATACTTGTATTTGTGTGTGGAACTTAAGAAATCCCACATTGCCAAGGAAGGTTTGTTCCAATACCGTAACATGTTCCAATTAGTTAATGTGAATTCGTTGGAAAATGTTATTCGAGCCTACTTGCGTATGGCTGAGGAACACACTGAAGCTGCTCAAGCTCAATCATCTGCAGCTGTAGCAGTTTTGGAACTTGATGACTTGGATAACATTGCCACACCTGAAAGTATTTTAATGAGTGCGGTATGTGGTGAGGATGCTCAAGATCGCTCCGATCGCACCATCTTGCTGCCGTGGGTAAAATTCTTGTGGGAGTCTTACTGCCAATGTTTGGAGTTATTACGTATAAACACCCATTGTGAGGCTCTGTATCATGACATCGCACGAATGGCTTTTAATTTTTGTTTGAAATATAATCGAAAAAGTGAGTTTCGCCGTTTGTGCGATAAATTACGCAAACATTTGGAGGATATCTGCAAAAGCACCAATCAAACCACTGGTGTGTCAATTACAAAATTGGAAACCCAACAATTGTGCCTTGATACCAGGCTATTCCAATTGGATTGTGCAATTCAAATGGAGTTGTGGCAAGAAGCATACAAGGCAATTGAAGATATTCACGGTCTAATGGCTTTATCCAAAAAAACGCCTGTTCCTAAAACTATGGCCAACTATTATCAAAAATTGGCAATGGTTTTCTCTAAAGCTGGCAATCAGCTGTTCCATGCAGCCGCTTTATTAAAACTCTTCCAGTTGACGCGTGAGCTGAAGAAAAATTTAACGAAAGATGACATGCAGCGTATGGCCTCTCATGTACTAATAGCCACCTTATCGATTCCTTTGCCTTCTGCTCATCCCGAATTTGACCGTTTCATTGAAGCTGATAAAAGCCCCATAGAAAAGTCCCAAAAACTGGCTATTTTATTGGGTTTACAACAACCTCCTACTAGAGCCTCGCTGTTAAAAGAAGTGGTAAGTTAATAAACTATTTTTTTGAACTAATTATTCAAAACTGCTTGTTTATTAGGTGCGACTTAATGTACCTCAATTGGCTTCCGAGGAATATCGTAATTTATACAATTGGTTGGAAATTGACTTTAACCCCTTGAATCTTTGCAAACGTGTACAAACTGTTGTGAATGCTATTGAGGCAATTCCTGGTGAAAATAATCCTTTAGCTCCGTATGTTCGTCCCCTGAAGGATGTCACTATCATGCGTTTGATCCGTCAAATTTCTCAAGTCTATGAGAGCATTGAGTTTGATCGCCTTCTTAACATGGCTTCTTTCTGCAATATTTTTGATTTGGAAAAGCTGCTAGTGGAATCCGTACGGCACAATGACATGCAAATTCGCATCGATCATCAAAAACGTTGCATTTACTTTGGTACTGATCTTACAGAGAGCCAAAGAGAAGACCATCCAGATGGACCCAATCTACAATCTATGCCATCAGAACAAATTCGCTCCCAATTGGTTAATATGTCATCAGTATTGCATCGTGCAGTTTCTATTGTTTATCCCAATCGTGAACGTGACCACCGTGCCAAAATGCGCACGCAAATGGTACAACACTATCATGAAATTAAAAATCGCGAACATCAACGCATTCTTCAACGTCAGAAGATAATTGAAGATCGTAAAGAGTTCATTGAAAAGCAAAATAACGCTCGAGAGGAAGAAGAAGCACGCCGCTTGGAAGAAGAGGCTCGTAAAGCCAAGTTGGCTGAACAAAAACGTCTCGAACAGGAAAACGAGGAGCGTGAGCGTAAACGTCATCAAAATGAAATCCAGGCTATAAGGGAAAAGAGCTTAAAAGAAAAAGTTCAACAAATTTCCCAAACTGCTCATGGCAAAAAGATGTTAGAAAAACTCGATCCTGAAAGTATTAAGAAATTGGATGCAGAGCAAATCGCTGCGAAGGAATCTGAGGAACTGCAGCGCGAACGCAAAGAGTTACAGAATAAACTAAAATCGCAAGAGAAAAAGATAGATTACTTTGAACGTTGTAAGCGGATGAAGGAAATTCCTCTATTTGAAAAGTATTTGAGCGAAAAAATGGTGAAGGATAAGGAGTTTTGGGAAGCGCAAGAGGCTAAACGCATTGAGAACGCCATAGCTGAGCGTAAGGATGCAGTGATCCAGCAAGAGCGCCTTAAGCGTATGCATCTAGACCGTGATTCCTTCTTGGCTGCCTTGAAAACTGAGCGCGCATCTGTATATGCCGAGAAACTTAAACAATTCGAAGTCGCTTTAGCTGAAGAACGCAAAAAACGTTTAGCCAAACGTGTCGAAATCCGTCGTGAGCAACGTCGCTTGCAGTGGTTGCGCGAAAAGGAGGAAGAACGTATGCGTAAAGAAGAGGAAATCCGTCGTGCTAAGGAAGAAGAAGAACGTGCTATTGCAGAAGCTCGCCGAAAGGAACGTGAAGCAGAAGAGGAAAAACGTCGCATTCAGTATGAGAAGCAGCGTGCTAAAGAGGAGGAGGCCGAACGCAGAATACTAGAAGAAAGAGAACGTTTGTCACGTGAAGTTGCTGCCGAACGTGAGAAAACCAATGATAAGGCCTGGCGTGCACATGGAGATCGTGAACGTGATGCTGTACGCGGTGAAAGAGGAGGCGACAGTGACTGGCGTCGTGGAGCACCACCTGCTCGCGAACGTGAGCGTCCATCTGAACGCAGGGATGTTGGCGAAGGTGCAGCTGATGTTGGCTCTTGGCGTGTGCGACGTGATCAAGAGAATGCACTTGGCCGTTCTGGAGCTGGTTCACGTGATGACAAGTGGCGTCGTGGAGGTGGTGCTGATGATGACCGCAGTGGACGCGGTGTTGATTTCCGTACTCGTGGTGGAGACCGTGAAGATCGCCCACGCGGTGGAGAGCGTGAAGATCGCCCACGCGGTGGAGATCGAGAAGATCGCCCACGCGGTGGAGATCGAGAAGATCGCCCACGCGGTGGAGATCGAGAAGATCGCCCACGCGGTGGAGATCGAGAAGATCGCCCACGCGGTGGAGATCGTGAAGATCGCCCACGCGGTGGAGACCGTGAAGATCGCCCACGCGGTGGAGATCGTGAAGATCGTCAACGTGGTGGAGATCGTGAAGATCGTCAACGTGGTGGAGATCGTGAAGATCGTCCGCGTGGTGATTTCCGCCGTGGCGGTGGTGATCGTGATCGCGATGACCGCCGTGATGGTCGTCGTGATGAACAATCCTCAACTGGTAATTGGCGTGATGCCCCTCGACCTTCTGACCGTGATAATCGTCGCATTGCTGGCGATCGTCGTGATCGCGGTGCAGCTACCGGTGGCGCTGGTGGAAAGGACTCTGGAAATTGGCGTACAGATCGTCCTCCTGTACGTGAGGAAAAAGAGAAACCAAAAAGAGAACCCCAGCAAGATAAAGGTACGTTTTCAAGCACATGTACATACATATAAATGATAAAAACTTATTTCAATGTTTCCATTTTAGAGAACAAAGGCGGAGATGATGACGAGTGGGTTAGCGTGAGACGTCGTTAAACGGGATTAAGTAAAAATTATAATATTCTTCACTGTTATTACTACGAGCAAAACTATGATTCTCCTTCCTGCATTTGTTCTTAACATAAATTTTTATATACATGCCCCATATCTTTTTATTGTTTTTTTTTTTTAATTTTAAGAACTGAATTGACGAACTTTTGTTGAGAAAGATTCAATATAAACAAGATATTTTTTATTAATGATGAGGCATGAGGTGAAAATCAATCATGTTGAAATGTCATGATTAATCTTGAACGACTAATTCTGAAAAATGACATTAAATCGAATCAAATGATTAGTTATTTCAACATGTGAAAATAATGAGTACATCATAAACTTTTTCAGTTCTTTATATTTTGTTTCGACATTGACTTTTATTACATACTTCTCCGTCTACCATTTCGTAGATGTGCTCTAAATTCAATAAACCATTTGCATATCCATATGTATTCAAGTTGATTTAAATACTCTAAAAATTCAAATAAATACAACTTGCTGGTTAAACGTATAGCGGGACGTCACGGAATAACTACATCAAACATACATTTATAATTAATTTACAAAATGTATAGTCTTTCTTAATATATGCGTCATTAAAAATATTTCATAATTATTACATTTAATAAATTTAAATTTAAATTTTGGGTGTTTTTCTTTTATATCTTTGATCTTCTGTTTCTAATTTTTCATTTTCTATCACAGGTAACATAAAGGGGCCATCTCATAGGCCCAAGTGAGCGAAAGCTGTTGAATCTAACTTAGCCTAGGTCGAATACAAACTCTGTTACTAAATAAATAACAAGTTTTTGAAATTTAATTAACAAAAAGTACCGAATCATAGTAAAAGGAACTACATTTAAAATCCTATCAGCTGGCACTGTTCTTCGATGATCTCCAGGAGTATGTGCAGATAGATACACATACTTATGCATGTGTATATAATCCTAAATTTTTTTGCCCTAAAAAACTGCATCAAATGCAGCGCATTAATGTGTTTTTAATCTTTAGACATTGAAAGGAATCTACTAGAAACTATACATATGTAAAACTCTCAACATACATAAGAATGTATGTATGTAAGTACATACATACATAAGTATGTATGTATGTAAGTACATACATAGATAATTATGTATGAAATTGTTTTTAAAAATTGAATATACCGTCAAATTTAAAATATATAAAAATTCGTTCACCTTCATTTTAGAATTCGAAGGTTGCATTATGGAATTAAATTAATGTTTTCTTTATCAAGATAAACTTCGTTCGGGTCCTTTTGCACGGTATATACATACATAACTATATAGAAGAGCCCAAAAAGTGGCTGCAATATATCGAAAGTAAATGTGTATAATACAAACATACGTATATTGAATATACATATGTATGTATGTAAGTATGTACATACCGTCACTTAAATGCTTGGCACCGTATCATCAAAAATTTTAAATTGAGTTTAATATTACGATTCGCTACATCATATACATATGTATACATATGTACGGGAATGTATATTCTGATATCAAAATTATCCAATTTATATCTGAAATTCAAAATAATACATATCTAATTATAAAGAAGTATTTTCTTTTTATTTAGAGGAAAGCATTTCTAGGAAAAAGCCTTTTCGACAAAAAAAAAACTAAATCCATAAAAGACTTTAGAAATGTATGTACTCTGTATTCTTAGTTTAATTTAAGACAGACAGGGGAAAACAAGTAATTCTCAAAAACTTTCATATATTTAAGGAGTTATTGTATTATACAATAGTCCTTTCAATTAATTTTTTTAATTTCATATTCTTCATATTATGATAATTAATACTATAAGTGAAAAAAACTAGAATAAATTTTTTATTTTCACTGTATGAAATAACGACCAAAATGTTCATACAATTTCGGAGCATAATTGCATTTGAAGTAATCGTATCTCCCAATTTTTTCGGAATTTATTTCATTTCTTCAGAAAAATCTCATTTTTACTTAAAATAATTTTTAAACAAAGCAAAAAATTTTTTCCGGTGTTACTTCATCGGGACTTCGTCTTATGGAGCATTTTTACATGCCTTTCGCTGGTCCGCAAAAAAGTAATCTTCTATGTTATGTCTAAAGTGGGCTTGGCTTTCCCAACTATTTCTGCATTGCTTTATAAAGTCAAGAAAACTTTGGACATACATATGTACATATATAGGAAAGTAAGTCTCCGCTGTGTAAAGATTTACTTTGCGGCCGACCGAATACCGGCAATGCAGTACATACTGTATTATATACAAATACTTATATACTTATACACATTTTATCAACTGAAATAATTTCTTGTCATATAAAAAGCGGTTTCAGAAGCAGCGACATCTATTGTTAATACAAACGGTTTGTTTATTTACAAACAGGAATATCTTACAGTGTTGCTAATACTTATTATTTCATAAAACCTTGAACTTATTGAATACATCTCCTAAATACCTCATTAGGACATAATAAACTAAAGAACTATTTTATTTTTACATATTCTTTATTTACAATAAAGACATAAACATATGACGTCGATTGTTTTCAAACTGCCTTAAGATCACTGAGTATTCGGCTTAGCAACCAATGGAATGTTCATATATGTATGTATGAGTAGATAACAAAAACCAAATTTGAAGTTTAAATATTTTTTGGGTATAATTTCAGTATATATACATATATATATATACATACATATATATATATATATACATATATATATATATATATATATATATATATATATATATATATATACATATATATATATATATATATATATATATATATATATATATATATATACATACATATATATATACACATATATATATATACATATACACACACATATATATATATATATATATATATATATATATATATATATATACATATATATATATATACATATATATATATATATATATATATATATATATATATATATATACATATATATATATATATATATATATATATATATATATACATATATATATATATATATATATATATATATATATATATATATATATATTATATATATATATATATATATATATAGGATATATATGTATATATATATAGGATATATATGTCCCTGTCATTGTATTTATTTAGTTAAGGCTTGGCAGCCCTGTAAAGAAAAATACCACGTGCTATATTCTAAATGACATTTCTACTGCATTTTATAGATGTGCGAATTCGCCGTGTAAGCAATTGTTGAAATTGATATTAGGTGTATATATGTATGTGATGTGGAAAAGCCGCCTTTGCGAATAGCGTAAAAGAGGAATGTCAAAACATTCCATTTCACAGCAGTAAGCAATCGCTCGGTTTGCGGTCCACGTGAATAGTTACAATTGAAGCAACTAACTTCAAATAAGAGTGTTTTGCTTAGCTCAAATTACAAATAAATAATCTATTAAAATAATATACATATGTAAACAAATTCTTAAATGTTAGTAGAATGAAAAATTTTAGTTTTCGTAGACTCGTAAATTATTGAAAGTTGGCCAACATGTGAGGTTAAAATAGACAAGAATACAATAATCAAAGAAGTAACACACATCCCTACATACTTATGTATATAGAAATATTTCACAAGGCAAAAAAGGAGCAAATATAAAAGAAAATAAGTAAAAAAAACAACCATAGCGCCCGCAGACGTAGAAAATGAACACGTTTTTTCTGCAGAATTAAAAGAACAATTTTCAAAGTTAAAAAATATCAAATAACAATAAAAACATAACAATAAAATCTTTTGGAATTAACAGGTAATTTAAAGATTTGTTCATTAGTAAAAATACTAAATTAGGCGAATGGCGCTTATTGGTATTTGCTGTTTGTTTGCTAGAAATGGGTGTTAATATTTAAGTTTTTGAAAATTATTTTGCAATTTAGAAATATCGGCATACGAGTACATATGTACATACATATGTACTACATACATACGTTGCAGCTTTTTAAATTATAGATACTATTTTTTAATAAAACAATGATCTCCAGAGCTTATAGTCATTGTTCTAATTAACGGAAAAAATTATTGGAGGATAAATTACAGCTATTAATGCTTTTTTAATTTTCAAAACAATTAATTCATAAAAAACATTGGCAAAAATAATCGAAGAAGAATAGCATGTCAAAACAACAAATGGAATGCTACGTGTCAGTAGCAGTTAGTAAATTTAATTTCTAGGTAAATTTTTAAAAATTGTGCTTACAGTTATTTGTGCGAATTTCCAAATAATAGTAAACCAAACTAAATGAACTAAATCTGTTGCTATTAAATTAGTTTGAATAATTTTTTTAAATTGATGTTAAATCCATTTTCAGTTTTATACATACATACATATGTATGTATGTAATATGTATATTTATACATACATATACATACTTACATATGAACATAGGTAAGATAAAAAAGCACATGGCATTATTATTTACTTTGTTTTGTTTGTGAATATTTATGTTGAATTTCATCTTCGTTTTTATTGTGCCACATATTCATATCGTTTTTCTTTTACTACTAACGCAACAATACTTATATCTTAAAACACATGTTCGTCTATGATTATTGGGCATTATTTTACTCAGTGTAACAAGAGTTACCAATACTCTCTTTAAACATTCATAATTATAGTACATTTTCTTTGAATTTGTTCAAGAAGACCTTAATAAAACCGTATATAATTAAGTATATTTTATGGAATATGTTTTCAGTTTTTCTTTCATAAATTTTTAGATATATGTAAATACATAGTAATGTTTACATTTATAGAGGTTTAGTGTAAAATTTACTTACACAGTATTTTAACACCACTGCAATAAAGCAGAGGTATCGGTACAACTTTCATATGCATGTGAACTTGGTTTTGTAAATTCTTATTTATCTATCAAATACAAATGGAAATTGAACTTGACGTGAATGATATTAATTAGAAATAAATATAACAGTTCCTAACATAAGTATATGTATGTACATATGTATGTATGTATGTATATATGTTAATAAGTATGTCGCTATATACTTACATACTTATATAATAAACGACGAATAACAATTATTATTAACAAGATTGTTATCAATTGTTAATTATGCTTTACAGCAACACCGTTTTTATTAAATTGTTATTGCCAAGAGTTTAGGCGATTTTTCTATTCAAGAATTTCTTCAAGTTGTTATCTCATATACATACTTATGTACATACATACTATGTACATAGGTATACATACATATGTATGTACATACTTGCAATTCCATGCATATTTTTGCATTTTGGTTTGACTCAATCGTATATACTATGTATATATAAGTATATATGGCTGTATGGATGCACATATTTACATACATGTGTATGTGTCACACGAGCCAGGTTGTTTCCAACAGTTGATTTTTGTTCAATCTCTTCTCTTACATTTATACCTTGTTTCAAACCCGTGGTTTTATAATTGGATTGAAACAAGTTTGATTGCAAAAAAGAGGTGCTGAACTAAAATGAGCTGTAGGACTGCCTGGTGCATGTACAAAATTTCGATAATTCAAAAACATGTGCTCAATTCGAATTTAAATACATGGGTTCATATTTATGCACATTTTTGTACATACTATGTACTTATAAGTATGAATAATTTTAAGTAATGATAATTTTATGTACAGTCGAATCCGCTTTAGCGCAACACGCTTTACTGAAAAAAATCGGATTACTGAAAGCGATACAAATCCCCGCACTGATTTTAAACGCAGCTAGTCTTATTCACTTCGCTTTAGCGAAAAATCGTGAGTGAACCAAATTGCTTTAATTAAAGAAGAAAGTCAAATTATGTATTTCCAATGTTCATTTACTTTTTAGGATTTTTGATTTCTTCTATTTGTTTGGTGTTTGTTACATACTTATGTACTTACATATGTATGTATGTACAGTGGCTCACATCGAAAGTCGGGCAACTTATTACAGAAAAGTTCAACAGCTTTAAAGTAAATAATACTTAAAGTTTTGCAAGATATTTCGTCAGAATATTTGTTCTGCATATTAGTAAATATAGCAAAACAAAAACTAGGTACGTCAGCCCTACAATAATAAAAATAATAAACAAAAACTCAAAAAAACCTTGAAACTATGATCACACTGAAAGTCGGGCAGTTTTTAAATTCGATTGTTTATGCATTAATTATTGTTTGGTTGCATATCCTTTTTGATTTTCTACATCTGTTAATCTTTTTAAAATAGATTCCACTAATTTTTTACACACATCAGGCGTTATTTGGCTCCATTTATCCTGTAATGCGGCCTAAAGCTGTTTTTTATTACTGCACAATCGATTTTTCATACGACGTTCAAGTTCGTCTCATAAGTGCTCGATAACATTTGTGTCTGGGCTTTGGGCAAGTGCTTTGATGACTTTAGAGCAGTTGCAAAGCAACCAGTTTCTTACTATCAGTGATCCGTGCTTAGAGTCGTTGTCTTAATAAAACTTAACATTATCAACAATACCCAACTCCTTAACATTAGTAGTTAAAATGTCAAGATAAACGTTCTTGTCCATCATATCTTCTATAAAGCGAAGATTTCCAACACCTGAACCTGCCGTGCAGCCCCACACTATCACTGATAAGCTTCTATGCTTCACTGTTTTCTTAGTGTTTTTGTGCAAAAAATCTGCATTGTGTTTACGCCACACATAGAGCTCGGCCAAGCAAATTAAATTTGCTTTCATCCGTAAAAAGAACCTGTGAGATGCTAAATGTTGATAGGAAAAGCCAACATAACGTGCCATATAAATTTTACCGTGCTCCAGAACGAGAAATATTTTGCTATGTGCGCCAGTGCAAATTCCAGGTTGTCCTTTCCATTTTTGACACTGACTCATGGTTTTTTTTCGAGCCACTCAGCCATGCAATTTGCATTTTCTTAAAACTCTTGTTATTGTTTCTGCATGTACTTTCTTTCCAAAATTTGTTTTAACCATTGTAGGTAGTTTTGGAGCGGAGATGAAGGGTTCATTTTGTATTTTGAGAACTATAAACTTCTCATCTCTCGGGAAAACCTTTCTTTTTACAGACAAGCGTTGGTTATTTGTTATTCTGTTGTCTTTTTTGTATCACGTAGTGATGTCGTGTACAGTTGATTTGCTTTTATTAACGATACTTGCGATTTCTCGCTGAGTTTTACCTTCTAATAGTTATTAATAACTATTTTTCGCTCTACCAAGGTAGACTGTGTGTTGTACGCGGCATTACAAAAATTTTTTTTAAATATTGTAACACTACAAAAGCAAATGTCCAACTGACCGCTTATAATATAAAAATAATAAGAATGAACAAATATAGCGATAATTGGAATGAATTTTATGCCCCTTTATTGCTTTGCCCGACTTTCAATGTGACTATAATTTTAGAATTTTTTTGAGAAAAGTTTTAAAGTAATGTGTTGAAAAATTCTTGGGAATATTTTTAATATAAATTTTTATTGTATATTAAATGCTTAATTAAATGTATTCAAAAGTTTCTCAAAAATTATAAGCTATGACATCTAAAATATTTGATAAAAATATACCAATGATTTGCCCGACTTTCAATGTGAGCCACTGTATGTACATTATAATTCTACACTCTATTTTCAAATACATACATACTTATGTATGTAAGTATGTACAATGTACATACTAGGTAAATATATCCATACCTACCAAAGACAGAAACTTCACATATATGTATATATATATATATATATATATATATATATATATATATATATATATATATATATATATATATACATATATATACATACATACATATATATATATATATATATATATATATATATATATATATACATATATATATATACATATATATATATATATATATATATATATATACATATATATATATACATATATATATATATATATATATATATATATATATATATATATATATATATATACATATATATATATACATATATATATATACATATATATATATACATATATATATATACATATATATATATATATATATATATATATATATATATATATATATATATATATATATATATATACATATATATATACATATATATATATATATATATATACATATATATATACATATATATATATATATATATATATATATATATACATATACATATATATATATATATATATATATATATATATATATATATATATATATATATATATATATATATATATATATATATATATATATATATATATATATATATATTTATATGTACATATACATATATGTATATATGTACATATACATATATGTATATATGTACATACATATATAAATGTATAAATACATACATACATATAAGTATGTACTTACTATTTAAACAGCCATAACTGGTATGTTCTATGTACTTATGTATTATGGCGCATAAATTTACTTTATACGAGTATACGAGTGTACATACATATGTATCTATGTACATACCTATACATATATGAATTTATGTGCATACATACATACATATTTTTGTTTAATTTTCGGTATACTTATGTACATACTTACATATATAGTTGACACATAAAAAATTAATTTTTAACAGGTATTATTTTGATTGATATGTATGTACTTACATATGTATTACACAATTACAAATTATAGCTTCTATTTAATACTTAATTATGTATTCTATTTAATACTTCAATTATTCGAGGTATACTTACATAAATACAAATCTAATGTCTAGTTATTCGAGATATTCTCTTAATTAATTACATATGTACATATGTACATACATATGTATTTAAAAAATTTAGTTATTTGTTAGCTGTCAGACATTCCGTTAATAAACTTCAACCTAGTGTGCTTATTTAGACTTCGAAATACAATTTAAAAATTACAAAAATATTTAAAGATATTTGAAATCTGTAAAAATATATAACCATAGTATGGCTAGAAAACTTTTATGCAAACAAAAGCTTGGAAGAAAAATAAATACATTCATATGGAGCATATGTATGTAAATTGTGTGATGTTTTTATCGAATTCTCATATTGCATTTGTTTTTATATAAGCACACAATCTTGAATGGTTTAAAAAGTGAACTGGTTGGTTGAAATCGAATTAACAGTTGTTCAATGCAATGCCAGACATATTGACAGCTAAATCCACTATAAGTAACAAAATAGCTTTAGAATCGTCATAATGGTCCGATATTTTAAATCATAGCTTACATCTACGGACAGACCCAGAGATTTTCAAAAGGCGAAAGTATCCAATAATGCGCATATTAAATATATTAGAAGATAATTATTTTCCAACTCTTCATAAATATTTCCTAACAAAACTAGGACCAACTATTTTAGTTGAATTGAATATAATTTTTCTTTATAGGGTTGAGCTAAAATTTCATCACACTCCATTAGATAATGATGTTGTTTATTAATTGTTAATGTGATTCATGGTTAGATATGACAGGAAAAGTGAACATTACGTTTTCCGTGCCGCCACACCCCACCTCATCTGCAGCCGAGTCTACCACTTGGGAAGGTTCTGCTTAATTATTATTATTTTTAAACTAGAATTCATTGGAATAAGAATGAATTCGAAATTTATATCATCATTATGATCATCAGTCATATATTTTAGTTGTGAACGGGGTTTATATACTGCCAAAGTTTTCCTCTACGTATTCTGCTATTTCTATTTTTCAGATTTTATATTCATATGTGTAATTTTATATTAATCATATTATGTTTGAAAACAATGCTACAATTTAATTTTGTTGCATTGCAGTATTTGGATTATACCTTTTTGAACTTGAATAATTATATTTTAAGAACATACTATACATATGTATATATGTAGTATATCACATGCTGCATAAATAAATAAACTAATTTGAAAAGTTAATTATTCAAATAAATTAAATAATAATTATGTATTAGTAAAATAAAAACAATAAAATAAAAAAAAAATTAATTTTTAAATTTTTAGGTGTTCACTTTCCTTATATTGCTGTTAGAAATTAATTATGGACTCACGACTGCTTAATATAGTTTATGATGATCCGTTTGACGGTAACTATGCTAAATATGATAATGACGCGGAATTTTGGTCCAGTGGTAGAGAGTAAGTGATTCTATACAATGCATAATTAAAAATGTCTCCTAATAATAATTTTATTCATTTTCAAAAAGAACGATGGGTATGCAATTGGCAGAAACTTTAAACGGCATATTGCCCATAGCACCCACAGAAGATTTTCACAATGATGAGAATTCGAACGTATTAAATATACAAAATAATAAAAGAGCGGTAGGTTTCCAAGAAAAAAAGAAGATAATTTAAAGGAAACAGCATTTAATTCTATCTTTCTTCATAAAAATATTAATTTTTATAGTTTAATTATGAAGACTTTGCTGGCCAACATTTGGCAACAGGTGGAGCCATAGAAATTGTAACAGTAGATCCAAATACTGACGGCTATGACACCGACAGCGAAGATGATAATGAAGAAGAAGATGATGATCACGATGATAATCATTTGTTAGATTTTGAGCGTCAAAGTCACTGTAGCAATGCAACATTTCGGAGCAGAACAGATAGTTCTTCCATAGGAGACTATGAATCACACACGAGTGATTATGATGATGATGATTATGATGATAACGTAGTCAATAATACTAGTTTAATACAAAATGCTATCTCTAACATGGTTGACAATGCCAATAACTCAATTTTAGATCTACATTCAAATTTGGTTGCATCAGACGATTCACTTTTAGATACTTCTTATCACAAAACTCGCACACACAGCACAAATACCGTTAATTCCGATGTTGATGGTTTGGGATTGCAGATTGACGCGAATAACTTTGATTTGGCAGAATTTATAACGAAAGATGATTTTCAGTTACAAAACAGCACAAACGTTTTAATTACATCATATGTAGATCCAAAAACGAATTCAGTTGAAAATAAGTTTTCCACAAACATTGGTCAAACTTCTTCACTTGTACAGATCATTAAAACCAAAAATAATGATTCAGATTCTGACTCCGATGTTATAGTTGATGTTGAAACAGTAGAATTGGATGAGATCAACTTTTTAAAGAAGTCTTCAGAAGTTTTAAAACCTGCTTTACAACATGTACAACAACGAACTGAGGAAGAGGCACCTTTTGTAGACAATGTTAAATCAGATCCCTCTTGGAGTCCTACTTTAAGTGAGAAGAAAGTAGAAAATCACAAAGTCGAGGTAAATATTTTAGATTTTTTTAATTGCTAGGCATTCTTTGAATTCAAAAAATGTTATTTTTAGGAGAAACTTTCCGCTCAAAAACCAAATTTCACACGCAACTTTCCTTTGGTGCCCAACAAAAAGCAATGCGACCTGTTAAAGGGTAAATTTGCTAAAGGTAAATCAAAACCGACTCAAAAACCAACAAAACCCACAACATCCAAAAATATTAAAATGGAGAATTCACCTGTAAAACAAATTTTAACAACTACCTCAAGCTCTAAAGTTAAACCTGTAATCTCTGCAAAGAACATTGGAATTGGCTTGGGGGGTAAAAACTTAGCATTACTCAAACATGAACGTGTCAGTATATCAGATCAAAGTTCTGAGGATAATAACACACCCATAAAATGTCAAAATGTTGATTTTTCCCCAAAACAGCAAAAGTCTGAAATTTTGGATCAGAAAATACCAAAAGAAACCCCTGCACAAAACGCTCAAGCTGCAAAGAGAAAATTAAATTTGGATGAATATAAAAAGAGACGTGGTGTTGATATTATTTCTGTCACAAATATACCGCCAAGTGCTAATTTATTATCTTATGAAAGGCCTAAACCAGAGAGTAAAACTTACAGTTCCCAAAGCAATAAAGAGAAAAAGGCGGCTGTAAATACAACACCAATAAAACATAGTGAAGCTGTTACTTCTATAGTAAAAACTCTTAAAGAAGAACAGTATCTGGAAAGAAAAAATGTTATGGACCCCATTACCGAGGCTAAAAATAAAGTTTTACGCATGCAAGAGTTAAAAAGAGCGCAACAAATGCGTATTATTGACTCAACAATATCTGCCAAAGTCCCTAGAGTTACAAAACTTTTGCCTCTAAGAGAAATTGTTAAAGATAGTCCCTACTTAAACGAAGGCGAAAGTAAATCATTGAGTTGTAAATCTACGAAATCAGACTATGAAGAAATAATTATATTATCAGCCAGCTGTAACACAGATATTTCCATACCACCCATACTCAACCCGGCTACAACACCCGTCAATAATGCCACAAGATCTTTATTAAAGTCGTCAGCTTTATTGTCTACCATCACAAACACATTTCAGAGAGTCAAAGCAACTGATAATGCAAAATTATCAAATAGTTCTCTTATAGCCAGCATACAAGATGTTGTTGTTAAGAAAACTATACCAATCGAAGGAACCGGTAATACTGAAAACATTAAAGATTCAAAAAAACCGGAACATCATGGTGAAGACAAAATTATTATGCACTTACGCAAAGATAGAATACGCAAGCGTATGTGTTCAATTGGCATACAGACCGACTTGCAACCGGAATTTCTTCCCTTGCCTTTGCCTAAATTGAGCATACACCATAAATCTCGTGAACGAACACGCAGACATCGCAAACGCCAGTATCGTAAACGCAATGATACGTCCTCGTCCTCTTCATCTGAATTCTCCTCAGGAGATCATTCTGACAATAGTGATTCATCAACCATTTCGCGGTCTCGTGATAATAGTTGTTCCTCCTCGTTAGAACGTATGCGTACATATGATAGTGCGATTGGAACGGGCGGATATTCCTCGAGAAGTAGTCTTAAGCATCGTAGTTCCATTTCATCCTCATATTCCGAATCTGCTGATCGTAAATCACATAGTCGCCGACAACGACGTACTAGCTATACGAAACGTTCTGCTCGCAAACGTTCACACTCTAGATATTCCTCATCATCATACACCTCAGATTCGGATCGTTCACGGAGTCCTCTTTATAGACCTTCACGTAGTCGCTCGAAATCTCGTGCAGGTTCGCGGTCAAGACGTTCCAGTTATCGCCAGAGTCGAAGTTCAAGCAATAACTTTATGGATCGTAACGTTTCACAGCCAGCTGTTGAGGAGCGCCGTATTGTATATGTGGGTCGTATTGAACAAGAAACCACCAAAGATATGCTGAGGAGGAAGTTTTTGCAATATGGTACTATTAAGCAGATTAGCATACATTTTAAGGATACCGGGTAAGATTACATGTCGATTAACATAAACGTAAAGATATTCTATATAACCATATAAGAGCAAGGATGCACATCCATATCAATCATTAATAAAGTGATTGACAAAACAGAATATCAATTAATCCCATTGTTTACTAAAAACTAAAGACTAAATACTTTAATATTTGTTTTAGATAAAATATTTCGTATTTTGTGACAGTTTATCTTTTACATGTATTTTTTTCTTCAGTGTAAATTTTTAATTTAATCTTAATACTACCATGCAACATACATACACACGGTATATTTAAATATTTTCTAAATATGTATACATAGTCGTTTAATAGCAGTCGCATAGATGACCGCAGCAACAGTGTTTTGTTTTTATTAGGTTGTTATCAGGGTTTGCACTAAAGGTTACCTTAGAATATGCAGCCTCCATAGTTATATAACAAATTGTGCAAACTAGATCACTTTTATATTCTCACTCGGCCCAGCAATGAACCAAATCCACTCGATAAATCGCGTTGTATGAAATCAGTAGAATTGCATATCTTGCTTGATAGCAAGAATATATCGTATAGAATGTCTTCATTTCATTCAAGGATGGGTGGAATGCTATAGAAAAGCACATTAATTGTGTTTAACATTTTTTCCAATAAATTCCATTATGTTTTACTCTATACCAATGTTATAACATAATAAAAATGCTTTTAAAAAGCGATTGTCAAGACAAATCTAAAAAATAACTGTTTCTTTAAAAAAGTTTATTGTTTTGTAGTTGGCTTGAATGATTTTCACTAAATATTGATAAAAGAAATTTTTTTTTAATATAAGTTCTTGTATTGTGTTGGTATTAAAGTTTTTTAATTCACAAGTAGAAAAATATGATTGAATTATTGGAATTCTCATATAGTATTTTTGTTTTGTATAAGTTTATGAGTTTTATTGATGATTTGGTTAGGCCCCTTTCACATTCGGCAACTATACTTGCGCAAGTATAATTTTCATTTTCACTTATTTTCTTTTGAACTTGCTTCTATTTTCACATTCAGCAACTTTGTCAAGCAATTTTAATTTTCTTGTGCTCAAATTTTCTTAATTTGTTGACGTCAAAGCGGGTATATTAACGAATATAAAATTTTAACGAAATTAGACAACACGCCGAAGAAGAAATAAAAGACAATGTCAAAAACAAATAAATATCCCAAGCCAAGAATGACAGCAGAAACAGAATTGCCAAGTACAAGCAAGTCTGTACTCGAATCTCGGCAATTATTCCCCCTTCAACCCGACCTTTCCTCTCACACCAACAAACACAAGAATTGCGCAAGTATAGTTGCCGAATGTGAAAGGGGCCTTAGCGCCAATGAAATCCAGGCATGTATACAGCTAAGCCAACAAAAAAAAAAAAAAAGAATTTTTTTAATCAAATTAAATTGGGAAAATATCGTAATTAGTTTTCAAAAATAATAATTATTTTTGAAAAAAAAAACAAAATAGCTAAAGTAGAAATTATTTCTCCAAAAAAGGAAAAAACAAAGACTTAAAATGCATATTATAAAAATCTAGTTTAAGACGATCACAATTATGTGCTTGACCTGTTCTTCGAATATTTTTTTTTAAATACTTGCTATTTATTTTCTGAAAATTTCAATATAATTATATTTTTCAGTCTGTGGATAATACGTGTAAATGAACAGATTTAGCAAAAACCTTAAGAAATATTTAAGGACTATACAAAATTTATTAATAATGAATTATTAGAAATATTCGAGATATTGCCCCAATTAATTCTTTAATTTTTTTTTAATTTACTATGGATTTAGCTCTCTGTTGAATGCTTTGCAGACAGGTTGAGGTCTACTTATGAGTTGATAAGCACCAACGAAATGTCTTACATATTATAGGCAGCTAAATTCAAAAACAGCATATTTTTTATATATTGTTATTATTTTTAATTTAAATTAACCTTGGTTCTTTTTTAGAATGAAATATGGTTTTGTTACCTTCGAACGTTCCCAAGATGCCTTTGCGGCAATTGACAATAGTACACGAGATCCTCAAATAAACATGTATGATGTTAGTTTTGGTGGCAGACGTGCATTCTGTAGAGCCTCTTATGCAGATTTAGGTAATTAAATTTTCTATATTTAGACTTGTTTATCTTAATTTTGTATACAATGAAATTATTTATATTATTTAGATAATGCTGGTATAAATACCTATCAGTCATATGTGTTCCCCCAGCCAGTACAGCAACCCAAAGAAGAGGATTCCTTTGAGGCTCTTCTAATGAAAATGAAAGCGAAATTAAATGCAAATAAAACAAATACGTCAACAACAGTAACAACAAATGCAGCCGAAGCGACTGCCAAAAATCGTCAAAAAAATGTCAATAATAAAATTTGACGAATACGCTCAGGTAGTCGAGAAACAAAAAATTTTTATTGCAAAAGTAGTCTTTTTAAATTTTTTTTACCAATATACGATATAATAATTGTAGTTTCTATCAAATTTTAAATTTAATTTATCTATGTATTTTAAATGCCTTATAAGTTTTCTCTTGCTGAAAAAGACTATGTAATTTAAATTTAATTTCAATATAATTTTCTACTTGCAACTTTTTAATTAAATATCACAATTTAGTTTAGAGAACAATTTGCCAAAAAGAACTAAAAGATATAATTCTACCACAATAAGTGCGCTGTAAAATTCATTTAAGCTTATTTTTTCATTTGAGTATTCGCTTAGAATGAACGCTTGTGAAATATATTTCTTGGTTTCTTTTAAGTTTTTAATTAATGTAAGTTTTTTTTTTACGAAAAGAAAAAATCTTTAAATCAATAAAGAGGCAAAGTAAGCGAATAAATAAGTAAATTCAAAGAACTGTTATTTTTATAGTGTAAAATTCAGCCTCAACAAAAAAATTTAAAGGTTTTGTTTTCAATATTTGGTTTATGATACAAAATGTGATATAACAAAAACTATTGGAAAAAATACAATAAAGCATGTCATTTATTAAGAATAAGTTTTAAGACTTAAGAACATAAAAGAGAAAAAATTCAAATATTCGTACAATCACTCATCCACTTAGATGCATTCAGCATCTTGCATCCAATAGCAGTTTGTTAATTTTATTTTTTGTACTAAAACCACAAGTAGAAAAATTATTTAAAAATAATGTAATTTATTTTATTTAAATTAAATAACCAGCAATTCAAAAGAAAAAGTTAAAAAAATCGTTAACATCTATATTAAAGAATTCTCATTTGGAATTCTTTATAGAATGTGTGGTAAATGTTCAACTTAATACTTTAAATGCTTATAACAAATAATGCTAGAGGTAATAAACTAAGCCAATTTGTTCTTAAAACTTAGTTTATTACAAAACCATTTCATTTGGAAGAAAGACTATAAAAGTTATCTAGAATGACTATAGAAAAAGCAAACAAAACTTACAACACTAAAGCAGATTAAACACACATTAGAACTAGTTTCTTAAAAATTGAATTTTGTTGTCCTCTTAAGCAGGAAAAATGATTTTAAAGATATTCCATGCATTAGGGGCAACATGAATTAAACTGTTGATAATAAAACTTTGATATTAGTTTGTAATTAAAAAGATAAACGAGAACTATATGTTTTACAATAATTTTAAAAATTGTATTACAATTGTAACCGTAACTTAAAATATTTTTTTTTTAATTTTTGCCATAAATTTCCTTTTTTTATACACACACACACACGCTAAAATATTACTGATTTCCTTTCCATACATATAACTTATAAAATTTAATGACTAAAAGAGTCTAATATGTAACTAACTATCTTCCTAAATATTTAGTTTAAAATTCCTAATGTGAAATGTTTTACAATGCAAACAAAAGAGAATGGAAACTTTATAAAACTTAAAAAATGTTATCCTTTTTTTCCTTATTACGTTTTATATTCTGTCAAGTTTGTATGATTTCTTATAAAATAAAAATGCATATGATAAAAAGAAATTATTTTATTGAATTTGAAGTAAGAAGGGATATACAGAAGTGCTTCTTTATAATTTAATTTAAGATTTTTAAGACCTTACGGATTTGATTAAAACACACATAAAATTTAAAGAAATGTATGAAACCTTTAAGCCGATAGAACGGCCTATGTACATATGTATATAATTCAATGTCTAAAGATGATTTCATGTACATATGTATATGTTGACCGCGGCTACGCCTCAAATGGTTCATACGCTGGATCCAATTTTGGCATGCTCTCTCGGACATATCTCAGGAATAAATTCTTCAATATTGGCTTCCATTGCGTCAACAGTTGCGGACTTGTCCCTATAGACATGAGCCTTAACGTAGCTCCACAAACAATAGTCTAAAGGCGCTAAATCGCATGATATAGGTGGCCAGTTGACTGGCACAAACGTGGATTAAAGTTCCCGTCTTGGTCTTTGAAAAAGTACGGCCCAATGATGCCACCAAATAGTGCATTTTTCGGGATGCAATACTTCTGGCTGCTCTTCACACCAAATACGGCAATTTCGCTTGTTCACGCATCCATTCAACCAGAACACAAAATTCCGATAAAAAGAAGTGGACGATGCACTTTCTTAACCGATCACGAATTTTGATAATAAAATTCAATAATCTGCGAGTGTTCTTCGTTTGTAAATCGATTCATGGTTAAATTATGTGCCAAACTGAACATGTTTAACAGTAACACGAAAACAGCTAAGCTGCCACAAACAGTGTTGCCAAAAAGAAAGTTGCTAACAAAAATCACCCTTTAAAAAAATATCTTGATTCGTAATGAAAATTGTACATCTCGAAATAGCATATAGGGAAATAATTTGAGGACTTCTTCAACCTCCGAGAAGAAAATACAGATTATATAAACTTAACCTTTATTTTGAGGCGTCGGGAGTGGTCTTGGTGTTCTTATTTGGTCTAATAATTATTATTAATAGGATTTTTTATGACTGTATTATTCGTTAACACTTACAGGTGCTTAAACAAAGTATAGTATTTGGTTTACAGGCAATAATACAGAGAACCAGCTGGGAACCTGTTCCGAAGGTCGTTCTAGTTTTTTGTTTATTAAGGGCCGCTTTACGTTGATTAGATTGACGATCAGTTGGGAAGCTGGCTGCGGTGAATGTGTATTATTTAGCCTTGAGGTTCCTAAAAATATGCTTGGCCAAATCGGTCAAGGTAAAAAAGATAGATTAAAAGAGAAAAATACATGTTTGAATAATGACTGGTAGAAAGATTATTTCTACGGGAATGATGTGATAGGGCAAGTGGTGAGTAGAACATGAAGGTTTCAATTTTAAGGGTCACTGAAAAATAAGATTTTTTGAGATAATCAAAATAGGTACTTGTTTGTGAGATTATTTCATAGTTGGATCAAATCTCTTTCCGCCGAGTCAGGTTTGTAAACAAGAAATAGTCATTCGGGGTTAAGTCCGAAGAATAGGGTGGATGAGGGAGTAGTTCATAGTCTAATATACGAAATTTTGCGATGGAAATCTGAAATATGTGTACCCTTGCATTATCCTGATGGGAAAAATCGAAAGCGGCCGTTTTTTCAAATGCTCGTTAAATCGAAGGTAGTCAATGTGGATTATACCGCCTACATTTCAAAAAATGGTCGCCACGACTTTATTGGCTGACAAATACACCTTAGCCTTCGTTGGTGCCAATTCACCACTGATTTCAAGGCTGGTTGGTCTCTGGTGTGTTGTGGTAGATTCAAGTTTCGTTTACGATTACGAAATGGCGCAAAAAATCGTTCATATTGTGGTTGAACAACGCCAGACACACCTGCGAGGCTGTCACATGTTTGCGTTTGCGGTGGATTGTAAACAAATGTGGCACCCATCCTGCGGAAAGCTTTCTCATATCCAAGTGATCATTCAAAATTGAAATCACTGAACCATGTGACATTTCAATGCTTTCCACAATCTCTCGGAGTTTCAATCTCTGATCGGTCAACACCATTTCGTGAATTGTTTCGGGTGTAGAGAACCCAACTGGGCGTCCAGATCGTTCGGTATATTTCGTGCTTGTACGGCCACAACGAACTTCAGTAAACCACTTTTTACCATTGACTGCTGACTTATTGACCTGCCCTCGTAGAATGATTTAGAAACAAAATAGTAAAAGATAGTTCTTTGCAGAAGTATTAAGACTCATAAGCCCACAGAACATGAATTCATAATGATTTAATCTAGTGTGTGTGTGTGTGTGCCGACTTGTTTAAGTAGAAATACCATCATAGTGACTTGTGCGCTTATGCGTGCGTGAGAGAAAAGCAATTAAAAAAGGAAAAACTTAAATTTCGTTTTAGTTTAAAGTTAAAGAGAAGAATTTATATTACGCACTGTTATCCATTTTATGTTGAAAGAAAAACAAGCACACATGACTAAATTTTATGTGAAATGAACAACACCAAAAAGGAAATATCCTGGGGAAGATTTTCATAACTTTTGGTATTGGTATCTAAATTTGAAATATATAATGAAGTTCTTAGAAACTTTAATACTCTTGACATTGGATGTAAATGAGGCTGGTGGTGCTCAGCAAGTGTAGATTAGATTATGGAATGAAAATAGTAAAAACTGGAAAAAAATTTAATCGATTTCAAAAATAGGGTCTAGGTACCCTGGTTTTAGTTAAATTAAATGCTTTAGCATTGAACGTTTCTGATGATTCAGTTAAGATAATTTACAAACAGAATCTTGTAATGACAGTTCTATATAAAAATATTTGGATATATGTTAAGCTTAAATTCTTTCTACATCGAAGTCGCTGCTTTTTTATGATTTCTTAGGAAGCTCTTTTGAACTATGCTTATCCAAAACCTTTTGCTCTCACCGTCTTATTTGCTCATGTGGCGCATATAGTGTTCCAATAAATAGTTCAATTATTTGAAGAAAACTTAAATGTGTAATAAGAATGTTTCTAATATACGAGTACAGTATAATGTAAATGTAATACTGTGGAATGAATAAAATTTTAAGCACTTCTGAAAGATCGTATTTTCATAACATCCTAAGCATGACTTAGGATCCAATCAAAAAAAGATCAAAAGATTAATACTTTCACAAGATGTGGATCTTATTTACTTCTTTGGAAGTTATTTTTTTACTAGGTATAAAAATAAATGTTCCAACTCTGTACTAGTCACAATTATTTTTGTTTTTACAATTAGATATGGAATGAACACAAGATGACCGCCGTGATAACTTTCGTGGGGGTAATGCATTTATTAATATTTTAGGTGTTAAACTTTTTTGTTGATAATCCAGCATATATTTGATAATTGAGTTTTAATCTTAAGTACGAGAAGTTTTACTGATACATTTATCCATATACGAACATGCATATACTATAATTAACTATTACTGTTTAAAGCAGCTTTTATCAACTTCTATCCATGTTGAGGGTCGTTGTTAGTAGGAAAAGGAACACCAAAGATGACACATGGTCTGTTTACAAACCAAATTTGAACTTTCTCTTTAGCACAGTCATGCAGACATACGATAATAAAATTTACAAAACAATAATAGAATGAGCTTTGCAAAACTATGAGTATTAAAATGTTTTTTCTGATTGAAAATAAACAATTTAAGGTCTAAAAATGACAAAAACTCAAGCCGAAGAAATATGCAAAAACATTTTTGTAAGTCACATTGTATTTAAACTATAGGAGTTGTTTTAAAACCATGAGCGTGTTCTGTCTTTATCTTTTCTTGTAGATTACTTCAAATCATAATCTCATAGTTTACACTCGAGGTAGCCAACCTTGACACATTTTTGCTCTACCTTGTGCTATGACAGTATATCTCAAAGTATTACAATAAAAAATCTTCTTCTCTAAAAGCAAATAATTTCATGCAAATTTGCCAACTTTTTAGCACTTTTTTAATACGCCACTGTGCAGCATCAGCACAAACATTGGTTACAGCACTAATGCCGGCCGAATACTGAAAAAGGGGAAAGTAATATATTAAAAGCACTTATTGATCAAGGTTCATGGAACTGTAAGTATTTCTCTTGGCCTAGTGAAAGCCAAAGTAGAAATAGAGATGTTCCTCGGATTTAAGGCTGAGGTATTAATATTACAAACTCGATCTCATGTTAATCCAGATCTCTTCATAAAGTTGAAAATAAAGTAATGGCAGAAATGAAAGCTAGCAGATCCGAATTTCGATAAAGCAGAAAGACGTCGTAATAGGTGATGATGTATTTACTGAAGTTCTGCAAAGTGGAGTTTACAAAAATAATGAAGTAATTGGACTAAGGACTGAGCCCGGATTAGGCTTATCAGGCCAATTGCAATTAAAAGACAGAAAACTAAGAAATTTCAAACTGACCAGTAAAAAATTGGAATGTCATTTTTTTTATCAATTAATGTATTTTTCTACCTCTTTGAAAGTTAAGCTTACAAAATTTTGATGAAAAATCTGATTTACTATTATTTTTCTTTAATTGATACTTGATGCAATTACTTTTAAAAAAAATTTTACTCTCTCCAAATACAAAGTCTATTCCCAAGTAAGCAAATAACCAATTTTAATTTATATACTCGTGTATGTTTTTCGTGTATTTATAAAAATTTGCAACAACTCAGAATGATGGTTGCAAATTTAATAAAAATTCACGTAGAACAAAAACATCAACAAATTCTCTTCACTTTATTCGATCATTGGCTGGGATATTGCTTAGACCTACATTATATTACGAGGTTTCCATTCGTTCTTTGTCGTTCTTATCCAAATATTTCCGGATTTTCTATAGCTCTGTAGATTCATATTCAGTGCATGACCAATACAGATTCAGTTTTCATTTATATACAATTAGCCATCAAAAGCAGTTGTTCATTAGTTAACCAGTTCGACCAAAAGATTAACAAAATTTTGCTTCAGACATTTATTTTGGATTGTAATTGTATTTAGGATTGTAAGTTCTTTTCTGTGAGTTGCGTTGTGCTCTAGCTGGTGTAGCCATATAAAAGCACCGATTTGAAACTGCAGTTAAAGCTGTTTAGCGTTTTGCCGGTGCTAATATTATTAGCTTTCCTTATTCTGTGCAGGAAATAGAATGCGAATCGGGTCTTGTTGATTAAGTCGGTGATAGCGGCACTAGAGCTTGCGTCAGTAGCCCACACATGTCTTGAAGAATCTGATCAGTGTAGTAACCCATATGTTCGATAATAAAGAACTAAATATGGAACTACTATGTAGAAAGGTCCTACACTCTCATCACGCTTGAAGGCTAATTGGAATAACTAAATACACCCAACATTGTAACACAATGGCGAAGATGAGATCACCCCTGGAATAAACATTTTGACATAAAAGTAAAATTTTCAACATAGGTCCGTATAAAAAAACACTTTTTTGGTGTTATTTGAGTGATAATTTGTGTGTTGTTTTATTTAAATAAGACCCCAAAAATTAAACGCAAAAAATCCTTGCTTTTGCTATCCATGTTTTTTGGGGGCTTTGTTTCATACTTTGTTTGGTGAGTGATTTCACCCAGCCAAAGTCAGCTAAAGGTCATAGAATAGATCTAACGAAGTCAATAATTCTAACATAAATTACCTACTTTAATATGTTCTAAAAGTAGGCACGAAGTCCACAACTTTGTAAATCTGTTAGCGATTTTTAATGTCATTAATGAGTGTTACACAAAAAAATTACTTCCAGAATTGCTGGGTAATAATTCCAGTGTTATTATTTTCTTCAAATTAAATTTTTTTTGCTTTTTACTCACTTCAAATAACCTTGACATAAAGTTGTGTTGCAAGAGGCAAAATTTATTTATTTATTTATTTATTTATTTACATGATATCAATTATATATAAATATACAATTAATATAATAAAGTAATAGCAAGGCTGCGAGGCCATCAGCTATAGCTAGAGTTAATGTAGAACTAGATATTAATTGTTAATTTTGAAATAAAGTTGAAAATTGAATTAATGTTATCTATTGACGGATCTTTAAGTAGCTTAATGCCTTTATTCAATAAATATTTGGTTTGATAATTTTTAAGGTTAGGGCAAGACGTGAGAATGTGATTAACAGAGTTAGTTGTTCCACAGTATGTACATGTGTTGGTTAGGTTCTTGTTAATAAGATACGCATGTGTAGTAATAGTATGGCCCATACGCAATCTTGAGAAAACTTTTATTTTATTTTTGCACACATTAGTTGGGTAAGTTGGGGATTTAACATGCGGATTTATTTGCGAATAGTGAGGGTGTTGGTAATTTTTAAGGTTACTATCTTTATCAGCTTTTAGGAGTTTTATGATTGTGAATCGAAGATCAATTTTTTCTGTTGTTGAATCTCTAAAAATTGGGGCCATGCAGCCAAATTTCGCAGCAGAGTCAGCATAGGTATTACCTTTTATCCCAACATGACCTGGGATCCATACTATTTTTATTTTGTTTTTGCTTTCTATTAATAAGTCGCGTATTTTGTTAATCGATCGCCATTGGGTGTTAGATAGATTAGTTACAGCAGTTAAGACTGATAGGCTATCAGAGAATATAAGGTGATTTTTTTGCGTTTTTTTTGCAATTTTTATTGCTTGGATGATTCCGGATGCTTCTGCTGTAAATATGGATGTGAAGTTAGAGAGGGATTTGGTAATGAGAGTTTTTCCAGCCTCGTCGACCACAGCATATGAAACATTCTCTTTGTCTTTAGAGGCATCTGTGTAGAGACATTTCCAGTTAATTCCTCCGAGAGATGTTTTCAGTTCCAGATATAAAGGGTGTAAACGAAAATTTTTTTACAAATTAAGATGCGAATATTGTGATCAAAACAAACTATGTAAAAAAAGTTCCGTTACTTTTAAAACTTTATGATTTGTTAGCAATAAACTGAGCATCACCCATTTAGTTTTTGATTATCGATTATGGCGTCAACAGCAAAATTACAAAATCAGAGAAAAAACATTGTGGACACTTTTTCGGTTGACCCTAATGCCTCTTTTGCAGCTATAGCAAGGCTAACAGGAACGTCTCGAGCGACTGCAAGGAATGTCATAAACCGGTTCAGGGAGACCCAATCCACTGAAAGAAAACGCGGATCTGGCCGAACTCCCGGTTTTGTTAATAAAAAAATGGCGTTAAAAGTGAAGAATGAGCTAGTGTCTAAACCAAACATGTCAACTCAGGATTTGGCAAAAAGGTTTAAGGTTTCTCATATGTATGTTCAAAAAGTAAAGAAAAAATTTAAGCTAAGATCATACAAAGTAATAAAAGTACCAAACAGAAGTTCTGAAGTTGATCGAAGGGCAAAAAAACGAGCAAGAAAACTACTGAAGACAGTTCTCAACAATTTTAAAGGCTGTATATTAATGGATGACGAAACGTATGTCAAAGAGCATTTCAAACAAATTCCTGGATGTCAATACTACACTGCATTTATGAGAGGAGGTGTAAGGAAAATTTTTAAATATAAAATGTTTGACAAATTTGCGAAAAAGTTCTTAGTGTGACAAGCAATTTGCAGCTGTGGTAAATTCACAAAGCTTTTTGTGTTACGTGGTACATTAAATAGACAAATGTACATAAAAGAGTGTTTACAAAAACGTTTGTTGTCATTGTATAAACTCCATTCTACGCCCCCAATATTCTGGCCTGATTTAGCAACAATTCATTATTCCAGCGAAACTATCGAATGGTTCAGAAAAAATAATGTACAATTTGTTGAAAAGGAGTGCAATCCACCAAATTGCCCTGAACTTCGTCCAGTAGAAAAATTTTGGGATCAAGTAAAAACAATACTTCGAAAAACATCAAAAGTAGCTAAAACTCAAAAAACATTATACTTCAGATGGAATAAGGCGGTTAAAAAAGTTGTTAGCAAAGGTGTCCAAAACCTTATGAGAGGCTTAAAGGGTAAAATACGCTCCTACGCACTAGCCCGTTATCAAGAGTACATTTTTTATTACTTTTAAAATATATGAAGTAATATTATTAATTTGAGGTATTATTTTTCTTATTATTAGTTTTGTATTAAAAGTTATTGGTAAATCAATTTGTAAAAAATTTTTCGTTTACACCCTTTAGTTGTATGTACAAATCATTGGGAGTGTTGTGTTTTTTGAAGGATGAGAGAGAAGTATTACATAAGTTGGTATCAAATACCCATACGGGGTATTTGGTGGTGAAATTTGAAAGTTTTTCCTTGTAGTTAAGTATATTGTTATTAATGATTTTATAGATTGCTGATGGTGCCTTTGGTTGCTTTTTTGATGAAATGACAGATGTGACATCACCATCTATTATAGAGTTGTTGACCGAAAGTAATTTGGGAAGAAGTCTGTTTAACGATTCAGAAATCTTCTGTTCTAACGATGGAAGTCCAGATTCAATAAGTAAGACTTGAATTGGTGTCGTTCTAAATGCATATGTGCTGGCTCTAATTGTTTGATTGTAGATTGTTTTAATTATGTTTAATTTGGATTTTGAGGCGCTACCGTAGAGGAATAGGCCATAGTCGATTTTGTTCAAAAATAAAGTTTTAACTATATATATGAGTGTGTTAATATATGTATAACTCCTTGTTGACAGGTATCTTACAAAGTTTGCTTTTGGGATGAGAGATCTTTTTAGCGTGTAAATTTGTTCATGCCAGCGATAGTTTTTTTCAAATATTATACCTAGTATTTTTTGTTTTGAGACGTTGGGAATAGTTGTGTTATTTATAGTTAAGCTTACGGGAACGCAGTTGTGTTTACGGCATACATGCAATACAGAAGATTTTTCTAGAGAGATTTTTGCTCCGGATGTCTCAGCCCATGTTCCGATATCAATAACTACTTTTTGTAGCATGTCATTGATTTTGGAGTAGTCGTTGTTTTTACATAAAATGTATAAGTCGTCGGCATATAGACAGTGATCGATGTTGTAATGTTTATTGATAATGATACTGATTTCATTAAAAGCGATCTGAAATAGGATAACTGAAAGGGGTGATCCTTGTGGTATACCGTTTTTTAAAGGGTATTTGTTAGATATGAATTGGTTTATGGTTACTTGTATTGTTCTTCCAGTTAAAAATGATTTCACATAATTGAAAATTTTTGGACCAATGTCCCATTTTTTCAATGTGTCAAGTACAATGTGAATCCCTATGCGATCAAATGCTTTTTCGAAATCTATCCCTAGTATAGATATGTGGTTCCGGGCTGAAAGTGCTTTTGAAATATAATGATCAATGTGTAGCAAGGCGTCTGTACAGCTTATGTTGGGTTTGAAAGCAAGTTGGTTTTTTGCCACTAATTTTCTTTTCATAATATACCATTTGATGCGGTTAGCGATTATGCTTTCCAACAATTTAGACTGGCATGATAGCAATGAAATGGGTCTGTATCCGGAAAGAGATGTTGAGCTTTTGTTGGGCTTATGTATGGGTACTAATGTTGCAGTTTTCCAGGAATGTGGAATATTACCTTGATCAAAAATCTCATTATACAATTGGAGCAAAAGGTTTATACTTTGGTTGGTTAAGTTTCTAATCATATGGTATGATATGCGGTCCTGTCCCGGTGTAGTTCCTTTTACTTTGTTAAGAGTGACTAGCAACTCACACATTGTGAGAGGCGACTCGATCATTTTAGCATCCTGATTTCCTGCCTCCGAGGGAGTGTGCATAGATGTTGTATTTTTTGCACTGATAAATTGAGTTGAGAAATTTTTGTCTAGAGAATAATCCGACCACTGTTTCGCCAAAAGGTCAGCAATCTCTCTCGATCCCGTGATGGTGCCGTTTATTGTTTGAATTATTGTTATTGGCTTAAAAGTATTCTGTCCTGATATAAGGTGTATTTTTTTCCATAAACAGGATAACGGAGAATCTCTACTTATAGTTTTAGTGAAATTTTCAAAGCAGGTAGCTTTAGCCTTTTTAGATTCAAGTCTAAATTTAGAATTATATATAATATTAGATTATCTGTTAGTGGATGTTTTTTGAACATTTGCCACCTCTTCATTTTTTCTTTACGAAGTTGAAATAACGTAGTATTCCACCAGGGGACACAGCGATTTTGAGTTGGTGAGGTTTGTGGGATATAAAAGTTAGCTGCGGTTCTTACTGCTTTGGTAAAGTTAGCATTGTCTTTGTTAATATTACCCGATGGTATCTGTGCATGCTCTAATTTTTTTTCGACCATAACCCCGAAATTCTTCCAGTGTGCTTTCTTTAAGTTAAACTTACGCATAGGTATTTTATTGTAATATATTGTACCTGTAGACAGTGTGGATTTTATTGGAAAGTGGTCGCTGTGATGTAGGTCATCGAGAGTTTCACAAGTAATAATTGGGAGTAGCGACGGAGAACACGCCGTTATATCCACATGTGTAAATGTATTGTGAGTAGAGAAGTGAGTAGGATTCCCATCATTAATTATACATAAATTGTTTTGGTTTAGAGAACTCTCAATAACAAATCCACGAGAATTGTTCGATATTGAACCCCATATTACGTTCCAGCTGTTTACATCTCCTAATAAGATAATGGGAGTTTGTATATTGTTGAAGAGATCATTGAAATCTTGTAGGGAGAAAGGTTCATTTGGTGGTATGTAGACGGAAATAATTGTAACTTTGATATTTAGCGTAATTTCGATTGTGATGTTTAGAAGTTTTGATGTGTTGTTGAGATGTTTATGTGGAATTCGGTCATGAATTAATACACCAATCCCGCTCTTAGATGTAGTGTTTGATGGGTCGTTGTGGAAGTAGCCGCAGTAATGTTTTGGGGGTGTTAGATTCGAGTTAAAAGCACAATGGGTTTCTTGCAACGATACAAAGTGTGGTTTATGTTCATTTAGGATAAGTTGTAGATCAATGTAGTTATTGAAAAAACCTTTTATGTTCCATTGAATGATATCGAATGTGTTCATGTGTATTATAAATAAAGTGCATGAGAGGAAATAAATATTATTTTTCCACATCTTTTTTACCGTCGATAGTGTATCTTCTTGTAGTTATTTCAGCAGGTAAAGAGAGTTTTGTTTCCAAATCTCTTAGGGCAGTTGGTTTGCTTGTTTCTTTTAAGAGCTGAGTTGTATTTTTTAAAGCATTTAAGTTTGATAAGTTGTTAGTTTCGTTTGATGTTGGTATATTAGGTATTTTGCTTTTATTAGTATAATGAGTGCTGTTATTTTTTGTTATTTCTTCTATGGGCATGTGATTTGTTGTTATGAGAGTAGAGTTAATTATAGTTTTTGGTTGGTTTTGTTCATTGATATTATTGTTAAAATTCTGCGAGTTTATTCTTCTTTTCCTTTCTTCAATTGCTTTGCTGAGCCCTTCTGATGGAATTTCAATTGTATCGATTGTTGGGGTCTTATTGATTGCTTCTTTTATAGTACATTTATTGATGATTTTGTATTTTATTATATTTTGGCGATGTATATAAACGGGACATTTTTTGTTGTTGGCTCGATGAGGGTGATTGCAATTTGCGCATTGTATTTTTTTGCATGGTGTTGGGTCATGAATTGATGATGAGCAAACTTCGCAAATTGATTCATTTTTGCAATATTTTTTGGTATGGCCCATTTTGAAACAATTTTTGCACTGTATAGGTGTAGGAATATGGGGTTCAACTTTACATATGAGAAATCCGATTTTAATCTCCTTTGGCAAGCAGTATTGATTGAAATGTAAAACGTGAAGTGGGGTGTTAATCACTTTACCTTCAATAAATTTAGTTATTTTTTTACAATCTACCACGCCTTGGTTTTTTAATCCTTCCTTGATTTCTTGTTCAGTTAAATCCCGCAGAGAAGGGGCGAATACTACACCTTTTATGATATTTAGAGTTGGGTGTAAAAAACTTTCGATTGGACATAGACCGGGTAACTGTACTGCTTTTAAAAATCTATTAGCCTGCGCTTCACTCTTTGTAAGAATCAACAAGTTTCCATCCCTTGTGAAATTTATGTTCTGCGGTGGTTCTGTAGTTATGGCTTCCAGTGCTTTGGATACTAAGAATATATTGTGGTTCTGAATAGGTTTGTCTGCAACTTTGCTTTTTATTATTATGTATTTTGGGCATTCTTTTTTGTTGTTTGGCTTATCACCGATTTTCGGAAAATCGTAATTATTATTTATATTATAGCCTGCATTCGACTTTTTACGTTTAGTTGGTGGGTCCGGGTCCAGAATAGAGTAATAGTTTCCTCCCGAGGAGGACTCCATTTTCTATTTATTTATCTATCTTTACGATGTTTCTACTAGTCCAGTAAGTTAACAGCGAAATTAAGAGAATATATTAAGTGACGCACAAATTATTATTAACGAGAAAAAAAAAATTCAACGCACGAAAAATCGACAATTATCAACAGAAAAAAGTAAAATTTTCTTATTATTCCGATTAAAATATCACGGCCTGCTTCGCTCAGAATTTTTTACTCGGCTGTGCAAAATTTATTAAATTTACAAATTCGCTTAAAAGCAATGTTTGTGTGTGTCAAGTACTTTCTTTTGAATGAAAATCACATCCATGAAAACATTAATTTTTATTAAATAACTTTTTGTATGAAAGTATGTAACTAAAATAAAATAAAACATATTTGCTGTGTATAATTTGCAAATGGTGATATTAAATTTAATAAAAACGAAATTAATGAAAGTAAATCGTTATTAAGAGAATTCAAAGAAAAAATAGGACGTTATATGTTCGCCTGTACATTTCCCCGGATTTTTGTTGTTGTTATGCTCACCGATTTTTCCGTCACTTGTAGACCAATTCTATTTCTATATAAATAAAATGGTATGCTGTAGAGTTGGTATCGTTTTTATCAATATGTGATAGTAGGTACGTCCCATACAAAAAACTTCTTAACACGTTCGTCCCTTACCAATAATTTTCAGTGGAAGACAATGAGTCATGAGATTTTTTAAAATAATTTTGGTAAGAGAAATTGTTATTATTATTAGTGACTTAAGTTTTGAGTAAAATTAGTGTCACATATATGAGTCACCTACAGTTTTGATTTTTGTAAATAGAATTGAAATTTCTTTCGCCTAATCTCACATAAATTCTACTCTATGGAATACATGCATGGCTGAGACAAAGGCACACCCGAAAAAGTTAGAGAAGCTCTAGTTGGCACACCTACTGCAGCCTTAGACGTTATATTCAACCTTGAACCGATCGGACTAGTCGCAATGAATGCGGCATGTAAATCAGTAATTTGCCTAAAGACAACCATTAACCATTTGGTTACAGTAGACTACTAAAAAATATAGAATGCAGCATGGACCACGAGTATATCATTCAAACCAAAAACTTCTTTTGACTTTTTTTGGAAACTCCAGTTTTATTGGGATATTAATAATAACTGGAGAACGGTTTTTATATTCACTTGAGTAATAAATTCAAAGTTCGGCAATATTTTCTTCGGCATTGCTTTCTAAACTGATCAGTAGTTTCATACCACACACTTTTTTGTTTGATGACCCACCAGATGTGATATTTTTGTATTTTTTAATTAGAGTTTTAAAAATGATATTGAAAAGAAATGCAATTAGCTTATCCGAATTGTTATTTTACCAAAATCGACGCATGTTTGCTTATATAAGACCAAAATGTTTTCGGGCACAATTTCCACGATATCTCCGACACTACTGAGCAGATGATATAACAAGTTGCTGATCGATTTGAATAATATATGGGTCGTTTTGTTTGGAATATATTTATCGATATGGTTATAGAAAAAGAACGGTTCTTAAAATAATTTTTTTTGAAAACAGAAATGTGTATAATTTTTTTAGCACAAGTTGCACGATATCTTGGAAACTAATGAGCAGATGAAAGAATAGTAAACGACGGCTTAAATATAATATTGTTTTTGAGTTTCGAATTTATTATTTAACTGAATGGGGCAAACTGTTCTCCAGTTATGTTAATATTTTTCGAGCAACTGCTTCCTTTTGGAAACATTCACATATACACGTATCTCGAGAATTAGAATCAATTTGAAGAAATCAAGTGCAGATTCAAATTAAACATCACACATCACGTAAGAAACAACTTCAGATGCTTCATTCCAAAACCTTGTATACTTGTGCAATTATGTATTTCATATACAAAATTCCATTATAATTCCATTATAATTTTTTTTATAATTTGATCATTACAAGAAAGGAAGATCGCAAAAAATTTATAGTCCTTATTGTGAAAAAAATTTAATAACAAATAAATGCTTTGAAAAAAGTACAAATGTAGACTGGTGTTGAACAAATTATTCCTTTGCATTAAAACCTTATTTTGAACCAAGACAAAGTGGGTTGAAAAGGAGAGATTGCAGAAGGAAATAATTTAAACTAATGAATAGAAACAAGCTGTTGGCCACTAAGTGTAAAACCGATATGTTTTGAAGAAGCTACATACTTATGTTGCAAGTTGTGAATAACGGTCTAAATTTATTTTTTCCAATTTGTTATATTTGAGTTTGTCTGTGATTAGGGTTGAGAAGCATACGGAGTAGAAAAATAAGAGGCATGCATTACAAATTAAAAGGATCTTTCGACACTTTTTTGCTTTTTCATACTTTCAGTAACATTTTGCACCAGAGATGGTAATGTTGGCACCCGCTGTACTTAGTTTGGTGTCATTCCAATTTCAAAAGCATAATAAAGCAACAATCAAATATAGTACAATTGATATATACTCGTACTCGAATATATAAAAAGTTTTAGTAACTTTAAATATTAAAATTGTGAATTTCCTCTGATCTTTCATCCAGTCTTGCGACCCTGTACAGGTGATTTGGCAGGGAATTTTGTAAAGCTTTAAGATTTTAAAATTAAAATCTTACAATGGTTCGTCGAATTTGCTCATCCCTTAAATACTATAATCACAAACAATATTTCGCACAAAATACGCACAATATTTTATTTTAAAATTACAGCAACTGCTAAGCTGTCTATACCTCGAGAGTTTTTTTCTAAGGTGTAGTAAATATTAATTTATTTGTATTAATTGTTTTAATTTCACGTTAAGGGCCTCTGCGCCATTGTGGCATTTTTGAGGAAATACAGAAAATATTAATATGTAAGAATGTACGCATAAATATTCATCTATGTTACACATGTATATAAAAATTCATAATGTTGTCTTAGAATTTAGGAGAAAAATAAATGTTTTCATTAAGAAAACAAACATATTAATATAAATAAGAAAAAGAAATTAAATAAAATTTTTAAGAAAAACAATATTATTTTTAATAGATTGTTTTAATAGAAGCATCTCAATGATTCTCTAATACATGCTGGTAAATTATTGTACTGAAACCTACCATTGTATTAAATTTTTTTCTTGGGGGTTTCTAAACGACACCAAATTGTCCGCATATGGGAACTCAGTCTTGTATTGACGTTATGCTGTGTCCTCTGCAATTCAATCATATGAAATCGAATATAATGCAAAACTTTGTAAACATATATAAATATATATTTTGTGTAAACCATTAAAACTTCTGACAACTAAACGCAAAACTTTCGAGGATCGAGCAATAAACACAATCTTATTCGCACTTAATAGATGCCTTAAGGCTGCACTAGAACATTAATTACATAAATTTCAAAGCAGCAACATCTGGCCCAGAGCCTTTCGATGTGAGTTATCTTCTTTTTGTGTATTTATAAGTATAACCTTTCTGTTTCAAATAATGCAAACGAATGCTAATTTACGTGTAATGTAACGTGTTTTGGTGCAATTAAATTCAAAAACGTACAATGAACAGTATAAAAAATATTATCAAAAAAGGCACGAGGAAAAAGTCATAACATAAATAAACCTCACTTTTCGTAAGAACTCCAAAAAAAAAAAATTAAATTAAAAAAGTCAAGCAATAATGCCATCCTATGAAAAGGTAAAAAAATATTCAGCCGACGTCATAAAAGTTCGAAATAAATAAATCATTATATGCATTGCGTACTGAAATCGTTGAAGACATTACCAAGATGACTGAAACTATGAATTACGTTTCGCATTTAGCTGTCAACTTTCTTGGCACCAGATTCAAAGGTCTCAGTAGGTAACGCATATAATATTACTATATTTTATTTTGATCCTTTTAAAGACCGTATTTGAAGTGGTTTGAGTTTCTTGCTAAAAAGTTTTTAAGCTTTTATAAGCTTTTTAGAAATTATTTGTCAGTTGGTAGGTACCCCTCACTTGCTTTCACACATTGGTTAAAACGACCAGCTCTGGACCATACCAACTTTGAACACACCTATTGTTATAGTCTCTAGTTTCGGCTTGTGTTATAGTTATACATTTTTATAGGAGCTATCACTCACTCCCCTTGTTGCTCTCCAGAGAGCAGAGTAGCTAACTAACGCCAATTTTGAACAGTTTCACTATTATTTTAAGCGAGATATTAGATTAACAAATACTACTTTGTATGGGAGGTGCACTTCCCCCTGGTCATATCATATATTGGTTAAAAAGGGACTACTTCGTATTAAAAAAAACTACATGAAATTTTCAAAATCAATTTTTAAAATCAATAATATAAAAATGCTTATATAAAATATTTTTAAAGAAGGTTGATGTCTCCCCTATTCGCTTGTCTGACTTTGTATATGCAATAACATTTATTTATTTACATATTTATCATCATCACCGTCAACGATGTCACCGTTCAATTATTTAAATTGCAAAAGACAGTTGTGTAAACATTTCATATGAAAAACGTCTAATAAAATATCTAATAAGTAGACTAAATGAAACAAACACATAAGTATGACTGTTGTTAAAAATGTGTTGCTGATGTATATTTAGTTACACCGACTTGTGACAAACAACACAACAAACAATTGTATTCAACGTGAGTCTGTTTTATTTCTTTTGCAACATGTATACTATACAACTAAACGCTCGTTGGTCGTCAATGATTGTATTTAATCAGGCAAAATTTAAAAATAAAATCTTTATTTTAAATACTTAATATTGAAATTTATTATTTTGAGATATACTCCCCAACTAATTGTTAAAATAATTAGAGTTTTTGCAAAATGTTTTGTTTTTTGTAGCTTTAGCTGTTCATATGCTGACATTTCAAAACGTCAGTGAACCTTAAACGGTTTAAGCCCACTATGATCATATACAATATAAAATTCTAATATTGTGTTTGTTTGTTTTGGCATAAACATACTTGGCTGTATGTTTTCAAATTGCTTAAAGTTCGCAGACAACAAACAGAACATTTTGTTAAATTAATATGTAATAATTTTTTAAAGTGTTCAAAATTTAAATAAAAATTGAAATTCTTTTAAATGTTATAATATAATGATATGAAATCATACATTAAAATACTCAAGGTGACAATAAAATTTCAAACACTATTTCAACTAGAAGAGTTTTATCGCTTCAATTATCATTATGACGGCTGGCAATAACACAAAATATCTTAAGCTTTTCTGAGATTTTTAAATTTTTTATTTAGACCTATGTTTGCTAAAAGGCCTTCAAATACACCGAAATATATGTATGTATGCCGGCTTGTTGTTCATTCAAAAAGTTATGAAATAATTGACCCACCCTCGTAGAACTGTTTTATTGTTTCAAGTATATATTGCAGGATATGGCTTAAAATGATCTGAACTTTTTTACGCTTTTTCTATTTTCAATTAGACCCATTTTTCCCACTGGACCTTCAAATACATATGTACATAGATATGTATGTACGCTGGCTTGTTGTTGTTGTTGATGATGAAAATTGTTTAACTAATATTGTAAATAAGCTTCCATAAAATGCAATTATTGTCTGAGAATTTATTCAAATGCATCGTTTCTTAACACAATTTCTCTTTCAATCCAAGGAACTCATGAGCTTTCCTCCTTTTTACGAACAAAGGCGACTTTTCCTGTGTGTGTTTAACTGCTAGTTATCCTTTATACACTAATTTAAAACTTATATTCGTTTTTAACGAAAGAAGGAAGTGAAAAACGAAAAGTAAAATGAATAGCAATTTAAAGACTTATCCTGTTTAATTTTGTTGTGGCTTAATGATTATTTAGGATAATTTCCATTGAAGGAAACGATTGCGTTTGCACTTTAGCTCCATTTTGAAAGAAAATCAAAAATAATTTCTTATTGCGCACCGCTGTTATTGAATGGGTCTGAGGGGTTGTACCAATTGTAGTTTGCAACTAATCGCACATGCAATTTACTATGGCATACAATTGAATTGTTAATTTCGAAAAGGACACATATCAAATTTTTTCTTTTGCCATGTGCTAGAAAAATGTGTAATTCTGGTCTTAGTTCGAAAAGAATATAATTTCGACAATTTCGAAAAGCGCATAGTTCTAGCAGCTGTGCCACTTTCAACAATATCACACCATTAAAGCGAGATCTTCGCTAAATAAGAAAATATATGTTTGCCTTTTTTGTTTGTATAATTTATCCAGCCAACATATATTCATGATTTAAAGTTGTGCATGATTTTTAACTCATACTTGATGTATGCATAAATCACTTTTGAAGCAAAAACTGTATTGGAAAACAGATATGAGATCATTAAGCATAGTAAAGTTTACCAGGGAACACAGGCCAGAATATGCAATCTTCCCTTTAACGAGTAGGAAGAAGCGGTGAAATACCTCCTCTGTCACCTCCTCTATCACCAAAGAGAATAACTCACATGGACAGCCCTACTATATCCGAACTAAGAGGCCTATCGGAATGCGATATTAAAGTAACAAAATTGTTTATTCGAGAAAAGGGTTGATTCAACACTAAAAAATTTTCCTAAAATTTTTCTCGATTTAGGTATAATTTCTCTAAAAGTAGGAAAAAACATACTTTAATGTAATAAAAATTGGATTCGTAAATACTTAATAGTTTTCCACAATGAATTTCTCACATTTAACGATAAATTAATGCACGCTAAAAATATATTTGTTAAAATTTAGTAAATCCTTAATAAACTTGAGTAATTTATGTCATAAAAATAAAACAAAAAACGTTTATTTCAGTAAAAGAAATTTAGTTTAGGAAATGATTTACTTGGGAATAGCTCATTAAATTTTACATACTTAAAAGTTTGTGAATGGTTGTCTGAAATTTTAGTTCCCAGTTTCCTCTACTTTAGTAAAGTTTTACTAGAATTTAGGAAAAAAAAACATTTTTTTAGAGAATATTATAATTTAAAGCTGATATATGTTCACCCTTTAGCTAAAAATAAATAATTTCATTGGTTACTTATTGAATTATTGAATTCTGCTGCTTCGACCTTGCCACGGTATAAGTTGAAAAAAAATAGTGTCAAATTCCTTATCGCATTGTGGACTTAAAAAATTAATAAAATATATTATCGGTACTCCCATGAAAAAATAATTAAGCAAATTTATGAAATAGAATTTAGGAAAAATTACTGAATTTAGATAAGTCGTGATTTGAAGAAATTGTGATGGCGTGGAAGAAAATGACAATTATTGATAAAATATTTTGAATACCCCGGTAAACGTAAGTATGTGTCTGATAGTGTAAAATCGCCAATTTTAATTTTTTACATTAAGAATAGCAGCAGCTAAAGAAATTATACTTAAAAAGAGTGCAACGAAATCGCTCAAGTTTGTTAAAAAACAAAGGACTTAGGTGAGGCGTCCTGTTACTTCACAAACCAATAACAATTACAAAAAAATCCAAGGCCACTTTGGTGATATAAAAAACATGTATAAAAATTTTGTAAAGCTTATTAAAAAAATTATATTAAAATGATATCTAATATAATCGCGACTTACCGCAAGGTAAATGAGTTATTTCTACTTAAAGACAAATGTTAAAGCACCATTTCAAGGACTTACCTAAAAAGAAAAGGTAGAAAAATATAATTAGTAACTTTTTCATTTGAAGATAGCAAAATTAAGTTTAAAATAATATTATTTTAATAGATTTTAATCATTCAAATTAATGATTTATGGTGGCAGTGTTCATAAAAACCTAAAACAGCTTTAAAACCATTTTTAACTGAAATTGAGTTCAAAAACAATTATTATCTGAAAATTTTAAAGCAAGATACTAAAATTTTAAGCTTACGAGTACAGATACAAAATAAAAGTTTTCATCTTAAATATCTCTTTTACAATACAACAAATAGTGATTCATGTTGCATCTTAAATTAAAGCTGGAAAGCTTACATAGCGTTGACACATAAAAGTGAATGTTGGAAAAACACAATACATTCACACTATCACTTTTTTTTAGTAAACACATTTACTTTTTTGTTATTTCCAGCTCAGCGAAATTCAACGAAATTCTCAAGAAAAAGATTTTTTCACACTTCCTGAAAGCAAAACACAAAAGGATAAACAGTGTTGCCCACTGCAAATATTTATACGAAATTTAATGATTGTTATGTGTAATAAAGATTTATAAAACACACACAAAGCTATGGCTTTGAATAAAATTTTATTTCATTGTAATGCATGAAATTTGCCATTACATACGAAATCTGACCGCCTCTAGATCTGTTGCAGCAGTGGATGCTTTTGAGATGGTGTTCGACCACTTTTTCGGTGATAACCTAACGAATGTTAAGTCTAACGGCGTCAAATCGCATGATCTTGGTGGCCAATTGACGTCGCCGAAACGTGAAACTACACTTTATGAAAACTTCACTTGCAATAAAACCAAAATCAATCGTGTTGTGTGGCTCGTGGCATCATCTTGTTGAAACCATATATCGTCCAGTTCATAATCTTTAATTGCAAGCCAAAAAACGTCGGCTATCATACGGCCATGCCGATCGGGCAAAATATTCAAATTATCAGAATATTTGGCGTTAAATTATCCAGAGCTGCATGTTTTATAAAAAATATAAATTTTTAATGAAAACAAAAATAAATTGTGTAAAAACTGATTGTAACTATTGTATGTAATTGTCTCTCTTATTCCAGTTGTCGTCGTTAACATCACACCATAAGCTATTACAAAGATCACAGAACTTCCATAAATTTCATTGTCAACTTGATTTGAGGGCGACTTGATTTTATTTTACAAAAAAAAAAAAAATATATATATATATATATATATATATATATATATATATATATATATATATATATATATATATATATATATATATATATATATATATATATATATATATATATATATATTATAATTCCAAGCCAACATTCTTGGAATTCAACCCAACGTTTATTGGAGGCACATAAGTATTTCCTTATGAATAATTTATTTTTATTGCCTATTCTGAGAATACAATAACGATTTTACGCCATTGTTTTTAATATGCCTGTTTGGATGAATCTTTTTTCAATCCGTTTTCTTTTCGTTGATATATTCTGCTTTTACCATGAAATATATTCTCTTCATGTTACATAATCTAAAGTAATAATGTAGAAAAAGAAGAAGAAGAATCTTCTATTGAATTTGTTGAATTCGGAATAAATTTTAAGATTTTTGTTTGTTTGGAAAATTTATTTTTATTTTGTAGTAAATAAATTGTTGATGTTATTGAAAGAAATACGATATAAAAAATTGGCATCTCATTCTAAATACTTAAAGCATTTTAAAGAAAATATATTAAATATATAGAAGGAGATAAACAAAAACATTTAATAATATAAAGAAAATTCTAAAAAATTTTTTTCTGAATATACAAACAAATTTCACTGAAGAAGGTATTGAAAAAGTTCATAAAGTGAAAGGTCCGATTGCAGAAAGTTAAATAATTTGTTAGCGGCACCAGTGGAATTTCGAAAGTAATATCTCTTCAATGAAAATATTGCCATTAAAATACGCTCCTATAACTTCAATAGAAGCTTAACTCGGTTTTTCAATGTACAAAATAGTATTTGTACAAGGTGGCACAAAAGTAATGTCATAATATGAATGGACTATAATTTTTGCAGATGGAGCCGAATGTCAATGTTCTTCGACATTTATAATGTATACATATATATATATAGAAAATTAGTAGTCAACATGGAAACGTGGAATTATTGCTACTGGAAAAGTGTGCAGTCTGTTGTATTACCGCAGGGGGAATTTCATCGTGCACGAACAGTTAAGCATTTGGCTGAGCGCCTCATGCAAATTACGTCCGCTACAGATGTCGCTAAAAATGGCTGGCCTCGTATTGCTCGTTCGACTGAGAACACCATTATTGATGCCGGCGGCATCAGCATACGTTCTTTGCAACGAGTTTTGGTGAAAGATTTGTTGAAATATGAAGATATTTTCATATAAAAAATCATATTGAGCGACGAAGTCTATTTCCACTTAAGTGGTTATATAAACAAACAAAATTTCCGTGTCTTGGGCACAGAGAATCCACATTATATACATGAAGCGCCATTCCATCCACTCAAAGCGACTGTTTGGTGCGGCATTTGCAAGAATAAGGTGATTGGCTTTTGTTTTCTTTTCACAAGTTGCAACATTAGGTCACCGATTTCCAGACTTCTTCTTTTGATGGTTTTTAAAATTTCACGCTTTATACAACAAACAGCAAAACTTTGCAAATTTTAAAAGCCAACAGTGAAGAAAAAAATGGCCAATTTGGAGCCAAGTATTTTGCGAGCAATAATTGAAGATGCCGTAAAATGAGCTCATACATCATACATCAACTTGGGAGCTGGGAATTTCAGTGATGTAATCTTTCAATTCAGGTCATCAATTACACACTTTCAAATAATTTTTTTATGAAAACAGGGCTCTTATTTTTTCATATATAAAAAAATGGCAGCCAGTTTAAAATATGATAATGTTGTGAAAAATTAACTAAATTTTTGTTTAAATGTGCTTTTTAATGTGTTATTACCTGAATTTTTATGTGAAGGATAAAGTGCATATTTCACATTTTTAGGTGAATTTTTTAAAAGCTTAATATTAATTTTTAGTTGCATGAAAATCCAAGCCCTATCTGTTATCATATATTTTATTTAAAGTTCCACTGTACAATGGAATATTAGTAAAGACATTGTTACTGTGATCAAAGCATTGCAGCAACGAGAATAAATTATTTTTTAAGTCTTTATTGCAGATACCATGACGTACCATATTTTTCCTTCCGTTTCCTTTTTATTCATTTTTTACAACTTAAATATTACCTGGACCTGCGTAATAAATATTTATGTTTTAAGTCCTTTGTAAAAATGAATAACAAATAGCAGTTACAAGACCAAGAGATGACGAATAAGAGAAACGGGAAACCAATAGACGAAAGACATAGAACAATTGTGTCTATTAAAGTTCCCCCGTAAGTCATTTCATAAACAACTCTTCGACTATCAGGCGCTTTTAATATTTTGCAAAACTAAAAAAAGGATAACAATATCAATTAAACATCCTTATTTTTATTTTGTTTGTTAATTTGTTAATTTTTTTATTGCATAAAAATGCGAGAGGAAGTTTGAAAAATATATTCATATACTAAATGTAATACATACTCGTCAACATACATTTTTATTAAGAAAAGCAAAAAGATATTTTCTTGGGCTTTCAATCACTAAGATGTCAGATACGAGTAGAATTTATGGCATTGCATTTTATCATGATGTACATTTTTAATTTTCATTATAAACTAAATCGCTTTAAAAAATTAGTGCTATTTAAAAAATTAAAGACTATATATGTATCATTCTTTCATTATGGATTTAGTCCAACTTTACTGTGGGATTTGGGTAAGACTAAGTGAGATGTAATTTATAAGATGAGAAGTAATAAAAAATATTTTTTAACGTCTCACATAAGTGTTACGCTTATAAAAAAATTTTGTACATTAAAAATTAAAAAAAACTTCCTTTTCTTTACCTTGCCTCCGCTTACAAAATTAATAGACACATATTGGTATTTTTTAAAGGAACGCACCACATAGAAAACCGCGTGTTATGAAAATGTTTTCTTTTTAAGGATAACTTTCTAAAGCAATAAGCTGCGGGGAAATGTGTAAAAACGACAAAAATACATACATATATAATTTAGTGATATCCTTATATTGCACTATGGTTCAATACCCTTTTTTGTGTTTCATTTTAATGCATTTAATTGTATTGCAATGTAGATAAAACGCATATTGCTTTTGTTGACATTATTTAACCATTTCATTATAAGCGGTCAAAGCTTAACTTTTGTAATAAATAGAATTTTGTTATAAATAGAATTTTGAAACAAGATTTTTTAAGGATTTTCTTGCAATTTTTAGCCAAACTGACACACAAATTAAAAAAAAAAATTTTTAATAAAATATGCCAAAAATAATCGATTTCAATACAAAGTTAACTGAGACAACGAATAGATTTCAAAACAGAAGCAACTATAGGTTTGTTTAAAAACCGATAAAATGCTTTTATAGTTTATATTTTCTTCATTATTGCGGGTGGCCACTTTGTCCATCCGATTTCCAATTAAATTTCTGTAAAACAAAACTGCAAACTACGCTTTCAAATAAAAAAAGTTTTTTTTTTTTTTTGTTTTAAAATCGGTCCACAAATAATCAATATTTCGTTGATTTTCGAAAAAAAATTATGGGACTAACCTACAAGTAAATCCTTTAAAATTGTTTTTTAAATCTATTCGCAAATGATAATGATATGAGTGTACAAAAATTGAAAAAAATACACATGAGTTTTTGAAGTCGGTTAAAAAAAAAACACAATAGACATTTTTTTTGGGATATTCGAAATCCTTAATGTTTCACAAAAAAGCTCGTTTTTACAACAGCTTTTAAAAAAATTCCAGCTCTTTCCAATAAAAAACATATAGAAATTATTAGATTGGCATACTGAGATTTTAATTTAATTGCCAGTTTCCTTTGCGATTTTTTGCAAAAATTTTTTTTAGAAATGGAAAATCCGTTAACAATTTTCAAATATATTTGCAAGAAGACTTAGAATATAGAAATTTAAAAGCTTTAAGGAATATATCGAAAAAATGAAATGAAAATTCTATAAAATCTCTTATATATTTTATTTACTCTCACGCAAAACTTATACAACCCACCCATTCTAACAGCTTTGAAACTGTACAGCCTATTAAAAGGTTTCCTAGGGTAGTTAGGACATCTACTATGCATAAGGTTCACATTCATACTATACAAATAATGCAGAGCACAATACTTCCTTTCGACTGTTTTGGGGAAGATGCTACCGTCATAAGACATATATAGGTGTGATAGATTATGACTTTCTTGCAAAAACAATCGAATAAATTATTTCCACGATTTTTTTTAATAGAGCAATGGATACATCAGACCTTATGAATCGTTGTAGTATCACGGGAGCTCATCATTGCTCACTTTTTTTTGGTCAGATGATTAAAATTTTCACTTTTCTAATCATAATATTGTGTTGTCATAGGATGTGAAGGATTTTACAAAGTTTCATAAGAATCGCTGAAGAACTTCATTATAAAATAGCTTTAGCCAAGCAAGTGGTCGTCTGAGCCACAGTGCATTATGTCTTAAAAACATAGACAGCAGCATGTTACCGACCACAATCAATCAATAATAATATACACATGTTTATATGAAATTAATTATATTGGCGCCATCACATCTAAAAGTCTACATGACCATCGTGGACGCTGTCGCCAACTTAAGCCAATTTTTAATGAACACATCTAGTACTGCCAGTATAATAGGAAATGTGAAATAAATGGGATCATAAAAAATATTATTTTATTTAACAATAAGGAATATTACAAAATTAAAATATTCAATTCATAATAATTCAATGGGAAGTAACATGACTTAAAGATCATGTTTATAAATATGAATTAATTTTACAAATTTGCAGAAATAATATGCAAAATATTTTTTTTAATAAACGAATACTTATTTCCTTAAATCTACATGAAAAAATATTTTTTTTTTATCAATAAGTCAACAAAATTTCTTCCACATAAAAAGAAAGAAGTTGTGAATACGGGAAAATTTGTTCGCTCACAAGATGTGAGCTTTATTCCCAATGGTAACAAATCCTCATTTAATATTAAATAAGTTTTAATTTGCAAACAAAGTTTGTTTTTTCAGCATAATAAAGATAAATTCAGAATTTTCATGACTTTTGTTGATGGGTGATTGAACAAAATTTTTAGCTTTAATTTTCAATGTCTAAGAATTACGTTTTGAGTTTTAAATATTTAATGAAAATAAATATGTATAAAAACATTTTTCTGGTAATCAGTTAAGTATATTTGTAATTATATATAAGCAACTTTGAGAAATTCGGTTTCTATAATTATGGCACATTGTCTTATTTATTTAGTTTGCAATTCAATTAATAATTTTTTTATTTATTGTCTATTGCATACTTACGTATCTTTTTTATTGTTTAAGCGAACTTTTGATAAGAAAAAGAAAAATATTGGCCTGAATTGATGAATTTAGGACTCTATTTAACAAATAGAGTTCGAAAAATTACTTTAAAAAGTATTGATTTTCTCTTATGAATTTCAATGTTAGTGCCCCGGTCTACGTATAAAATTAAAGAGAAATGATGAATTTTTTTCTGCACTTTATCAAACTTTTAAAAGTTTGGGATTCACATTAATTTAAAATGTCCTTTTTAGGAGATTTTCAATAACATTTTTGGGTCAGATATAAAGAATATTATAACTTGGTATAATGTATACTGTGCTATTCCAAAATGAATAGGAATCGCGTAAACAAGGTATTTTTCAGGATTTATTTTACACTGAATCGAACTTTCTACGTAATATTACCAAAAAAAAACAATATTTAAATCAGCTAATTCTTTGGCCAAATTGTCACAAATTTTGTTTACTTAAAATCAACAAAATTATTTTTCTAAAAAGTTCTTTTGAATAAAATCATTTGATTTCAACAAAAATTAGTTTAAAAAATTAGCGGAAAATCTATTAAATCCTTGAAAATTTAGTTTGAATCTCAACGTAAAAGAATGAACGCATAAGAGTAGTTGAATCAACATCTTAAAAGAAAAATTATTTAAACAATATTTGCATTTATTTGACTAAATTCTATAGTATACGATTTTCGACTGGAGATATTTCTTCAATTTATGAACAGTCAGAAACAAAACTATACACGCGAGCATTTGTTTTCTAGTAATCAAAATTTATAAATAATGTTTAATATTAGAAATAAGTATATAAATATGTACATACTTATCTATACTATATATATATATATATATATATATATATATATATATATATATATATATATATATATATATATATATATATATATATATATATATATATATATATATATATATATATATATATATATATATATATATATATATATATATTTGATATTTTATTTGTCAATTCAATAATATTGTTGGAATAGTTATCAAGTAAATAGTGCATGAATGTAGAACAATTATTTGTCAATAGGAATAAACACATATATGAATGTATGTGCATGTATATGTACATAAGCTACGTAGTATTTATTATAATTATCAATTAATTTAACCTACTAATTTGGTATTCTATATAGAACTCAAATTTCCTTCATTATACATCCAATTAAAGTATTCAAATTGAATAAATTTCTTCTGTCTAATTAATTTACTAACACAATTGTAGCAGAAATAAATAAATAATTTGTATAAGAAATAATTTTCTCATAAATTTTAGTCTCATTCTACAGTATTTGATTAAAATTTTGTTTCATTGAAAGGTATTGAAAAAAATAGGAAAGGAAATCAATTTCCTTCTTATCAGTATTTAGATTTTAGCTAAATTTGCAAATATTATTTCTGTTCAATAATTATCATGAAAAGTATTAAGTCCTTTGACAATGAAGTAAAGTTTTGTGGAAGTTTTTGAGAATTTGTTGAAATCGAAGGGAAAATTAATTTAATGCGTCTAACATAAATGAATTTTCGGGTAATATTTTCCATTATATAAAGTAAAAATATTCAATAGTTATAGTCTTCTAACATTCTTGTTAATTTTAATTCAAAAATTATTCACGCTTAACGTCAATTTTAGCATAAATATAAATATTTCCATACTTTTGATTGTGACCGTCAGTATTTTGTGCCGACAAACAGTGGTAGCGTATGATTAATATTCATTTTAATTTTATGTGAATTGATATAAATCATACGCCATAGTAAATGGTTTTTATTTTTTTGTATATAAAATATTTAAGAACATTTTTGTATTTGTTAAACTACTTTGAACTTTAGAAGAAAGGATAGTGGCCTTCTATAATTTGCAGAAATAAATAAGCGTTTCATAAGCACTGCCATCAAATCATAATACTATCACATCACTTGGAAGAAAATTCTTGCCTTTATCAAAGTTATTTTATAAGATCGAAAGCCTTTAGCTTCAATTCCAAAGGCGTTTATATCGTTTAGAGAATTACAGTGTTTGGTTCAGATAGATTCTATAATTTTCTCCAAAACTCTCACAAATTGTGTAAATGCCAAAAAAGTGGGAGACATATTCAGATGAAAAACCAACCAAATACGTGAAAATTTGTGTTATTTGGTAGAGATTGGACATAAGAACAAACAAAAAATATGGTGATGAGAACTTTTAATACTCCACTGTTTTTTTTAAGAAAAAAGAAAACTCGGAAAAAAAGAGTGTCAATCGCTTAAAAATGTATATGCCCACACTATAACTTTTTAAGAGGATAAAAATGTGAAATCGATGAAAAAGTAAGAAGCAATTGTACATTTTTTTTGAGCATGGAACTGAATTTTTTAGTGGCTCTAGCCGGACTTTTTTTATTGTTGGATTAATGTTGAGTCCTGTTTTTTAAATTGAATTACAATAAGATCCATCATTTCACACAATTATCAAACAACGAAAAATTGAAACAAATCTTTAATTGTTACGTATTTACAAATACCATATGAGAATCCAACATGATTCGGCTACAGAGTACGGATGATTTGGTTAGTCTACGTCTACGACTACGAGTGCAATTTTTGGATATTTTTCTGAATATTTTTAACCCTCATTTGAAAATTTAATCGTGTCCACACAATGAAGTTCGAGTTTTATATGGAAATTTCATTGAGTGCTTCAGGAAACAAATGGGAATTTCAAGCAACTCTGTACTCTTTTCTACTCCTGTTTCCTCTCATCCCACAAACTCAGAAATAATGGCTACTAAAATTGCAATTGTGTAGGGGCACTAATTTGACAACAGCTGCAACAATTGAATATTTCTCATTAAAAGTTAATTTAAACATACAATTTTAATACTCTAATGTTCATATAATTTTAATAATAAAAATTAATGGGGTAATATTCCAAATCAGGTGTGTTTCCAATATCTCGTCACAAATAATTTCCATGTTTAAAAAGAACAATATTTGAATTCATACAGAAGCTGTAGTTGGAAAAATCATAGATTATTAAAAGTTGCTGTCGTGAATGCTTGAATGCTTTTGGTATAATTTGGTAATTTGCTCCCTTGTTGAGGTGTCTATGTGACAATCTATATCATATGCTAAAATGTCACAGAGGTGTACAATACTACAAGAAGAGGAAACTGAGAAAGGCCATTAGAGGGAGTAAAAGGTTTTGCTTTGTAGGTATATGTCATGACCTCTACAATAACAATGACAATACAAACAGATTTCGTCGCGCTTAAGAGGATTTCTTCTCTCTTCTTGCCGCCACAAGATTGAGTCATTTGGCAAAGATCGTTACGTGATGCTATTTCCTATTTCTCTTCGTTATATGTAATGAGGTAGAACAGGTTGCATTAGGCCTGCAAAATAAGCAGACGCCAGTCCTTGGTGGGATTACAAATGCTGCATACCTTTTGGGCACATGATCTTAAACATTTTTTCATCGAGATGAGAAACTCTTTCTGTTGCCCAATTTCTCTTTGCACATGGTGCTTGTAAGCAATAAATATAACGCATTGGACTATTTGACTAGGCATTCTATATTCATTGCAGTGAATATTTTAAATAAGTTAAAGATATGTTTTTCATAAGTCCGAGATTCAATACGCAGAAATCGACTGTCGAACAACGTTAAGGAACTGAAGTTGGAGTATGCAATCGATGATGGGTTAACTTGTAATTTGGAGGTTAACTACAAGTTTTGTAAGATGGGTTCTTTTAGAACTTCAAAGTGCCTCCACAGCTTGTACCACAAGGACAGGGTAAATTGAAGGTACGTAGCTGCTTACGTATGCATAATAGTGAAAATTATGAAGATTATACACTACTAGCATTTGTAATTGCAAAAAATAGGTGTGGAATATAGTGCTCCGATGTGAGTTCACTGGAGCAAGGATTAGGTACTTCAATGCTGAGAGTAGACCGTCCATAATTTTATGAGTTATTGTCGCTTACAAATTGGTTTTGCAAAATGTGTTGCCAAACAATTTGCAGTGGACGTACAAGTCACCATTGTTTTATATAGATTAAGGTAATGAGGCGAAAATTCATCGATAGTTGAAATTGCTTCAACTTTTGGTGTTGATAATGAAGGCAGTCTTCCCAACATAAGGCAATTATGGTATCAGTATATTTATTGGCCGAATGTTGCGGAACACTCTTAAATAGAGCGAGAAATTTTTCATACGGTTCTATTTCGCCATTGAATTTATGGATGGCAATGAAGTTAAAATTGTTGAAGTTCCACCATCAGGAGTCATTTTTCTCTCAAAGTCACATTTCAATTATTAAATTCAGTTACGAAATCATAAGGAAATACATATACATACTTAAGAATCAAATATGGCCTCTTTAAACGCCGAAGACGTCCTTTTAGAGTCTTTAAAGAAAAATTACTTTTACGATTACGATGTGAAGTATGAATAAAATTTTATATTCTAATTAAATCTAACACTTGCACTGACATAAGATTTTATTATTTTTTGTCACTGTCACTGTCACATATTCAATTTTCATATTTGAGGTTTTGGCTAAAAGTTTTCATGTCTTTAAATGACTAGTACTGTATTCTACCTCCCCTCTTGTGTGTGAAAGTGATTGTTTTCGTTTTTGAATTTCAAACCAGCGTGTTTGCTGCACAGGATTAATGCCTTCAAATATTTTTGCTAGACAAAAAAAATTTCCATTAAATTAAAAGCTTCCGGGAAAAGCAACTTTTAGCTGTTTTTGCTTTTTATTTTAAAGAAACAAACTGCAAAGTTTATGGTTGCGGCACAATGATGCTTTTTTTATTATTGTTTTAAATTTTTGCTGTCAGCTTAAAGAATCATAAGATGCTGTAGAATTTTTCATTAAAAAAATTTAGCAAAATTGAAGCAAACCTTTGATTATGATGTTATACACAATATATGAAAATTTTAAAAACTTCAATATTTTTAGGTTTGAAATGATTAGAAACTTCGTTTTAAGCACATCATCATTTGAACTTATTTCAGTACATTTTCGAGAAAGTTGTTTGCTGTTGTTTTAAGGCCTTCTGGACTGCTCAAGGAAGTTAAACAATTGCTAAAATTGCATACTTAACTTCTTGAAGTGTGCTATAACTTAGAGCATCATTATTTTTTAATATTGATTGTAAGGTTAGGTTAGCCTAGCGGAGACATGTAAAGACCCTTTAAGATGATTGATGTCAAATTTAATACATGTGTGTATTTCTTGCTTCAACTTAGAGACATTAATAGAAATTGCAAAAATTTTTGAATGTAAATTTGTTTGGGGAAAATGCGCTATTTTTTTAGAATATTTAATGATTTACGAAGTATTCATTTTGAAAGTGACAAATACAAAATAAAAAAAGTCAGAAATTTCCTTAAAGAAAGTTCCTTACACCATTTCGTTTATGAGAAACAATAACAAAGCCACAAAAAAAACGTAGGAAAATTTTCGTTATTAAGCTCTTGAATACATGAAATTTTTATTTAAGGTAAATTTACACACACACACACACACACACACACACACACACACACACACACACACATATATATATATATATATATATATATATATTTAGCACACTGGTTATTACATTTTCTTATTTGCTTTTTATGTTTGAGGCCTTATTTTGTGAGAAATAAATCCCAAAAATTTGTAGTGAATTAACACTCTAATATTGTTGGCATAAAATAATCCGCCAGAAGACAAAATCAACGCTTTTCTAGTGGCATATTTATTTTTATTTTGGGGGGGGGTTTATATCTTTGTTATTTTTGTGTCGTTATTTCGTATGAAATAACATCTCAAAAATGTAATGAAACACACACAAATTTTTTTTCAATTGAAGTAAAATTTCTATAATTATCTTCGAAATTAAAGTAAATATGTATTTGTTTCAGAACCTTAAATGTACACTAGGAACTGATTTTATTTTTAAATTTATGGCTTTAATTCATATAAAATCAATCACTAACAACGGGCTGTTATTTAATTTCTGTGTTGAGTGTTATTTTTTTTAATTTTTGTTGGGAGCTTTATTTCATAATAAAAGTTGCATATGAAATAGTCGCCCAAAACTTAAAGATTGGAAGTTATTTCCTGGAGACGTTATCTCATGCCATTAAAATTAAAAATTCTATGACTATTTCGCAAAATAAAATGAAAATTAAAAAAAAAAAAAAATTATTTGGAGCTCATTTCATTTCTTAAATCGCGAGTTTATTTCATATGAAATAAGCCACCAATGCATCGCATTTGTTATTTAATTTTTGTTCGCGGGGTTATTTTTCTTAATTTTTGGCTCAATTTCATTATAAAAAATGAGGTATTATGTCGTGTGAAATAAATACATATGCCACCTATTGAATTTTTCATTTTTTCGCTTTATTCAAGAATAGGAAAAGGTTTCGAAATTATTTTATATGGAATATAAAACCTGAAACAATAAGGTCTTAAAAAAAATTTCATCCAACTTAAAATATTTCAGATTTTGGTACTTGAATAATTAGTTATTATTCTGCCAGAGAAAAAAAATTTATAGTTGTCACCATATTTTTTTAAGAACGATTCATTAAATAATCATAACAGTTCAAAGAGAAGCGTAAAAAATATGTATTTTTCTTATTCAATCGATTTTTCACAGGGTAATGATATTTTTTTTTTCGATTCGAAAAGCTCCCACACCAGTAAGAGAAACCAACTTTTGTTTAGCATGTCCAAGTTCCAGCAAAACTCAAGCAGACCATGTTTGTGCCACAAAGATTGCGGACTCATTTCTTTTAAAATCTAACACTACGTTTTATCAAACAAAGAGAACGAGGGAAATTACTGCTTGCAACTGACTTGAAACTAAATCAATTAAGGCCGCCTTAATGTTTAATTTTATTGACTGTAACGTCTGGGAAATTCTTTTAATTGACAGGCAATTAGAAAGTACCATGGAAGCAGTGGCAACTTTATCATTTATATTATATATAAACGTTGCATGTCGTGTTATTTTTTCTTCTCAACAACAAAGCAACAAACATTTTAAAAGGATTGATTTTGTGGGGAGGGGAAAGATCAAAGCGAAAAATTAACATTGATTAAAATGCGAACTAAATTTCAAAGTTTAATGAGCGATAAAAGAAAAGAGAACAAGAATAAATAGTTTTAATTTTAGCAGAATTTCTACCAATTTATCGTCCTTGTATGTTCATTATTGCAAGGAGTAACTACAAGGTAAAAAATAAAATATTTTTGATTGGTTTAAAAAAAGGAGGAGGTCATATATTTTTTTTGTAATTTTTGGTCAAGAAAGGGTATACTACAGATGTAATAGGATCAAAGGGAAAAAGTATCTAACATACAAAGTAATAATTAATTATCACATATTTTGCTTAATACAATAGTTGGTTCGTTCCAAATCGGCGTAGGCCACGCCATGATTAATGCATATAGTCACAAGAAATACTGAATATATAAGATAAAAAACGCTCCCATGGCTGACTATAACCATGGGAGTGTTTTAAGTTAATATGCAGCAGAAGTGTGGCCACTTTTTTTTACCAATATTTGAAAGCAGGGAAAGGAAACCATTCATACCGGCTTCATAATTATTTACTGAAAAGTGTGGAATTTTTTTTTCACGCTTATATTTATTTATTGTATCTTCACAACTGAACTAACAATAAGTATTCAAATCTTTTATATTCGTTACTTACTGAGACCTTTGAAACCGGCGCCAGGAAAGTTGACAAATATATGCAAAACCTTAATTCACAGTTTCAGCCATTTTGGTAAGATCTCAGGACATAACGCATATAACAATATTATATTTATTTTGAAGTTCTCAGAGACTATATGTGAAGACGGTTGTAATTTTCTTTGTTAAAAATGTTTCCATTATTGCTTTCGGTTTTACGTTTTCAATAGCTGTGACTATTAAAAGTTTCAACATTCAAACAAACTTATTTGTGTTACACTTGTGGCTCGTTTATGGACTGAAGTTCGGTTGTCAGTTGCCAAATATTTATGTCTATGCTAATAATGATAGTGCAGAGCACAAAAAAATAATGCTAACTATAAAAATTATGGTGAATGTATTTAAAATGATGAAACTGGTGGCCTTTGGCAACTATAAAATTCTGGTTGTCAGATGGCAGCCGAACTGAAGTGCGGTGATCATCGTTACAAAATCTTTTTCCGTCTCACTTCAGCAGTGCTTTTTTCAATTTATGAGGTTTCACAATCGTTTACCAAACCCACTCCTCTCATATGAGTTTAAGACTTCGGATTTTCGATCACCATTATGATTTATTGTCTGTAAGTTAAAACAATGACTTTTTAGCAATTAGTAATTGGAATTTAGATTATCTTTATTCCACTAGAATCAGAGTAGTTCGATTTTATCTTCCATTATCAGTATTGCAACGACCAAAAAAAAAAATTTTTTTTGTGGCCAAAATTATTCAAAAACGTAATCGAATAATAAAAAAGTAAAGTAACGGACAACGTTCCGCGCGCTTCGTTCACTTTACGGTCAATATAATCGTCATCTATTTCTAAATGAAACAAAATCGTCGATTTCGGGACGATACCAATCTACACGAGATCCAAGAACGTCCAATGACTTTGAGCTGGTGCCATCATCTGTCCATATTTCTTTGACAACGACATTGGCAAGGCCATTTCCCTCTTCAGCGAGCAGTACAGGCCGATGATTACCACCTCTTTTGAATTGAATTGGATGATATGGACACCAAAGACTTGTGTTTTAAATACGATAGCGCTACGTGCTACACAGATCATACCCCATTGGAAATTCTGCACCAGCGATGAACTGGTCACGGAAATCGTTCGATTTAAACCCATTAAACTATTTCTTGTGAGGTTTTCTAAAGTCACAGGCCTATGCAAATAAACCACAATCCCCGAGGTTCTAAAAAGGCAACATAGTCCTTGTCATCGGTCAAATTTCACCTGATTTGTGAGTCGGAGTCACGGAAAATTGGAAATTTCAGATGCGCTCCAACGACGATGTTATATTCCATATGTAATGACATCAATAGGTCATTCACACAAACTTTGTTTTTCTTGATGAAAGACTCTTTACATGTATATACATGTACATGTATAAAGTATGTAATTAATATTTTTGTTTTTAATAGAAAGTTTTTTATTGCATCTCTCGATTTCAGAATCTTTTCTCGAGTTGCGTAGTAAACTATTGTACTTATTAGTTTCAATTTAAAAATTAAAGTTTTTATTATTATAATTTTTTTATAACCAAAATGGAAAGATTACGCATCTAGAGGTCGGAGAAAAAATAATTAAAATATTAATAAAAATAACAAAAACTGCAAATTTTTTTTTAACATTTTAAAAATTTTGAGTGAAAATTAAAATTACCATAAATAATTTTTATCTAATGCAGTTTCTGACGTTGTGTAATAATTAATAGGAGCTTTACGCGATACTGGAAACTGTGGGGATCCTATCCGAGAGAGGACACATGGGAATACGGGTTAAGATATTCTCGAACAGCCAATCGGTTCTTAAGGACACAAATATAAATGAATACAGTGATCATAATATAGTTGTTTATCTAAATAACCAAAAGTTATTCATACCACATCTGTATATTTTTAGTTAAATGGCATAAAATTTCACAATTTCTATACACACAATAAGAAACATAGATTTATTTATATCCCAATATTAATATTCTAAAGTAATTTTATTGTCAATAAATATTAGAGGGTATATAAGTAGATAAGAAATTTCAAATACTCATGTTCCTATACTCTTGGGTACTCTAAATAGTTGGTTAAGACTAATTTGCAAACTTTCATAAATATTGGATTTAATTTGAAAAATATGTGTTTTACCGATTAGTTCTGGTGAAGCATTTCCATTTGTAAAATCCAATTAAGAAGAATGTAACACTAACACACTAGAAAATGTAAATTTGGCTACAAAATGTGGTTTTATTTACAGTATCGTGCAGAATATGGGCAGTTCAATTTAAGCAAAATGTTGGTTTTAAGGAATGCAATAATTTTCATTCTTTTATTATATAAATGTTGTCTATAACGAATAGAGTTTTCGTATCTAATAAAAATATCGCATACATTTTATACTTCCTGCTTGTCTGCTGTGTTCTCTTCTAAAAAAGTTGCGACAATGCAAAAAAGACATGTTCTTTTCGAAAATATATTCCATACAAAATATGTACGTTAATTCAGGGTTAGATACTCACTTTACAGAAAAATTTAGAAATTAATTCGTAGAAAATTAGTATATTTCATATTTATAGAAATAGTGCAATAATTTTGCAGTTTCTACTAACACTTAGTGATAGAGCAAAATTATTGCACTAATTAGTTTAACGTTTAGTAGTGAATTAATGTGTTGAACTAAAATTAAATTGTTAGGAAACACAACATTAATACAGCATCCAAAACAGGATATAACTTGCGTAGAATGTTACAGAATAGGCCGAACGAAGCTGAACCTCTAGACAAACACGGGGTATACAAATCAACCTGTTCATACCAATATACATAGTTATATCGGACACAAGGGACGGAAGATCAAAACAAGATTTCGGGAAGACATAAAGGAAACAGATGGAAATAGGATCGACACTGGAATCTAATTTTGCGAAACACATGTTTGACAACAAATGTACACCAGGACACATTAGAAAAACGATTAAACTGCTGCATTTACAATATAAAGGATGACGACTAAGGTATTGGATCTCACGGAAATATACAAACAGGACACACTTAACGGAAGAATGATAAGGGACCAGCTAAACACTGCATCAGGCGTAATATTCGAAAAATTTTTCAAAAAATAAAACAATAGCCCAATGAAAGTCACTAACGCAACAATAGGGAAGAAACACTAGGCAACTACGCGCCTGCTCAATGAATTATCAAATACGAACATAGTGATGTAGAGTGAAAAATGGATGGCGAGAAGATAGAAAGAGAGGGAGAAAGAGAGAAGGACAGGCAGGAGGAGAGACAAAGACAAACGACCAACGACGAGAGAGTGACATGAAATAGATCGGGTGGTATACAGAGACACATGAGCGGGCAGACACAACCCAAGTAGGTGTACTTGTATAAGAACAAGGACCAACAGGAAAATTATTTAGTAAGGGAAATAAATCTAAAGATGGCACATAGCTGAAACGGCTATGTTTTCGATCCAAATTTGATGTGGGATTTAGTTTTGCTTCATACAGTACGACAACTGCCACAAAACTAAATTAGATTTTATCGTAATTATGTTGTAACTATCTGCATGATTTATAAGATGGCTGTTATAATCTGCATGAAATTGTTGCATAAGCAAACATTATCAAGTGTATGGGCATGTTACATTGTACATATGCATATAAAATATCCCAGCAAACAGAAGGAGTTTATTTCAAACGAAAGTGAGTTGATGTCAAAACTTTTGTTAAATATTGTATAATATAATCTGCTACATAAATTTCTTGTATATAATGTTTTGTTTATTGAAAATTTATAAATTAATTATTTATCAGTTTATTTTTATGCCAGACTACATTCTATTTATCAGTAAAAATTGATAATTATAACCCCTTCAAATCAGATATTCTGGCAATAGCCAATCGAGTATATGCAAGGCATTAAATAGTGAGTCCGTCCTATTTAAGACTTTTGTCCTTATATTTGCTGGGTTATTAAATAGCTATTTGTATTTTTCTGAAAGTATTACCTACTTTAAATAAATATCTCTAAGGCGTAAACAAGGGCAAATAAATTGAGCAGGTCACGCGTTTGAGAATGTACAAGGTGGTGTAAAATTAAAGTCAGAATTTCAACTGGCTGCCAATTTGTTATAAATTAAAAAAAAACATCTGTTTTCATAGGAATCTTATAATGATAGTGTAAAGTTGATGACATTAGTTGGACAAATTTATATCGCTCAAATAGCCACCTACACAGTTAATGCATAATTGAGCTCGTTTTACGGCAATTTTAATAGTTGTTTGCAAAATATATCCTTCAAAATTGACGATTATGATATTAAGGGAAAGTTCTCTATTTTTATTTTATTTTTTAATTTAATTTAAATAAAATTTTAATTCGTAGCATAGCGTTTGGACATGAAAACATATTTCGAAGAGAATCCATTCGAATGAAATTTCGCCAGTCATCTTTGTTACTACATCCTCTTAAAATACGCCGCACAGAAATTTTTAATCTCCACTTTCAGAATTCATACAATATATAAAATTAACTAAAATATGTGCAAATCATTACCCTCAAATTAATTGTTTGAACTGGCTCCAGTCGGATCAGGGGACTAATTGCTGCAGTCAATCACGAGCGAAATTTACTCGAACTTATATGACTTGATGGTTTTTTTATATAAAAAATTATGTTCCCACAAAAATCACTTTTTTCCATTTTTGTTGTATGCTTTCCATGACTATCAAAAACAAACTACAGCGTCCAAAGAATGACATTTTCATTGCTTCCAAAAATCAAATAATAAATTTTTTCGACTTGAACTTTTTCTACAGATCTGTTAAATTCGTCCTGAAAATACTTTTTTTTTCGCAAAAAGGTTTTTTTAATCAATATGAAAACATTTATTTTCTTCAATGAATAAGTAATGAAATCACTTTCTAGTGTTTATCTTCTTCCAAGTTCTTATCTACATAATGATATTGCCACTTTATGGTGCAAAAAAGCCATATTCGTGTTACCATCGAGACACATTCGATACCAAGAAAAGTAATTTCGCAATACCAAATCTATTATAGCCTTATCTGAGTAATACATTCGGAATAATCCTTTTTTTCTGGGAATTAAAACTATTTCCTTTGACATTTTCTCTTAAGCATTAAAATAGATGAAAAAAAGCAGAAGTGAAGCTCAAATTAATTACTTTATAACACAAAAAGTAGTTATTAGAAAATTTTTGTAAAGAAAATTCAATTCAAAGACCTTCAATCATTTTGTCACTTGCAAAAGGCTCATATTGTCTCCAGTTTTTATCGTATACTTGCAGAGTTTCATTGTACATGCCGTGCATTATTTAAAATGTGTTTAAAAAACTAATAGAAAATTAATATTTTGCATAAATAATAGTTGTAATACTTTTCAAGCACGCAGCTTTCCTATATTAAACCATACCAGCTTAATATCATTTTATATCCTTTAGACCTCCTCCTATTGTAATTGTAATGTAATGGGGGTTTGGCCCAGGATGGCCCTTTGCACTGCGACATTGTTGATCTATTGTGCTTCCCCTGTCCCTAGCAGTTTAATACGTTCATTAGGCATTAGCAGATCCTCTTCACTCAGCGTATATGCATGTAGAATCCTGTGTCTTCTGTGGCACAATGCCCCACAATTTGCTATCAAGTGTTCCATCGACTCCTCATCTTCACCGCAAAATCTGCAGATGTCCGTGTCAGATAAGCCCATTCTGTATAGGTGGGCTTTGCAGGTGTAATGGCCTGTGAGCGCCGCTACCAGCGTCCGTAGGCTTTTCCTGTCCAGTCTTAGAGCCAGATCCGCCCTCCCAGCGTCAAAGCGTAGGAATTTCTTGGAGTGACATAATCCATTGATGACCTCCTCCTAAATATGCCATCTATTAAAAATTGTTACTCATGCATTGAAAAACCTACGGACTTTTCTAAACTGTAATTGGCGAGTTGCACGCAAACACTTTTCTTAAGTTAAAATTAAAATTAATCTACAAAATTTTATATGAAGAAAAAATGCAATTACTTTTTATTTGAGTTTAACTGGGATGATTTCGTGGAAGCTACGAGTGTAGCAGATTGGCTTGCAAATCATTCTAATAGAGGAAAAGTTTAAGTACCCCCGTAAAAAAGAGCTTCAAAAAAGCCATGAAAATGTTGAGATTAGGATCCGGAAGTAGTGCGAATTCCGATGAATTTCGAAGATTTTGATATGGGCTTGTCATTGCGAGGTGTTCTCTTCTTTGATTTCTGTTCAACAATTTTTGGAAAAAAATAATTTTTTTTTTATTAAATTAGTATTGATGATCCATTCCCAGGGAATAAACTTTATATCTATAAGGTGTACACTTTTGACAGTAGTCGGGGTTTTCTTAGCCTTTTCAGAAATTAATTTCATCAATAATTAATAATTTTTTTATGAAAAAGGAAGTATTCATCAATCGAGTTTTTCAAATTTGTGGAAGTAGTTCACAGGTTTATGAATCTTATTGACTTCTTTGGAAGTTCTTTTTTTGCTGGGTATATGCCTTTGTGTTTTATTTTTAATAATTTTATTGAAACAAGCAAATCAACAAGATACAAATACATACATACATATATATTGCACATATTCATATAAGTAATGCAATAAAATAAATAGTACATTAGCAACATGAATGTATGCACATGTGGATGTACATAAGTATTGTATGTACATTAATACCAAATTAGTTCAGTGAGTTTACATTTAAATACATATATTTTGAATATGAAAGGTTTCTAAATAAAGCAATTACATACTTGATTTAAAATTAACTAACGTATTCATGAACAATAATTTAATTTTTAAATATATTCTAAGTTAAAAATCCTCACATACATTAAATTTTTTTGTTTATAAATACGGCATTGAGTTGAAAATCAATGGATTTGATAAAATACAAAATTAGATCTAAACATATTTTATAAGGTTATATTAAAAAAATAATGTAAAAGATTAAGGCTGAAATGCTGACATTTTAAACGATTTTTGATTATTGAACGTTTGACTATAGACCCGTCTGGTATATCATTTCTATAAAGTGGAATATACCGACATATAATCATTTTTCCATAATGGGCACTTATCTTCCCTAATAAATGTCTGCCCAGATACAGGTGTTTGTGAGTCAATGTCTTCGCAGGATATTGAGAATATTTTAGCATAGAGTGGTGTCCAACAACAGGCTTTGGGAACAATCCAACCCACAACTAAAAATACGTAAATGGTGGCGGATAGGCCACACTTCAAGAAGATCAAGGAACGACATTGCAAGAAATGCCATAGACTGGAACCCGCAAGGAAGTCGAAGAAGAGGACGTACAGCTCTTACGTAGAAAAGGCAAATCGATGTAGAAGTGGCCGGAACACTGACGACACGGCTGCCAGATTTGACGATTTATCGTCATTTTGACGATTTTTCTTTCAAAATTGGCAAATTGACGATTTGACGATTTTTGTAAAAAATATGACGATTTCAGTCTTTTGAACAATGGTAGCTTTAAGGCCTTTCTTTATGTTAATAAAGTGTTTATCATTTGGTATGTTGTGCACATTTACTACCATATTGCTTCAAAAAAGATCAACCATACAAAAGTAAAGAAAAAAGGCAAGGCGAAAAAGTACACGGTCGTTTTTCTTTTGCGGGTATACATAAATGTATGTATGGGAAAATGACTCGGTTGAAGGTATCCTTTATTCCAAAGACTATTTAAAAATAAATAATTCTAATTGTTTTAAAATTGTAATTAAACCTGACTTAATAAAAATGTTAAGTTCAGATATTTAATTGTAACGCTTTTACGTACATCATAAATTTTTATTTTTGCACATATGTTTGTATCTATACGATACAATTAAATATTTGTGGATATGTAGAATTGAATTGTAAAGTTTTTTTTTATTGTTTTTTAATAAAAATAAAGGTGTATAAAAATACTGAATAGCCTTTTGCAGACTTATCGTTTTCGTTCATTCGTACAGTTACATACGTTTAAAACCAGAACAAAATTTTGAGTTTTGATTTCAATGATATTATGCGAACGAAAGAAAACGTTCTTAAGTCAGAAAAAGGCAATAAAGGCCCGGTTAGCCGAACGTTGATGTTAGAAAAACGTAACGTTCTTTAGCGTACGTACGTTTGTGCGGTTAATGAATCTTTTAAAACGTGTCGAATGTCAACAAAATAAAAACAAAACGTTGTACAACGCTACTTTGTGTAATTTTTTTTTCTAAAGAAATTAAATTAATATTCCTGTGTTTATTATAAAAAATTAAATAAAGAAAATTTTCAATGGAGTTCGAAGACTTATTTGTTGATGTTTTAAACCAGCTCGCAAACAAAATTTCACGTGTAAATTTTTCAATAAATATACAGTCAGCTGTTCATAATAGAGATGGTATTTGAAAAGTATATATTTGTTAATTTTTCCGACCTTATGATATGTAATTTTTGTTTTTATTTTTATTCCGGCTCTAGGTCATATATTAAATAAAACTCCTTTTTTTTGTTTTATTTAAATTTTATTTTTTATTCCATATTTCGATCACCATCGGTTCTCTTCTTCAGGAATTTAAGTAAAGCAAACTTTATCGTATTTTATAAGGCAAATTACATGTGATAGTTATCAAAGAACAAATTACAACAAAGACAAATGTGTAAATCATTCTGACAAACACTAGCAGAACGGAACAACATGCTGTTTTCCAAAGCCGCTACACTTTCATCTCAGCGTTCTTGTGTTTGGTCCACTTCTGTGGTGTCAGTTGATGTATATTTCAGCTATTCATACAAACCTTCACTGTAAATGTAATACGAGAATTGTTTTTGATTCATCGTATCACAATTTGTGAAAACTTTTTTTTTTTTTTTTTTTTTTTTGTAATGAAGAGCTCAAATTACACCTCACTAACTTACAACAGTCTTACCATTGTTATTTATTCTTTACCAACCATACACATGCTTATTTTTTTAATTTGCTTATTTTATTTTTTACTTATGACAAACTTGTTTGGTTGGTTACTATAAGTATGTATATTTTATTAATTTCATATTGATGTTCTTCGGCGTGCCCTCCGTTAGTTAAGTATATATTTGTTAATTTTTCCGACCTTATGATATGTAATTTTTGTTTTTATTTTTATTCCGGCTCTAGGTCATATATTAAATAAAACTCCTTTTTTTGTTTTATTTAAATTTTATTTTTTATTCCATATTTCGATCACCATCGGTTCTCTTCTTCAGGAATTTAAGTAAAGCAAACTTTATCGTATTTTATAAGGCAAATTTGAAAACTTTCGCGTAATTCATGCTTATACATAAAACGTACCAAAATTACATTAAGTACTTTTTGAAAGAAAAAAGTTGATATTTTGAAAAGTTCGTATAAAAATTAGAATTTTAAAAATAAACATACCTACGTACGTCCATATATTTATTATGTGTATATTAATTTGTACTTACTTCACAATGTATACGTAACAAAACTTTTGGCTTGCAAATTTGCAATATTTTTCAAGATATGTAGTATGCAAGTGGCAAAATAAGAAATATATATGTTTATACGCGTATATTAACTTTTATATTCAAAATAATTAACTGTTATATATAATTGGATTTATAATTCAATCTAATATTTTATTTGCATTCAATTGTATTTACTTGTTTTTTTAAGTCTCTTCATGCACATTATTATCTTAACATTACATTTTTAGACTTTGAAAATTCGAAAATTTTATTAAAGTTGTATTAGATTCTTAATAATTTACATTTATCAATAAAAGTACCGGAAAGAGAATTTGGGCCACAATACAACTCAACAAAATAATAGTCCCATCACTGGTATACAAATGTCACGTAAAAACGTTATGAAATTCTATTTTATACAGGTTCAGCCGTTCCGTCAACGTGACATTTAATTTGGATAAGCGTTTGCATTGGTTTCATATGCCAAAAACAAACGTCCCTTACATTAGCTAACGTGAACGTTCGGCTAACCAGGCCTTAAGTATGATTGATTTATTGTTTTTGCCCTATTGTTTTTTTAATAATAATAAAGTGTTTAAAAATTACATTTTTACAAGTTGCCCGATTTTTTTGACGATTTTCAAACACGAAAAAGACGATTTTTTTATTTTTTCTCAGCAAATTGACGATTTTTCCACAAATTTTTCTGGCAGCCCTGACTGACGATTTGGTTTCGCGACCAATCGACATATGAACAGCTAAAGCCACAACAAACAAAACATTATTTAAAAACTCCAATTGTAGTAACAATTAGTTGAAAAGAATATCCCAAAGAAATAAATTTTCAATATTAAAAAATTTTTTTCAAAAATAAATAATAAGAAAACACTCGGTATAAAAATCTATAGTACATACCCTAGACTTGGATATATGTGATATCCACTATTAAGTTTTGTTTCACTCAATACGTTCTTATACTATAAATATAAGATTATTTCTTGTTGTACAGGAAATGAAATCTATATATATAAAATAGGATGTGTGTATGTATGTATGTATGTAACGTAATGGCTTAAAAACGGCTGGGCCGATTTTGACAAAATTTTCAGGGAACCTTCAGAATACTCGGGCGGGTGACACTGTGAAGTCCGATTTTTTATTTTCGGTCTGTGGGCGGAGGGGCGTGGCTAAATCCAATAATTCATAAAATGAGAACGGCTTGGTCGATTTCTGTAAAACTTTTTGTCAGTTGTTCGTATTTTCGAGGAGAAGGTTTTTATGGAAGAAAATTTTGGAAAATCCCTCCGGAAAAGTCGGAAAATTGGAAAAAATCGAAAATCGAGTTTTAATATGAAATTTTGTTTGAAATTATTCCTTAATGGCTTTTCAAATTAAAAAATAGAAAGTTTGTCCGCAGGCTTAAAATTGGGGCGAGGTGAAGTTCGCCTGGTCCGCTAGTCTCATATAAAAATAAACAAATAGAGCACGTAGTAAAGGGACAGATCGGTGTTTTAAAGACATTGACATCCGGTATGTTTAATTGCAAACAACAAATAGATTTAATTGAATTTTTAAGCTTAAGGTCTCGCTTATTTTATTTCTTTTATCGATATTTCGGTATTATTCGAGTACCACCTTAAGGATATTTGTTTATTTTATATAAATTAAAACAATTAATTTTAATTTTAAAATAAAATATCAGAGACCTTAGACTTAAAAAATTAATTAAACTGATTTATTAAAAAATGGGAAGAAACTAATTTTATAAGTAATACATAATAATTATTACTATTATCCTCATACATTCAATACTATTATCCTCATCCATTTCTCGGGATGACATACATTGCAGTACTTTTCCTGTCTTAAAAGTTACAAAATAAATGATGAGTCTTAATATAGAACTGAATTAGAATGGACCTCGATAATACTATTCGCTATCAAAAGTCGTATTTTATTTATTTATTTTTATTGTTATTATTATTTTATTTTATTTTTATTTTTTATTATTTTTTTGAGCACAACACGCGGCATTTTTCTTGTTAAAAAAGTGAGTGACTATTTTTTCCTTTTTCTTCAATATGGTAGAGAGAAGAAAATCCTTTAAATGCTTTGTACATTCCATTTCCAACTATGCCAAAATTTATTTTCCTCCCCTCAAAGTCACAATTCAAAGGAAGAAACAATGGAAAAGCAAATGCCAGTAGTCGTACCAGATACCGTGTGTATCTAGTCGTACTATGTACTTGTATTTACTTCTATTGCTATTGTGTGTGCTCACATACGATATTTGCCTTTAATTAGTAAATTTTAGTTTTTTACTAATAACGCCTGACATGCATTTGAAATCGTTATTGGCCGTAGAGTATTCCAAACAGGTGCACAATATAAATAATAAATATAAAATACCCTGCTGTACACTGAAGTTAAGCCATCCATTTATTAAAATTTTATACAAAAGACAACAACTGGAAATTTTAAATTATAATAACAAAATACTATTTGAGGTCTACCCAACAAACATAGGGGTTTAATCTAGATTGCAGAATAATTTAAAATCATAGCAGATCGGATATGATAATGTTTGAAATTGTTTTGGATATACCTGGGCAGATAAAGTATACCCAAACAAAAAGATAATTACTTTTTATTAAAATTAAATATTCCTTTTATTAAAAAATTTGCAAGTTTTTTTCCAATTGTTTTCTTAATTTTTATTATTACAAATTTTATTTGATATTGATAAAAGCAAGGAATAGGCATGATGGTATTATGGTTGCAGCAGTTATGTTTCGATCTCTGAAAAAATGTGCTTTTGAAGCAAAAAATTTTTTTAAAGTAATTTTTTTTTAATAAAACATTGTTGGTTGGTTTTTTCACATCAACCAATATCACTAAATTCATGTCTATCAAAAGTTTTACACAAAATAGTTGCTAATATGTTATTGTAGTTTGTAACAAATAAGAAATTGATTAACAGACAATAATACGCTTTAAGAAAAGGGAGCTTAACAATTGATTCACCTCTATGCAATACACTACCGAATGGCTCTCGCCACGTAAGTACATCACCATTGCTTCGCTAGACTTTGAACGAGCTTTTGATAAAATAGCCATAAATTCAGTACTAGAGCAATTAGTGGAAAGACAACTGGGCCGCAATGTGCTAAATAATATTCCTATTTTTATGTCTAAAAGGTTCAAATAAAAAACCAGTATTCCACCACATTTCAGTTACACAATGGTATTCCACAGGGCCCAAATGGTGTGTGTATCCCTTGTAAACTTTTTCAAAGCTGAGACACTTCGCAATCCATGTATACGTATGTATGTTTTACTCCTAGGAAGGATTGACATAGGTTAGGTTAGGTTGATTGGAGGGGTGTGACAGCCCATGTCATACGACATACACTTAAGCCAGTGAAGGCTTGTTGTGCGCTCCCTTTAATTATCAAGCACAACTGCAAGAGTTCTGCGGCAGGATTCGAACCTGGGATCTTCGCACTGCGAGTCTAGTACACTACCTACTAGTCTACTATTGATTGACATACCTTCTTAAAAAAACTACAAATTACACTTTCAAATATCAGTCCATAAAAGGGCGATAATCAATTGCCCTTATTATGATTGTGGATGTCGACGTCGTTATCGAGAACTATTAAATATTATTGATAGGATATTACTACTACTATGGCTTATAAAATTGGCCATTAATATTAGTTAAATATTGTCGAGTTCAGAACTGCTGTCTTTTTTTACTGTCGACTTGATGTGACATCGACGCGACAATCATAATAAGAGAGAATATTTCATTACAAATTACCCATCCGATGTTCCAAAAAAATTATAGGATCAAACTTTAAGAATACCCTTTCAAAAAAATAAGTAATAATAACAATAATTTTGAAAATAAGTTGAGAAACGATAATCAGTTTTACGGGAGGGCAAATCAGCCTTTGGATTTTCGAAAATAAGAATAATTGGACCAACCTGCAAGCAAAACCTTTCAAGCAAAATAATCATTTTGAAAATTGGTCAATGAATAGATGAGTTGTGCGATAGTCAATATTTCTGGCGGGCAAATCGCCCATTAGAAAAAAGCCATGGAACCAATCTGCCAGCAAACCCTTTCAAGCAAAAAACTCATTTTGAAAATCGGTCCATAAATGGAACAGTATGAGATAATAAATATTTCGAGCAGGCACATCGCCTTTACGATTGTTGAAAAAAAAAACATTTTTTTTTGCTCTAAACTGCAAGCAAATAAACATTTTATTTAAATCGGGTCGCAAATGATAAAATTATGCGTAACGTATACCAACATAAAAAAGGGGAAATTGATACCCTCCTCCTTTTTTTAAAAAAGTTTAGACGGTTGTAACTATTTGTAGATAAAGTTTCATGGAACAAATTTCATGCCAAATATTTAGTCTTAGAAAAAAATTTGTACGATGAAATTTTTAACTTTATATTTGTCAAAAATTTCGAATAAAGGAAGTAGTTGAAAGTGCTAAAAAGTATCCTGATTTGTTACATCATCCATTTTAGCAACTAAAAAGTTTAAAGCCACCAAAATTCTTGAAATAATTTATTTGGTAAAATATTATAAAATTGTATTTTTCTTGTTATCAATTTAGAGAAAAGGCTTGACGGTAATCTAATGCCAAATTTTTGGAGATTTCTTTTCATTGAAATTAAATATTTTTTTTAATTTTAGTCCCAAGCTTCGGCTTATATTTCGAAAAGGAATTAATAATAACTTTTTATAACAGATAACAAAGAAATCGAACACATTCCAAACATTTGTCTTTATGTTTGTTGGGTATTTCGTAAATGACTGACTGTGTCTGTGTTAGTTTTATAAATGTATTTGTATAACTGCTTGTACGTAATTTTATTTATTTATTTATTTTAATGCATACACTCGTATCTTATGTTATTTTTATAACTTGTTGAAAGTCGCTTACGTATGTAAACATAAGCGTATGTATGTGAATATGTATGCATGTATGTGTGTTAAATAGATTTAACATTCAAATATTCAATTAAAATAACGGCGCTCTTAACATGAGAGCCAAGAGAAACTTACAGCGCATGTCCTTTTTATTTCCTTAATAATGAAAACAAACAAATTTTAAATATGATTTCAGTTGCGGCGTGTTTTTCATGGTGTTCACAACAAACCAATTAATAGAAAGAAACGCTTTTCGTTAAGCGTTAAATATATTTTTCTGAAGAAGTTTCCAATTCGGTGTAGTTTAGGTATTCCTAACAAAAGTTAAACAAATGTGAATAAGCCTACAAAAATAAAATAATATCCACAAAGTTTATTCATAAAAAATATATATTTAAAATTTATGTATATTTCTTTGTGTTTGTATATATGTGTGTATGTGTGTGTCAGGTATCTTAAGGAAAAAAGGACTATAAAAACAAATGCATAGATGTACCGAATGTGTAAAAGTGTTTAAATTTGCTGGTGGTAAATTAGGTGACAACGCACTGTGGCGCATTTCAGAAAAAGTCAGTTAAAAGACTAAATTTATCGGCATCAATTCAAAAGGATAAAACTTTATGTGAAATTGAAAACAAACTGAAGCAGCCGTTGGAGGCCTAAATAAGTTTTATTGTTATTCTCAAATAAATTATTAAAAAAAATTCGCAAAATAACGAAAATAATAGGGTTTGCCGAGTCCGTAGTTTTTAAGGCCGAGACAGATTACTTACATAAACAATTCGGATTTTTGATTTTACTTTAACAAAACTATTGTACGTAAAAATATTTATATTGTAGTACCCATCTTGCAGTATTTTATTAAATATCTTGCTATAAACAAGAAATTTCAGAAATAGAAAATTATGAAATGATGAGCAATACTGATTAAGATGGGACAAGAAATTGGTGAACAAACCATATTCTGAAAATGATCGCTTAAATTAATTTGAACCCAGAAGATGCAGAAATAATTATTCTTTATTTCAAGGATTCTTCGGTTTTTTACAAATAAACATTAAAAAACTATGATGTAACAAATCCGTTTGATCTATAAATTTTCAACAACTCATAGGAATTTCATAGTCGTAGCAATAAATATTGGATCGTTTCAATCCAAACCTATAAAACTAATGTAATATTAGAATATGCATCTTCCTCCACCTTATTGACAAAACAGAATTAACTGTTATTAGATGGAATTTGTTTCTTATTATAGAATATAGAATATAGAAAGGGGCTGAAACCCCTTTCTACATCTGCATCAACATGGAGGAGATATCAATTTATAAAAAAAGTTAGAAAATGTCTTTAAATGTTGAATCTCTGTATTAAAAATCTCCTGCCGAATTGGCAATTCTATTATACATGTTATTTCACTGTATATAGTGGAGTTCTGTTATAACAAACGAGGAAGCACCGGGCAATTTGTTCGATATAGAGGAAGTTCATTATAATCAGAGTAAATATATTTTTTAATAAATAAAAATAAGCAATATTGAAATAGATTTGTTTCTTATTTTTTGATATGTCAAATAATGATAAATAAATAAATTAGCGGACAAATTTGGCGTATTTATTTTATTCATTATAAGCGTAAGAATTTACAAGCATTTTCCTATTGGGTACTTTAACAATAGTTCTTTACAACCCTAATATTTCTTATGAAATCCTACGCGGGGAACGAATTATACATCTTGTCTTGGTGGCTTGGTATTGTGCTTTCTGAGGTATAGGGTTATCAGGTTTCCGGACCTAGGCCTTTTTGCTGATAACCCCTAAAAACTTGTATGTTGCTACCCAACAGGGCAACAGGCGCGCATGCAAGTAAATTAAAGGTAAAAGTGGGTTCGCTCGCTCGTCCGGATGGGTAACATGGTCTTTTCAGATCTTGACCTTTCGCCAGTTACCCATAGAACTTAATATGTTAATATGTATGAAATAACAGGGTAACTAGCTTTGCCTATGCTTGTCTGGGTAGATGTGCTACCGATACCTCAGGTTTGCACGGGACCTAAAATTGGAGGTGTTTTTAACACAAGGCCGACCAGAGATCCTATCTGGTACCATGGGAATCAGTAGCCCCTAGGACGTGTCCTACACTGGTTATTGGTGATGCCCCTTCGGGTATCAAGTGGTGGCTGTGGTTAAAATCCAAAGATACGCGGGAAGAGTTATGGGTCGGATGAGTGTGTCTGCAATATGGTGTTAGTGACCGGTTGTAGATGTTCTCTTCAGGCCATATATCTCTAGGTGCTGTTGCTATTCGATAGAGCTGCCCTAGTGGTTGCGGTTGGTGAGTGCCCATTAAGATAGGGGGCATCTTACTGCTGGGCCATTGGGGTGGCAAGAGGTTAGATAGCTCCAGCACTTTAGCAAGGTGTCTGTACATGGGTCTGCAGTCTGTACAGAATTTGCTACCATGTCGTCCCTATTGGGGGCGCATGTGGACCGCACCCTGTATGTACCTCTGAAAGGGGCGACGGGTATGGTGTTGAACGGCTTTATTCACCCAGTGCGAAGTGCACCGTCAGGTTAGGCCTTATAGCGTAGACAGACGACAGCGTTAATTTGCATTAGAAGCTCACTAATGTGAATTAAAATTTAACGCTGACAGACGACAGTTTCTGCATTTAGCAAACAGCTGTTTGTTTGTCAACTAATTTTTTTTGGCATTTACATCGAAATCAAATGGATAGAAGGCAAAAAGTACGATTAGCAGCTATGCTGTTGGTGAAAATTTACTATATATTTGAAAGAAAGTTGAAATTACTTTTGCTGAAACTGCTCCATAATGTAAGAATTGTACATGCACTAGCAACCATAAATCTGAACGTGGTGCTTTGTATTCCACTCGATAAGAGAGTGGCAATAGCATTGCCATATTGAAAAAGCTAAATTCAGTATAAATTCAGTCCAATTTCGTGCATTTATATCAAATCTAATACACATTGCGATGGGGATAATTCACAAGTTAATTTGAATTAAGACTGCTAATGCAAATTAACGCTGTCGTCTGTCTACGCTATTAGGGCAGGTACTGACGTGAATCTTTGGCATATATATTTCTTATGAAATATTTGTACAAAGTTTATGGGAACGAAGGAAGTTGTGTGCTGTTGGTTGTATGACTGGGAACATGAGTTCGATCCCTGTCCGGTAAAAGTTATCAACATCATGAATTCTTCTGACTTGGACTGTTTAAGTAATAGAGATATAGCACTGGTCACTGAACTAATGTGCATCACCACGCTCTACATATACAGCTTAAGGAAATTAATGCATCTACTTAGCATCGGAGGCGCTGCCACATATGTATATATATATAAAATAGGATGTATGTATGTATGTATGTATATATGTATGTATGTATGTATGTATGTATGTATGTATGTATGTAACGTAATGGCTCCAAAACGCCTGGGCCGATTTTGACGAAATTTTCAGGGAACCTGATTTTTGATTTTTGGTCTATGGGCGGAGGGGCGTGGCAAAATCCAATTTTTAAATTTTTTTATTTTATTTTTTGTGTTTTTTTTATTTTATTTTACTTTTTTCTGAAAGCCGTTGTCATGTTTTTCAAAACGAGATATCAAACTCTTAAATCGGTTATGTAGTTCCGAAGGTATTTACAAAAAACCTATGTTAATAATGATTCAATATCAAAATTTTAAAACTTTCGAAATGTTTCATTAAAAAATCCGAGTTTTTGGTTTATTTACAAAATATTTACATCATTCGATAACACAAGATATTCCGCGCTTACTAAGGTGCAACATTGTACAATAAGTTAAAGATCTATACATATAAAACAGGATATATATATATATATATATATATATATATATATTAATATATATATATATATATATATATATATATATATATATATATATATATATATATATATATATATATATATATATATGTAACGTATGGACTCCAAAACTATTTAAAGGCCGTAAATTTCGTTAAAAGCTCAATTTAAATCGTGTGGTAATATAACACTAATGTTTGCTTAGGGGCAGCAACGCGGACCGGGTAGTAAATAATTAATATTGAAATATATTATTTCGGGATATTCTCTCCAACTGATGATTTTGAAAATTAAATAAAATAAATAAGTATTATCAGTCTGAGTATAATACTAATGGAAACATTAATTCAATTTTCGATATTGCGAAATATTAATTTTTTTTTTTAATTGAGTCCTTTAATTGATACCTGAACTTAAACGTGCGTACTTTGCTTATGTTTTTCCAATTCAAAGTTTGTTTAAAATGTAAAGATTTTAACACATTCATGGCATATGTCTATAGAAAAGGCCAATTCATAACAGGTGGATGTGACATCACAGCTGACACCTTTTTCTCCTATTTTTTTTTTTTTATTTCTCAGCGTGAAAATTTTTTCATTTCTTTTGACTATGTGATTACTTTTTAATATTTTCCTCTGTATTTTTATTTTAATCTGCAATTTTTGACATTGAGGGTCTATAAACTAAATAGTCAGCTAAAACTAAAGTTCGAAATCGGAATCGAGGTGAGAACTAGAGATAGTCACTGCAATTATTGACTATATTATAATTATTTTTTTTGTTAGCCGTAAGCCACAAAATCATTTTTGCGCTGTTATTAATACAAAAATTTTTTATGGCTCAAACTTTTGAAGATTTAAACTGCAAAAAATAAGTTCAGCCATTATTTCGCAAAATGGTGCATTGTGCACTCGCTCAGTGATTGTTGTATTTTGTGTATTAATTTTCTTTGAAAGCAATAATATTAATAAAGGCGATGTCAACAAGAAAAAATAGTGCACAAAGAAATCAGATGTCAAACAGTCTTTTAAATTATATTTAGGAGGAATAAATATTACAACAATATGATTACCAAGTGAAACAAGTAAAAGAAAAAAGGAGAACAAAAAAAAAAACATCTTAAACATCAAATATTCTGTAACAGCATAAGTTACTGCAACAAAACTGTGGTAAGCCACACGATATAGTTGAGGCTGACGCAATCATCTGCAGAAGTAGAGTAACAAAGAAAACAACTGATGGGGGGCAATTGTGGCACTGGTGGTCGTGCTTGTGTCTGTATGTAAGTATTTAATTACTTGTATTTGTTTTCTAATCCTTTATAAATATCATTTTGCACGTTATTGTTGTTTTAACAATTTAATTTTTTCTTGGGAAAGTTAAAGAATGAAGTTAAGAAAATATTTAATCGGACATTTGAATAAGGAAATTTAAGAATCGAAGTTAAAGGGATTCTCGAACAAATAAATAAATTAGTTCAGTTATAAAACAAAGGATATCTTAACAAAAAGAATTTAGTGAAAATATCTGAAAGTCATTGATGTATCCTTATCCACCGGTTGAAAAAAAAAATGAAATAATAACTTTATTTATTTAATTTGAATGATACAGATAAATATTTAAACTGTTTACAAGCATATTTAATAATTGCGGCAAATAAGGGCAAGCTCTTATCCAAAGATAGTGCCTCAATAGATTAATTGGTGGCCTACTAGCCTATCAGTGTTATCTGGTTCACTATGAACTAATACACCTCTATGTTACTAAGTTCGTTAAACCCAAGCTATAGTCTAATTTGGAATTGTATTCATAACTTGTAAATAAATATTTATTATTTGCTATTGCTTTAGCTGTTGTCATTTCATTAGTCGCTACGCCAAATCGTCAGTGATCTGTAAGCAGTTTGAAAACATACAACCCCATGTGTTTATGCCAAACGAATAAAATACAATATGCAAATTCTCTATCGTATATGATTATTACAAATTATATAATCATAGTGGGCTTAGAGTGCTTTTATACAAACAATTATACTCAACATGAGTCTATTTTACTTTTCTTGCAACATGTATACAATGAGACGCAGCTTGGGTGTTAAACATTAAATATTTATTTAAAATGTTTAATAATGAAATTTATTATTCTCCCCAACTAATCGTTTAAGCAATTAGAGTTTCAAAAAATTGTTGTTTATTTTGGCTTTAGCTGTTCATATTCCAGCATCTAGAACTAATCATTCATCTTGAAGTTCTAAATTTTCAATATATGAGTTTGAATGCATTTCAAACATGATTTGGCTGAAGAGTATTGATGACATGGTTAGCGCTAATGAAATGCAGGCCAACCACAAATAATAAATTTTTAAATAGTTATAAGTATTGTTTTGTTACCGCCAGGATGCCACCTCATCACTAGGCAACATTTTCACTATAATTCTTTTCCATATTAGAAGTTTAAATGATACCCATATCTCTTGTCTAGAAATGGGAGGGCACCCATGATAGTGACAAAAGAAAATTTAAAATGGAAATTTGTGAATTATTACAGTGTTACTTGGTCTAAATGACGCTTTAAAATCGAAAACAATTTTGATAATAGTTGAATTTGTTTTTTTTGTTTGTTTTGAAATCGAATCGTCTCGATTTATAGACCAGGGTCGATATAGTTTCGATTGGTTGATAAAATTAATCGAATAGTTTTAAGCAAAATTTTTATGTAACAAAATTGTAATGAGACCAATGATGGCCTATAGATTAGGGGATGACCCCAACACGTGCAATGCATTGTACTGGAATTAGGAACTTAGATTATGGATAAGAGGATGGAAGGAGTAGTGTAGTGCAGTTCACTGGCTTGTCGACCACAACTGGACGTGTTATAAATGAAAAAAGAGATTTTCGTAAAAAATAAATTTTTTGCTAATTATAAAAAAGCCAGACACAATCCAAAAGCTTCTTCGCTATTTCCTATACGCACTAAAGCTAAATTTAAAATAAACTTTTAAGTACTGCCCCATACACGAGAATTGTATTCTATTTTAAGTTTAAGTTTTGTTATTACCAATTTCTCTAAACTAATTTAATTTGAGCTTTGTACACTTTAATTAGCATGATGCAACCATGATGACTAATTTTATATTGTTTATAATAAAAATTAACTTAATTAAATATACTATCGTATATACAAGTATATTTTATGTAAAATCGTTTATTCCAAATATTTTAAAATTAAACAACTTTGAACACAGTATTTAAGACATAAAGTCAAATTGTGTGTGAAATTACAGCCAAACATCTCTATAATGAATTTTTCTACAGGGAATTTTTCTCTACAAAGAATTATTTTTGGGACCATTTGTATTTCTATAAAACATTTCTCTTTATAACGAATTCCTCTATTTAAATACCTGTCTCAGTAAGGCTCCATTTGGTAAAACATAACTGCCTAAGAAAGTGGTAAGAGTTCTCCTTGTATAAACTTTTTTCGGTCAGACTATTGACATGACCATGATAAAGAAATAATCAAAATGTCCACATTTGCCCTGAGTGTACCTTTCATAGAACAAAGCCAGTTATGGAATTGCAAAATGATGTAGAAGATGGAAGTTTATATTTCTGAGTGGATGTGTACACTGTGTTGAATTAAAACAAGCAATAAATGGAAAACAAATTCGAAAATAGAACGTGAAAAATATTGTGGCAAAAAAATTCATAAATAACGTACATGGAAAATATAATAAAATGAATATGAAAGCTGTTCCATATACTCAAAGAGGAAACATGATTGAAAAATAGTTTTATTTTGTGTTTATTTTTGATATGTGTTATTGAGACAATAAAACTATTCTTGAAAGCTTGAACTTTTATTTATTTGTTCCTTGGGCATATTATATTTACAAACCAAAATTTCATGTTAGATATGACGAAAAATCGTTTCAAATAAATACAAGCTATTATTCCACCATTATATGATAGTCACACCTCAAATAAATTAAGTTTTTGATTTGGTATTTAACACATGTCTATTAAAAAAATGTCATAAAAATTATTTAAAATGAAGTAGCGAAAGTAAAATATTAATTAATGAATAAATGAATTGAATTTGTTTAGATGGACAGGGCCATCAGTAAAATCTTAAGAGTTTACTTCACCTCTTGGATTGTGGTTGATCTTTTTATTTTACCTGCAGAGAAGGACTGTAGAAGAAAAGGGGATAAATATAACCCCTTCGATTCAGTATTAATCTAAAGCGGTGCAGGTATAAACGATTTTGTTCCTTTGATACCACATATCGATTTTTTTTGCTAGATTTTGTAGCAACGGGCTGCCTATGTGAGACTTATTTGAATTAGAAAGTGTAGGACAGTGCCACAGAAAATGCTCGATAGTCTCCCCTTCTTCTACATCTAAACAGCTTCTACAGAAGCCGGCAAAATCGTGATTGAATCCCCTAGCCTGGACACCTATATGACATTTCCCAGCAAAACCACTACAAGTATGAGTTGCTGATCTCGAACAGGCTTCTCTAGGATTGCAGAACATCTAAAATCATATCGTCATATAGTAATAGCATCGAGATCGTCAGACCATGTGGTCTGCGTAGCCCCAAGAAGTCCCTTCTGAGCTCACTAGTCGATCCGTATCACGATTACTTATTGAGGCTCCTTCTTTGGCTAGTGCGATCGCTATAATGTTGCGGGAATATTTCATTACCCTTGTATCCAGATTAGCTGTAGGCGTTAATGCCTCGCTATCTTGTTTAAAGACACCTGATGCCGTTGATATGCTTTAGACACCCAATATTAGCTTTACTATCAGAATATATTCGGATATTATCACCGTATATCCTATGGTACCTCACTCCCTTAGCTGTTCTTTTTATGATGGATAGTTCGCCCTGTAATATACTGGTTTGAACTTCATATTCTTTCCAAAACGTCGGATAAATATACCTACTCCTACACCCAAGTTTGAATGGATCTCAAGGGCACTCTTGCATTGTTCTTGAGTGACCAGCCCAAGTTGTTACTTTTGACAATTTTAGGTGGCCTAAACTAAAAACGCTACTTTTTGAAGGCTTATATTTTCGAAACATTTGAAACTTTTGTTAAAATATTCAATACATTTTTAAGATTTATGATATAAAAAAATACAGACTAAAAATGAAAAAAACCGATATACTACAATGCGGTAAAAATTATTTAAATCTTTTTATATTTACAGAAGTAAATATAAAAAGATTTACACACATGCAGTTGTCAACTTTGACGCACACGGAGTTTTTAACTTTGATCTTGTCTTATGACGAAGTATTTGAAAATATAACAGTCGTTAAGTTTAGGAATTCTGCTCTGGGTCGCAATTTCTTGCATCAAAATCAATTAGTTAGTTTAAGGAATTCTATTTTTGCCATTTTGTGTAATTCTACGACACTGTGCAGCATTTAGGGTAGTTTCTTCATTCCGATCTAAATTTAAATTGACTTGAAAACAACTAATGACAGCAGGATAATTAGTGTGGTTTTTTCTTTCTTTTACATTTTAATTGTTTTAAGACATTTAATTATGTCTTAATTAGTTCAAATGCCAACTGCTAGCTTTCTCTAATTATGTTGCCAATGTGCATTCTTAAAATGTTAATATTAAATATTAACAGTCTAATTCATAAAAATTCTTTATTTCAGCCTTAAACTGTAGAATAGTTATTAAACAAATTTCGATTTATTAACATACATTAAAATTTTATATTCAGAAACGATTAGTAACGCTGCGTTAGCAATTAAACTTTCTTATCAGATTTATCTGTGCTGTTGGTACAAAATCGTCTGCGATTTTATTATGTTTAGTGATACAAATAATTTAAATGGGTTATATGAGTATTTGGTTCAAATACAACAAAAATTAAAAAAATTCTTTACAATTGATTGTAATTACATATATTAAGCTAAAAAACAAAGTTTTAGAAATAATTTTCTACAAACGAAATTAAAAAGTACAAATATCTTATAAAAAATGTACCTAAAGACGTTAGTTAGTCATCGTTGAACGATTATTTAAGTACCCACCTGATTGCATTTGTTTGTGCATCACTATAATGTTTCCATAATTTTTGTGTTTAATTAAATAGAAAATATTGTATAATAATATTGTTTAATATGGGTAATACAACAATCAATGTTTCGTTGTTTCCAAACGCCGAAGCAACGCTCAATGGTATTTCTAGTACCTATATGTGCAACATTGTATTTCCTTTCTATTCCATTCTGTGGGTTTAAAAGTGGGGTCAATAAACAGGGATGTAGCTTCTATCCACTATCTCCTAGCAATTGAGCCTTGAACTCTCTGTTCTCAAACCGTTGCTTGATTATTGATTCGTTAAAAATATGGCAGTCGTGAGTGCTTCCCCTCCACCTTGCAACTACATCTCTGATCCTCAATTTCGCTTTGCAAATAACCTATAGGCGACGTTAGTGGCTAATGTTTTTTATTTAATTTTGTATTCGAATTACTAATACCTGAACGTTTAAGGAATAGTAGCCCTTCCTGTTAATATAATATTGGGATAAGTCACCTCCGTTTTTTTTTTGATGCGAACGTGAGTCCCGTCAATGACACCAATAACGGGAGGAAAGTTTTTAATTGCTCTGAAGTCTCTCATTATTTCACTCTATTGAACTGTTAAAGTAGGGTAATGGCTACGATAAAAATTCCTAATTTCAAACAGTGTTATGAAGCGTTTAATAGACCATTTAACGTTTATGAATACTCTTTTTTCAAATTTCCCTAATGAAGCTGTTATTGTGCGTTTACGAATTAGACTGTAAGTCTATAAATATTAAAAAAAAAACTCAAAATTGCTGTTTTAATACATTCGTATTGAACTGGGAGTGTATCAACGGTTCGATAAATTTTTATTTTATCATTTGTTGAATTCCTTTATACAAATTTGTTCATGCAATTTGTTTAATTAATTTCGACTTTTTACTTTAAAATCTAAGAAATTTAGATTAGAAAAATTTCAGCTGCCACTAATATAAAAGAATTTTTTAAATAGCGATAGAAATCATTCCAAACAGCGTGAAACAAAACAATTGAATTCAATTAAAAAACATTTATTGTGCCTATACCACTTGTTTAATAACAACTACGAGTATTGAATTTAACAAATTAAGGAAATAATGCAACAGCAAAAATTTATTTGAGAAAAAAGTCCCCAAAAATTAAAATTCAACAATCTATTGAAAGAATGTCGTAGATTAACATCGTGCGTTTTTGTTGGACCACCCTTTATAACATAAAAATGTTTGTGATAACCTGGATTTTAATGTACGAATATAATTTAGTTTTATAATTTTTAGCGTATTTGCAAAAGTAGCAAATTTTTGCACAATTAAATAGTGCTTTTTATATGACAAAATTAAGCCTCTAATGACAAAGTCAACATAGACGTGGATTTTTTTAATAACTGAGCGTTAGCAGAATAAATTCTAGATACGCAATTGTTTAAGCAACTAAAGCTGAAAAAAAATGTACTTCTGATATTCCGTTGGTATTAGTTCGAGTTAATATTGTTTTTATGGTCCATAAAATATTGCGATAACTGATAAATTTATCTCTATTTTATGTTATCAGTAAAAACAGTCCCGAAAGAACTGAAAATCTTATACAAGACCCACTTAAGTCTAGTCTATTATTCAGTTTAATAAGATCTTTTGAAAGACGCAGTCACCATTCGGCGAATTGAGAGAAACATGAAGTTCACTTTGGGACCCCTTTTAGCAGCCGTACTTGCCATTGTTATAAGCCAAGGTACCAGAAATCGTTTATTTAATTACATTAAAAATATTATCCTTGCATCGATTTTTCGCAGTGGACGCATCATTCCTGCCATTACCGATTGCTTTTGTAGGAAGAACTACTACTACCACAAGAATGCCTACTACTACTACAACTACTACTACTACTAGTACTACTAGAAGGCCAAGTAGACCTACTAGAACTGATATAGACTCTATTTCGCTCTTTAAAGTGTCAAAATCTGGCAAAATGGAAGAAATTTCTACTCGCTACACTGCTTATAAATATTAGCCAAAATAACGATCTTCAATTATAAGCATAAATAAACTTGCTAAACTTTAATACCAAGAGAAATTTATGCAATAAATAAGGAAATCAATCAGACACCTTAAACTATCACACTAAATATTTATGCAAGTATAAACCTCTCAGTCAATATAATTTTCCGTGTTTTTTTTTTTTAATTTGGATGGAAAAAATTACGACGGCATAAGCATATGAGATTATGCCATCGTGGCAGTTTTCAAACTGCTTAAAACTCACTGACGATATGGTTTAGCGATCAATAAAATGTCGGCATATAATGCAGTAAAAATATTACGAAAATTGATGAGCCAGAATTTAGGAATATTTACTGAATTCTAGTATATATGGTACTCATTTAAAAAGTTTCCAAGAATTCATTAAAAAAATTTACTAAAACTAAGAAAAATTTTCTACATACTAAGGATTTCTATTGTATATTAAAAACAAGCAAAAACATTTAACTAGTAGCAAGGACATTTTTACTGAAAGCTCATTAGGTGTTGTTTTATTAACTTTACAAGTTGAAAATAGAAAATAGATCAAAAAAAATTTAAGTATGCATATAAAATTTGGTTTGCAAATCGTACAGATCGGTAAAAAATAAAATAAATAAATATAAAATAAATATTTCTTAGCAAAATTACAAATAAAATACAAATGGCAAATTTGGTTGAGCTGATGAAAATTAATACAAATATTGGCCGAGGCAAGCTGCCCTTCGGATATAACAAAATACAGCTCATGGACAAATGGAGATCATTTTACTGAACAATTAAATGGCTTGGGACACCGAATTAGAAATATTAAAGAATGGCAAAGAGTTAGTTTTTAGAAAAGTGCTCAGTTTTTGTATCAAAACAAGAAACCATCCTTGTTTATGCGGAAAATTTTTAAAAAACTATAAAGTATGTTATTGTAATTAAGATATTGTAATAATTTTTGGTTTTATAAAAATTATACATACTAATTCTATATATGGTAGTTCCAATAGATTTGAATTGTGCCGAATTCTTTTCCGGATACGTGCCATTTGTGTGTTTTTTTTTTGTTGTTGTTCTTTTATTTATTTATAAAAAATGTACGCTTCTTTAATGTTTCTTTAACAATTTTTTACGAAAATATGTAATACAAATGAAATGCAACACTGTGAACTAAACAACACCTAGATGTTGTAAACCATAATAAAAAAAAAAAAACATAAATAAATTAAGTGTTGTAAACCATAATCGGGCCATTATTTTGATAGTGTGCATCATAATCAATCAAAAATTCGATTTTGATAAATTTTTTGTAATGATACATAAATATAAAAAATGTTAAATTATATTAAATCCCTGGCACAGTAGTTTCATAATGACAACCATAATATAATAATATATAACAATGCTTGAAAAGTGGCCAAATTTGAAACACAACTTTTGTGGTAAATTTGAATTATTTTGTTAAACGATCCATATTTCAAAATGGCACTTTTTTTCAATAAATAAATAACATTTTAGATGACAGATGTTCAAAAACTGACTGACAGTCTTGCTAGACCGGCAGTTTTGAAGCCACTAAATGGATAATGGATGTTACTTTGATCATGACCTTATAAAATATCCTCATTTTCATTAACCTCCGGATCACAAATGGAGAATCTCATTGACTTCTTTGGAAGTTATTCTTTTACTGTATATTGGTGTTTAGAGATGAGGCACATGGACGTACATACTTATATAAGTATTTATATTTGAAATATTCACCAATATTTTTTTTCCTTAAATTATAAAAGTCTAATTCATAAAAATTCTTTATTTCAGCCTTAAACTGTAGAATAGTTATTAAACAAATTTCGATTTATTAACATACATTAAAATTTTATATTCATAAACGATTAGTAACGCTGCGTTAGCAATTAAACTTTCTTATCAGATTTATCTGTGCTGTTGGTACAAAATTGTCTGCGATTTTATTATGTTTAGTGATACAAATAATTTAAATGGGTTATATGAGTATTTGGTTCAAATACAACAAAAATTAAAAAAATTCTTTGGAATCGATTGTAATTACATATACAGTAAAGTACGGATAAATGCACATCGGTTTTCACCCGACTTTTTGTGCACTTATCCATTCTTTGCATTTATGCTAACCTCGGATAAATGCACAAATATTGCAATTATACAATTATTGGGTAAATGCAAATTTTTTGCATTTACATATAGTTACAGAGAAAGAAATCAAACTATTTACATACATATATGCTTAGAGTATATATACATATGAGCATAAGTTCCTTAAAAATATAAAATAGACTGTTGATGATTTTTATAAACAAAGTTTAATTTTATTGGTAATTCGTGTGTATTTTTGTTTGTCTAATAAAGTTCAACAAAAAAACTTAAAAACCTAAATCATAAAGTTTTAACGTACATACTATACATATGTTTACAAACTTTCATGTATCGTATATATTATGTAAATAAAATTTTTTTTACAAAACTTAAAGGATCAGTTCAGTTTAAAAAAAGTCTCTAAAAAATCACATGTGTGCAAAGTTAATTTGCTTTTGTTTTTAATCAACAACAAAATAAAAATTTTTTATTATTAACAAGAACAATTATTAAAAAAATGTTGGTATGGAAGATTATATATATGACGAGCAAACTGAAGAATCTGAATCAGATTGCCTTGGATCACATGAGGTGAAAAAATCGGAAACCTTTTTGGTAGAAAAAAGTGCTTATGTGTAAATTAAAGTTAACTATTTTAGTTGTGCATTTATGCACACAAAGTTGTACTAAAAATGTCTCTTGAGGCTTGAAATTATTATGCACTTATGCATTTTTTGCATTAATCGGTGTTGCACTTATCCGTGCATGTTTACATGAAAAAATATAAAAGAGGCTTATGGCTTCGAAACACGTTGCACTTAAGCGTTTTTTGCATTTATGCGTGTTGCACTTATCCGGTTTTTACTGTATTAAGCTAAAAAAAAAAAAGTTTTAGGAATAATTTTCTACAAACGAAATTAAAAAATACAAATATCTTATAAAAAATGTACCTAAAGACGTTACTTTTTTCATCGTTGAACGATTATTTAGGTACCCACCTGATTGCATTTGTTTGTGCATCACTATAATGTTTCCATAATATTTTTGTTTAATTAAATAGAAAATATTGTATAATAAAAGCAATATTGTGTAATACGGGTAATACAACAATCAATGTTTCGTTGTTTCCAAACGCCGAAGCAACGCTCAATGGTATTTCTAGTACCTATATGTGCAACATTGTATTTCCTTTCTATTTCTGTGGGTTTAAAAGTGGGGTAAATAAACAGGGATGCAGCTTCTATCCACTATCTCCTAGCAATTGACCCTTGAACTGTCCGTTCTCAAACCGTTGCTTGATTATTGATTCGTTAAAAATATGGCAGTCGTGAGTGCTTCCCCTCCTTGCAACTACATCTCTGATCCTCAATTTCGCTTTGCAAATAACCTATAGGCGACGTTAGTGGCTAATGTTTTTTATTTAATTTTGTATGCGAATTACTAATACCTGAACGTTTAAGGAATAGTAGCCCTTCCTCCGGTTTTTTTTGATGCGAACGGGAGTCCCATCAATGACACCAATAAGTAGGGTAATGGCTGCAATAAAAATTCCTAATTTTAAACAGTGTTATGAAGCGTTTAATAGACCATTTAACGTTTATGAATACTCTTTTTTCAAATTTCTCTTATTAATATCTAATGAAGCTGTTATTGTGCGGAATTAGACTATAAGTATTAAATTACTCATTGCTCATGTCTTAGCATTTATAGAAAAAAAATTTAAGGTACTATGACGTGACAGAAATGTCTGCTTGTTTTTCGAACTAGACACTCGTACTCTATTTTTGGTATCAGTAAGCGAGATGAACTTGTCTGAAAAATTTAGTTCTACTCCATTAAAAATTGTATATATGTGTGTATGTTCTCGTATGTATATCTTCAGCTCATATCATTTTAGTGAATTTTCACTTCAATAAATTTTTTGCCAAAACTATGTGTTATATACTATGTATATTACTTAAAAACTACCCAGTTTTATTTAAAAGAAGCAAAATTTTAAGAAGAAGTAATTATATTAGGGATAATATTCATACGAGTACTTTTACAAGGATAAAAATAAAGAATTTAAAAAACATATCTTCTCTTGATACTGGATATTCATTATTATTGTTTTGATATTTTTATCACCACATTTTTACATCACTTGTAATCTTATCTTCTATCACATAATAGAAAATCAACAAGATCGCAAACTTTTTTTTTCAATTTTGGCCTGGTAAAAATACAAAAAAACATACATTTCAGAGAGGGGAAAGCACCCGATAGCAAACATTTTATGGGATAGTGGTGTGAAGGACCGATAGCCTTGAAATATGTTCCACTATGCAGCATGGCCTGCTGGCGCCTTCCTTCATGCACCATCAGCTTCCAGTCCAATCGCAGAGTTTGATGAGATCTGCTAGTGTAGTATGTTAAGTATCATTGATGACTATCAAAGTTCAGGTTTATAGGGTTTTCCTATAATTTCGTGGTAGCTGTCTTTTTCTACAGTGGACCATAATACTGAATGCATCACAAGTTAGTATAGTAAATGAATAAAAAAATTACGAAAATGTTCTGAGAAGTATTCAAGTGTGTAATGATTATGGTGTACATAAGCATTACATTTATGTATGCATATATATATGTATGTATGTATGTATATATATATATATATATATATATATATATATATATATATATATATATATATATATATATATATATATATATATAGATGTAAATCTATTTTAAATCGAAAACATATAAATAAAAAAATAAATTTTCTTTATGTTGCTCTAGAGAACATTTCTCATAGTTTTGTGAAATATAAAAAAATGTTTGACATAATCAAACTGTATTGAGTGTGATTGTATCAACCATATTTTTCATTCGCCCGAATGAAATGTGGACTCCAACAAAAATTGAAATTAGAAATTGAGGAGCACCTTAAAGTAGTGGAATAAAATTACCATAAGATTTTTAGTAAAAATATGCATTAAACGAAATATGCATTTCAATCAAACAAATAACAAACGACATAAAAACTGTGTTTGAAAGCGACAAGAAAGAAGGATGACCAAATGCTTACTCAACTAAATTTTGATGACTCCAAAAGTTTTTAATACAAAACAAAACTCAAGGTAATGGGTCAGTACTATTTTGAGAGGTAAGAAAAATAACGAATCTCAAATCGTATTTTATTAACTCCAAAATATAAATTTTGGACTTGCAAGATATAAAGATGACCATACAATATTTGCTATGAAATTCCCAAAAGTCACAGTTAATAGAACCTCGATCACACCAATAATAGACACCAAATCCATACAAATAAACTTTACAACACAAGAAATTATAATATGGAACGCTGTTCCATTAGAAACAAAATTCCAATTTTAAAAAGCTTAAGTATGAAAATGTATGTGTAAGATAATAAGAGAATATAGAAAAAATAACGGAAATAAACCAGAATTAATATTTAAAAAAATAATTCTAACGAAAAATATGATAAATTTTCAATTATTAAAAACGTTTTGCTTACATTTCATGATTGTAAGATAAAAATTGACAATGAAACATTGTTACATTCCAAAAAAAAAAAAAAAAAATATTATGTATAGAGACAACTTTATCATCCCTTGAAGCATTCAAATTTATTTCGATGCTATAGAACCAACATTTGATGAAAAAGTTTTATGTGAAATTGAAAATGTAAAAAAGAACGCGGAAAATTAAACATTTGACAAAAATTCCATTGTATTTACAAGCATAATGGTACTAATTCTAATATCAACACAAAACACAATATACTAAAGTAAAAATCTCTAAAACAAAATATTTAGAAGAACTTTAACACAAAGCAGGGAGGCGTTACACCAGAGTCAATACCGCCTCCAACGAAATTTTAAATTAATTGAAAAATAATAATAAAATGATCAATAGCCCAACTTTATTTTACATAAAGTTGTGCAATTGGCAAAATAAACAATTACCATAAATAAATAAAAAAAGGTCAACGGCCTAATTCTATTCTACATAAAGTTGTGCAATTGATAATTAAGCACTTTTATTAATTAATTTATTTATGGCATCTCCTCGCATAACAATAATTACAATGCAGAGTTGTTAAGTGCACATTTAATTCGACTTTTAATCGTTTTTATAATTTTTAAAATTACATGCAAAAGGGATTTAACAATATGAAGTGATACATATGTATGTATGTACTATAAATATGTTTATTATTAATTTATCAAAGTATTAAAAATATTTTTTTTAAAGTTCGTCGCGTTGCTGTTCATTTGAGTGGAAGAGTATTCCAAAGACGGACAGCATGCAAAAAGAACTGTTTTTCTGAAACAAGGCATTGCATTTTTGCAATTATAATATTTTGAACTCTTCAAGATCTAGCAAATCTAATCTTCTGAAATAGATTGTACATTGAGTGTGTATAAATTTGTGTTAGAAAATTAATGCTCTTGTCTTCTAGAGATTCTCAAATATTACACCATATAATGTTTTGTCATATAACGAGATATGATCACGCCTCTTGACATTATAAACTTATTTTATTATCTTATTGTACACAATTCCGAATTCTTCTGAGTAACACTATCGCAACTAGAAAAGAACTCACAAGCGTAAGTAAAACTTGGAACCACGTACACCTTTGCAAGTGACATTCTTGCTCCCAATGCAGTGAAATGCTAGATAGTCCATAGAGTCCTCAATTTAGCAACCAGTGCATTGATTATTATTAAATGCAGTCCTTGCTGTATTTACTATCTAAATTTTTTACTGGTTAATTATAATATCATCTTTTTGTGAATCACTATTTGGATCAGACATTTGGATTTATTGGGATTTAAATGAAATGGATTTGTAGATGCCCACATATATGTATATCATATATACTATTTAGATCATGATTTAGTTTGGTTATGTTCCCCGTGACTGACTGAGATGAGTTGCTGAGCCATAATTGTATATCATCTGCAAACATTTGAATATTTTATTGGCTTTATTTGTACAATGCTTGATGTTCTTTCAAGTTTTGCTTAAATAAAGCATCACAAGCTTATAAAAATAATGTTGCCTACTCTATTGCCATATACACGTATAACAACACATCGTTTCCTGTTTTCCTGTGAAATGGAATTAGGCAAAAAATAGTTCCAGTCTCCAAATCAAACGAATATCGTCTAATAGTTTTTTAAGTTTCTTTTCGAAAGTGTTATAGCAAATTTTCCAACGCAAATAATCACATAATAATCACTTGCTGAGTAATTTGAATGGAACCATGATTTTCCGTTCATCTGGATGATAATAAAGTTAATTTTTTAGTCCTTTCTGATCATTCGCAACCATTTGGCACAGTAAACCGTGAAAATTGTGCAGCAAACTATAACTTTTAAATCAACGATTCGAATTGCAAAAGAGTATTATTGGTAACAAAATGCTAAGCTTTTTTTAGCAACATGAATTTTAATTATTTATAAAAATATTCAATAAAAAATTTAAAAATTCAGTTGCTGTTTAATAGTTGAACTAAAAAAAACTAATAAATAAGAACAAATAAAAAACAAAAATAAAAGTTTGTGATTTTTTAATTAAATTTGAATAGGCTACTTAGTTCAATCGTATTTTATAAGCCAAATTACATGTGATAGTTATCAAAGAACAAATTACACCAAAGACACACGTGTAAATCATTCTGACAAACACTAGCAGAACGGAACAACATGCTGTTTTCGAAAGCCGCTACACTTTCATCATCAGCGTTCTTGTGTTTGGTCCACTTCTGTGGTGTCAGTTGATGTATATTTCAGCTATTTATACAAACTTTTTCACTGTAAATAGAATACGTGAATTTTTTTGATTCATTCGTATTACAATTTGTGAAAACTTTTTTTGTAATGGAAAGCACAAATTACACTTCACTAACTTACAACAGTGTGGCCATTGTTATCTATTCTTTCTATTCTAATTTAAATAAAAAGATTACAAACAAGAAAAATGTTCATAAATAAAGAGAAATCTTAAACCTAAAATATAAAGTAACAAAGCTAATGGCTTGTAGCAAAAATTAATAAATATACATACTTATAGTAACAAACCAAACAAGTTTGTCATAAGTTAAAAACAAACTAAGCAAATTAAAAAAACATGTGTATAGTTGGTAAAGAATAAATAACAATGGCCACACTGTTGTAAGTTAGTGAGGTGTAATTTGTGCTTTCCATTACAAAAAAAGTTTTCACAAATTGTAATACGAATGAATCAAAAAAATTCACGTATTCTATTTACAGTGAAAAAGTTTGTATAAATAGCTGAAATATACATCAACTGACACCACAGAAGTGGACCAAACACAAGAACGCTGATGATGAAAGTGTAGCGGCTTTCGAAAACAGCATGTTGTTCCGTTCTGCTAGTGTTTGTCAGAATGATTTACACGTGTGTCTTTGGTGTAATTTGTTCTTTGATAACTATCACATGTAATTTGGCTTATAAAATACGATTGAACTAAGTAGCCTATTTAAATTTAAATAAAAAGATTACAAACAAGAAAAATGTTCATAAATAAAGAGAAATCTTAAACCTAAAATATAAGTTATTTTTTTTTTATTTTTTATAACATTGGAATGACATCAATGTGACTCCAAGAAATTCCTACGCTTTGACGCTGGGAGGGCGGATCTGGCTCTAAGACTGGACAGGAAAAGCCTACGGACGCTGGTAGGGGCGCTCACAGGCCATTACACCTGCAAAGCCCACCTATACACAATGGGCTTATCTGACACGGACATCTGCAGATTTTGCGGTGAAGATGAGGAGTCGATGGAACACTTGATAGCAAATTGTGGGGCATTGTGCCACATAAGGTACAGGACTCTACATGCATATACGCTGAGTGAAGAGGATCTGCTAATGCTCCCACTGAAAGAGCTGATCCTATTTGCGAACGTATTAAACTGCTAGGGACGGGGGAAGCACAATAGATCAACAATGGTCGCAGTGCAAAGGGCCACACCCCCATTACATTACAATTACAAAAATTACAATTATTTTTTTTTTATTAATACTTTTTATCCGAAATAAAAATATACTCGTACCTCGTGTTGTATGTGAACACCATATAATCATATTCAGATTCCAAAATGAAAAAGAGGAAAGGTTGGATTAATTTCAACTCAAGTAGAACTCTAAAGGTGACATACAACGGACAAACAATTACAATTCATCTATCAATACATAGAATCATACAAGCAAAAATTAAATTTTTTCAATTTTAATGAGTCACTCCAAACAACGTCGATTAGATTTTCAATCATGCTCACAAAAATGTCAATCTTAATGACTGGCTGGACAGCATATATCATTTCATGACTTGAAATAATAAAAAAACGCTCTTTCATTTGTTTCTATCTCTACATCACAACAGAAAGGAGATGGAGTGAGTGCTTTAATGCACTGTTAAACAAGGAACTTAAGCTTTCCCAAAAAAAAAAAAATAAATAAATAAATAAAATAAAATAAACGATAATGACTATAGAAAATCTGTTAAATTAGACTTACCCATAAGTAAATGAGTTGTAGGAAAGTGCAAATATAAAATTTAAGATGACACACAAATACGCAGGACTTATTTCACTTTATCCTGCAGCCATTTTATTATCACCTGTTCACTCCTGCAGGCAAGAGAAACTGAAAAAAAAATTAAGAAAGTGTAGATATAATGACCAATAATTTAAAAATTAAATTGATATGGAAAATGCGATTTAAGACATAATTCGGAGAATAATTTCGATAACATTGTAACTTTTTGTTGAACAATTAAAAAAAAAATTATCATCTTTAACTCCCTTATGGGATGGCGCGTTATTGGCTTTTTTCTTTGAAAGAAAAAAATGCACTCTTATTTAAGAAAAGAAAACTTATAAAGTGGAGTTTGGTTATAACGAACCCTGTGGGTCTAAGCAATTTTATTTGTACAGAAGAAATATTCATTTCTTCCCATAAATTAAGCAAAGCAAAGAGATTAGAGAAAGATATTAAACTTATTTCTTATTTTTCGATATATTAATGCAACACATACCGAGAAAAAATTTAACTTAATTTTCAATAAAAAAAATTCATTGAGTCAATAAATATTTTGGGTATTCACCCAAAGAATTTTTGTAAATATATAAATTTTTTTCTTATATTCTAAAAGTTTTGACTGAAAATAAAACTTATTTTAGATAAAATGTTTGTTTGATATTTTTTCTTTAAATATTTCTTTCTGTGTATAAGCGTAAACATTTACAAGCATTTTTGTACTACTGGCAACTTTAAAAGGAGTCGTTTTATAAGCAAAGTTATCGTTAGTTATAGCCATAATAATTTCTGTGGATATAAGGCACACAGAAAAAAATAAATTTTATATTCTTTAACCAAATTTTTTGAATCAGTTAATATTTAAAGAATTTTGTAAATTTAAACAATAATACTGAAAATTGGAATTTATTATTTAAGATTTTTACCCCAACTAATCGTTTAAAAAATTTTAGTTTTAAAAGTGTATTGTTTGTTGTAGTTTTAGCTGTTGATATGGCTTATGGGCAGCTAAGGAACAATAAATTTCATAAATTTATTTAAATAATTATTACTTGTATTTTAAAAACTGCCACTATTAATCAACAGAGTAGTTAAAAATTTTCACAGAAATTAAAAATTTGTCTTAGACAAAATGTTTGTTTCACGTTTTTCTTTGGCAATAATTTTTTGTTATAAGTGCTTTAATCGATTTAAGCTCAAAAAGAATCAATAGTTCAAAAAAATTTCACTCATTTTGCATAATTTTTCAGAAAGTTAAAGTGTAACGAATTTCTACTTCTCTTTGTTTATTAAAAATTTTTTTTCAAAAAAAAACTTATTTGCACATGACAGTTTGTAAAATATAGAATAATTTATTTCTAATATAAGAGGCCACAGACCGCGTACGAGTATATTACTCTGCGTCGAAAAGCGAATTCCTTTTCAAAACTCAACTTAAATACCTTTTCTTAATTGGCCCCTTGGGAGCACGGATTATACATCTTGTCTTGGTGGCTTGGTGTTGTGCTTCCCGGGGTATAGGGTTATCAGGTTTCCGGACCTAGGCCTTTTTGCTGATAACCCCTAAAAACTTGTATGTTGCTACCCAATCCCTGAATTAACAGGGCAACGGGCGTGCATGCAAGTAAATTAAAGGTAAAAGTGGGTTCGCTCGCTCGTCCGGATGGGTAACATGGCCTTTCCAGACCTTGACCTTTGGCCAGTTACTCATAGAATATGTTACTACCCAAACCCTGAAATAACAGGGTAACTAGCTTTGCCTATGCTTGTCTGGGTAGATGTGCTACCGATACCTCAGGTTTGCACGGGACCTAAAATTGGAGGTGTTTTTAACACAAGGCCGACCAGAGATCCTATCTGGTACCATGGGAATCAGTAGCCCCTAGGACGTGTCCTAGACTGATTATTGGTGAGGCCCCTTTGGGGATCACGTGGTGGCTGTGGTTAAAATCCAAAGATACGCGGGAAAAGTTATGGGTCGGATGAGTGTGTCTGCAATATGGTGCTAGTGACCGGTTGTAGATGCTCTCTTCAGGCCATATATCTCTAGGTGATGTTGCTTTTCGACAGAGCTGCCCTGGTGGTTGCCGTTGGTGAGTGCCCATTAAGATAGGGGGCATTTTACTGCTGGGCCATTGGTGGAATTATGTTTTTTACGATTTTTTCATTTTTTCGACCACAAAAAAGTATTTAAAGTTTCAAATATATGTATATTGTTTGTTGTGGCTTTAGCTAAATGTTTTAACGATTAGTTGGAAAGAATATTTCAAATAATAAATTTTAATATTATTAATATAAGATTTGCCAAATAAAATAGTTATTTGCTTCCTCAAAATTCCCTAAAATTTAAGATTCTTACATAATTTTTTTCTTTTGAAAATTTTTAGCCTTGCCGGAGAAAAATTATTGCACGAAAACCTTCATAGTCTAAACAGTGAGCGAAAGAGGAGACTTTGTGAAAAAAAAAATTAAAATTTTGAATAGAATTTTATTTACAACTTTAAAACTTTGAAACCACATTAAAATTAGGATCTTGACTTTTAAAAATTATTGACACGGTTGAGTATAACAGGCAGCTTTCGTTCCATGATTTGGTCCCTTTGTGAAAGGTGTATTAAATAAAGAATGGAAAATTCGAAACATAACGAGTAAAAAAGACAAATAGCAGAAATACCCTGATACCATGGCAGAAATGAGCAACAAAGACCCTCTGACTAAAATTATTTGGTACAATATTAAATTTATGGGATTTTCTTATTTGTCGGAGTTTTAAAGTTGTTGTACTAACTAGCACTTTATTATAAGAAGCCTACGAGGGCATTATGTATAATAAAATACATCGAGGAGATAATATTTCATTTATGGAAATTTCGTTATTTGTTGAAGTTTTAAATTTATTCTATAGTATCGAATTTGTAGGCATCGAAATATATTTTTGCATAAGTTGAAAATACTGTAAGATTATGCGATAATTACACAAAATGTAAGCGAGACATGGTGAAATCGTGTAGGATGAAAAAACTGTAGATATTAAAGAAAAAACCATGGGAGAGAGTAGCAATGTAATCCGTATTGTGTACGTACATACATACGAGTACATACATATTTCCAAAACGAAAAATTTCATTTTTATTTTAACAAAACAATAAAATTAGTGAACATTAAGTGCCAGTACATACAACATATGAAAATTCTTATGGTAGTAACGTTTAAAGCAAAAATTTTCTCCAAGGATATAGAACTTGCGTCCTTCAGCAGACAGTTTAAGGGCTGTGCGAAATAATGGGCAAAAAAGAAAATGAATTTTCATATATTATTAAAATAAATCCTAATTTTCTGATGTATGTTTATATTTGGAATTATTTTGTTGTTTGAAAATTGTTAACATGAAAGACTTAAAACTACAAAAAGAATTTTTAATTTTTGGTCTTACAGCACCGCTAAGCATTTGGGTCTTATTTCAACTTCTTTAATTATTTGTGGTATGTCCAAGATCAATTCCGCTTTCTAAAGTATGTCTTCATTAGCAGTCGGTTTCGCTTTTTGAAAAGTTTCTTCATTGAGATCATAAGGCAGACCTCCAGGATTTTTCCCTCTAAAATATGTCTGAATTTGACTTAGCTTCCTAAATAATTTCTGCATTTTATTCAATATTTTACAATTTTTGGATTTTTGGATTTTATTTCATTCGGACTTAATTTATTGTTTGTAATATACGTTCTAGTTTTTTCAACGTTTTATTTTAATTAATAAACTTAATTAATTTTTTTAAGCTTAAGGTCTGTTTAAAATTTAAATAAAAATTAAAAAGACCTTCTTAAGCTTAAAAAATAAATCAAGTTTATTTGTTGTTTGTTATGGAAAAATGCCAGATTTTGGTTTCTATTTCATTTTTAGATTTGGAATAGTTTAATTTTCTTTGAAATTTCTTTTATTAATTTTTGTATTTTAGAAACACATTTCATTTGTAAGTTATTTCATTGAGACTTATGTATTTCACTGGGCGTTATTTCATTTGGACCAGCTTAAGCTTTTTATTTTAGTTTCTAACAAAATTGTTTTTCTCCTAGAAATTTTTTGTCCTTGTTTAGGGATCCTTTTAATAAAGGTTATAAAATACTATTTATTGCTTATAAAACTTTTATGAAACGAATAATAGCTCAATTAAATTTATTATAGTGATTTAGTAAATCACGCATTCGACTTCGAAATTTTTATCCAGATTAAAGAAACTTCTTACTTGTTCTCTTTGATCAAGTTACCCAATGCAAAAACTTAATTTAAAAGGCAAATATGTCTAGTCATTTGTTAATGTGAAACAATAAAGAACGATTTATGCAATATTAATATTTTCATAATAAAAAAGAAATATCATAAACAAAAATTGTAGTAAATAGAAATTTCAAATTAAATAAAAATTGTAATTTGGACTTCAGCTGTTAGAACTTTATTGTAGTTATTTATTACATGCGGGGAATCTAGCACTTCGACGAAAGAACTATTAAGAAACTCTTAAAATTTAGCGTTACTGCAGAACTTAGACAGTCAGACAAATGAAAAACTTGGAAAATATGCACAAATTATGGCACTTACATCGTTAATAATATTTAAAGAGGCATTAAATAAAATTAAAAAAAAGGTTGAAGCATTTTTATTATAGTGGCACAGAAATTAACACAATTATCTTTTTGAGGCGTCCTAAGCATAACATTAATTGTCAAAAGCACTCAGCATGAAGATGGTGGCTGATATACGGGTATACTCGTATGTGTATTACAATAAATATTCACACATACTCAAGCAAGGAAGCAGATTTATTAATTTCCGCAGGCAGAAAGGAAATAATTGAAGAAAAAAATTACTTTTATGTGAATGGAATAAAATGTAGTCGCAAGAAGATGAATGTTTTTTGCTTCTGCACTTAGTCCAATTGCAATTACATGTTTGTGGCATTTAATGCCGACTAAGGATATACTTTTATGATTACTTTTTCATAAATGAAATAATTTACTAGTTTTAAAAAGTTTAACAAAATTTATGTCCTGCCTTAAAGTAGAACCAATGAATTTGCTGTTCTTTTTTTAATTGTAAATAATACAATAAAAAAAAAAGATTCTAACAACTGATTCCCACCGTTTTAGGCTTAAGTTATTTTCAGCACTTTTGTATAAAATATTATGGGGAAATTTTCAACCCTCTAAGAAATTTGGTTAAAGGTCTGTTTGTGCTTTTCTTGAAAGAGAAAATTTTTTCGTACAGCGAAAATGTAATCTACTTAAATGTTTAAGAAATGCTTTCCAAAAAACTATTGACCCGAAATGAAATCCTATTTTGCGTCAATTGACACAAAGATTTCCCGGTAAAAAAAGAGCTTCAAAAAAAAAAATATATAATAATAATAATAAAAATGCTGACATTAGGACCTGGAAGTAGACCACATTTGAATCATTTCATTGGGGTATGAGCCTTTTTGTGACTTTATACATATTTTATACATACATACGTATTTGTCAATATACATACATACATATATAAATATGTTGTAAAATTCAAAGCGAATAAATATAAATGTAAATATAAGAAAACAATACACATACATACATATGTATATGAGCATTAGAGTGGGTCATAACTTTCCGTGATAAATCGTATAGCAAAAACGTAATCTAAGGAATTTGTTAAGAAATGTTTTCGAAAATACCATGGAATTATTAAAAATTTAATTGAAATCTCAAGTATTGAAAATTCAATTGTTGTTATTAACATTTTAACATAAATTATTTCAACTAGTCTCAAATTCAAAGTTATGGCATATTCTTTTCAAAGATAAAAAAAGGCAATTGATTGTTAGGACAGGAGGCTTATTTTTGTAAGGCAGGTCAAATTTTCTTCAATTTACAGCGATCAATATATATATATGTACATATATATTTTTTTTAAGAAAATCATGTGTAAAATGTTAAATTGTTTTCAGAAACGAAAACTCCCTTAAAGTTTATTTTATTATTAGTAATAGTTAAAATGAAATCTAATTGCATTTTATGACATTTTATTAATATTACTATTACAGCCATTCTTTTGAGGATGACTAGTTTGGAGCAATTTTTTCCATTTACCGGCATGTCTGTTAACATTTATTTCTGTCAAAGACCTAATGGGACAAAACACTTTTTTATAACAATAATACAATTTTTATTTCGAATTTTTTATTTTTAAACTTTGCAACACATGTGCAATAATCCAAACTTACCACAACATACGAGTACGATTTGCACAATTGAACAACAAACATTTAAAATCACTGGATATGAAGTATTTGTTGTTTTTTTTTTATTCCCTTTATATGATTTTATATTGCAGAAAAATATTTGCTTTCATTAATAGTATGAAATATTCTATTTGAGTAACCAACCAAACGCCCAAACAACTGATGGTTGTAAAGTTCTTATTTATCTGGAGGATATAAAAATGTTTGAATATTTCATGCTCAATAATTTTTGATTGGCTGAGAGAGGATAATAAAATAGAAATAATAAAATTTCTGTGTGCAGCTGAATGTTTGAATATTAGAAATTGTTTGTTTTTTTTTAATTACAACATTATTGAAATAAACTGTTATGCAAGTTAAAATTAATTTTTAGTTAATTTAGACTAGTGGATAATGAACCAGATTATCAGTGTGGAGGTGTTGGGTTCGATTCCCACCCTGACTGCTTTACTGCAAAGGAATGAAGGTCTATAAGAAGCTTAATAAGTTCGTCAAATTCAAATTATAATATAATTTGTTATTGTATTCATAACATTTAAATAAATAATTTGAATAACTTACTTTAAAATTTGTTTGTTGTGGCTTTAGCTGTTCATATGGCGACATTTCATTGGTCGCTAAGCCAATTCATCAGTGAACTTTAAGCAGTTTGAAAGTATCCCACATCTCTCATATGGTTATACGAAAACATAAATAAAATTGCAATAAAATTTCTAGTAAATTTTTACGTCTTCTAGATGTGAAGTTTAATAACAAATCCTTGTTCTTATATTGATAAAATCATTTTCTTCACAAAAAAACCAAAAAACTTATATACCCATAATGAAGAAAGCTTCCAAATCTATGAGTAAGAATCAAAAGAGAGATTATCCTGCAATGACAAGTTTATGTTCAAATCGTTGAAAATAAACCAAATTTGCACTACTTCTGGATCCTAATCATGGCATTTTGTGAGCTCTCTTTTTATTGAGGCTTATTAAAAATTCTACGAACATTAGTTTATGAAATATTTTTTTAAAATAGAAATATTGCTTTTACACATTTGAAAAAAGCAAAACATTTTCGTTATTTATATCATCTACAATTAAGGACGAATTTAGCTACATTGTAGGTCCCTGAGTAATGAAGTCAGCGACCATATCGTTTTCAAACAAATATTTACTACCATACGACATGCGTTAATTATTCTGTGCCTGTTCCATTGACTGATTACTTGGTATAGTTTTAGCATTATTTTCATATAATGCAAAGCAGGAGTACACGGTTCTGCTCCAGGACATTGTAATGGTAAATGAATCATGTATATAAAGTATATTTGAAGTAATTTTGAAGTACTCCTATTCACTTGTATGTTGAATATTAATCACATGCGTGTACTCGTGTGGACTAGTTAAGCTGTTACAGGACAATTCATTTCAAGAAAATATCATGGAGGAGGAGTTAATCACTCCACGATGGAAAATACGATAGCAACCGCCGGAATTTTCTTTTTTGAAGATCTGCTAATCAAATTATATAATATTTAACTTCGTTAAAGTCTTGTAGTAGCTTAAAAAAATTCTAAGGTGCTATAGACCATTTAAGAAAATTCTCTAGCTACGCCTATGATATACGGACCAGGTGTATAATGATAAGGCAAAACTTCTGATTGGTTCTACTTGGTGAATTTAGAGTGATCCTTATCAATTGCACTTCAAGTCGACTCACAAGCCTCCACGTGGTGGTCCCTGAGCGCTGTTCTTGGTACCCGTCAAACATCGGCAAATTATGAGAGGCGTCTGCAGCGTCTGTTCTCCTAGTTGGAGCGGCTACAAGCGGACATCTGTTCTTATACTAAACGGTTCATCATCAGACTAGGATGCAGTGGACTAATCATTTGCTCATCCGATATAGAATGATTAACAAAACCTCAAACAACATAAATAAATGGCATGTATATGGCCACATATATCTGGAAAAATATTTTTTTGGGGATGAAAAAAATATATGGAATCACTGGACAAAGTATAACGAGCTATATTAAGTAAAAAAACTATTTTTCTATTATTCCTTATTTGGGATACTCTCTTCAACTAATCACTTGCAACTTAAAGTTTTGAAAACGGTTGAAGTTCACTGATGATTTGGTTAGCATTAGTGAAATATCGATATGTAAACAGCTAAGCCTTTAAAAAAACCAAAGGAAACTTTTTTCATTGCTCCTCGTTTCATCCATTTCACATAAATCAATCATATTTAATATTTAATTCCTTTTACTGTTTTCGTTTGTTTGATTTGCCTTCAATTTTTAAATTAACGCCTCATCCGTGAAATTAAATTTTTGATTGACTTTTGTACCCAAAAGATGTGCAAATAATATTGATGAAGGCACATTAAGCCCATTTAACTTTATTGGGCCAAAGACAAGGATGTAGACGTATTTTGACGGTATTTAACAACGTTAAGTTGCATTAAATATGCTTTCAACTGCTTAAACCAAATTAACCAAATTCCTTTTTTTTTCTCGAATTTTTGTTTTTTTGTTTGGAAATGTAATCTAAGTGTTGATTATATAATGTCTTTGTGTTCAATGAGTGTTGTTTGCTTTCATTTCTAATGAGAATTAGTGTGAATGTGTGATTTGATGATTAATTAAAACTCAGTATTCTATACAGAAGAGAAGCGAAAATCAGTTAAAAATGCTTTGGCAATTTAAAAAAATTAATATTTTCAAGAATTTTATTAAAAGTGAAAATATGTAAAAACTTTTTCTCTCCTTTCAGGGGGTGGTAAAGTGAATGTAAAAAATTTTTAGCGTGAGTAGAGCAACATGAAAAGAATTTCTCAATTAAATAAGTTTTCAAATGTCTAAAAATAGATAAAAAAAATTAGAAATGTGACTGGCACTTATCAGCAAGTATTTTTAAAAGGTATATTTTTTAAATGGGTTATTAGTTGGCAATGTTTGTGAATTTCAATTCCAAAAAAAAAAAAAAAAAAAAAAATAAAAAATACTTAAACGAATTTCTTTCCTTTTTCAATTATGTAGCGATTTATGGTCAAACGATTCAAATTTAAAACTTGTTTGGTGTCTTAATTTTCGATTTGGCGATATGACGAGCACATATCTATTTTAAGGGGGAATAATGTGTTTTTAAAAGAGGCAAACAAATACTTTCCTTATTTGCTTTGTGTATTACGGGAACCTAAAACTGTAACGCCTTAAGGTACGTGTCGTTGTTGTAGAAAAACGTTTTGATGAAAGAATAATAATGTGAGAGCTAAGAAAGGAAAGCAAAAAAGAAACAAATCAGTTAATACAAAGTTTTCTATTCTTTGACACACCTCTATGTTTGTCTTTAAGTCTAGGTATATACATAAATATAAAACTAAAGAAACAGGTGTGTCACAAAAAAAATTCTTTAAGAAAATAGAAACGAAAACAGACAGAATAAAAATTAAATATATATGGCATTAATAATTCTACCTTAAGATAGAAAAGTTGAAGTAATATTGCAAAATTAAGCAAAAAACTTTGCGTAATTTTGCAAACCATATTGAGTAATTTGAAATTTACTAGTCTGGCACGAGTTTGTCAATTTGTCAATTCACATTAATAAAACTTTATTTTTATTATTTTTATTAAGGAAGAAGTAAAGAGACACCAATTACTCTAGAAGAATGGAAAAAGGAATCTCTTTTCGTTGATCGCCACACCAGAGCCAGTCTAATTAATGTCCACTTCATAAAAAATTCGTATAAATATTTTTCTCTTTAACTTTCTTCGTTGGGACAACTATAGCAACTCGGCACCTGAATGCATATAAATTAAAGTTGAACAAATAAAAACCAAAGGGTTCTCTACTGGGATTATTTTTAATTTCATATAATATCTCTGACAAACCTTAGTAATTCGAAGCATATGAATATTAATCTTAACATTTGCCAGACGAGTTGTTGATTTGTTTAAGATAATGAATGTTCTCAAACTGTGTTACTTACAAATGTTGAATTAATATCTGTTTTGTGTTTTATATATTTATTTCATTATACATCCGTATGTGTAATAAATATCTGTTTCAATGCCACAATATATTAATATTACTATCGAACAAACACATATGAATGTGCGAATGTGGTTAGATAAACATTTGAGGAATAGAAATAGAGTATTGCTTTCTTCATTGACATTTATCAGGATTTGATAATAATGTTGAAAAGTAAAATCTATTCTCAAACAGTCGTAAGAAAGTTACACTAATGGAAAAATATTCATCATTAAAGAAGGTAATATTCTGAGTACACCACAGTTCCTATAAGCCGGAGTTCCTTAAGGTATAATTTAAGGTTCTATATTAGATATGATTTATGCCTCCGAAAAACGCATAGAACATATATAAATAATACATGATCATGACCGTCATTACACTAATATGTAATTAAAAAGCCAGGTTTTAATAAAACAAGAAAATAATTGTTTAAGTCTTAAATATTTGAAATAATTTTTGTAAAAAATTATACTTTAAACTTTTGAGCAAACTAATAAAAATGCCTTACTTATTTATTTCTTCTATTTGATTTAAATTGAGAATATTTAAATTTCTTACATTTTCTTTATTTTTTTAATAATAAAATCTTAATGTAAGAAACAATTTATATATTTTTATTTATTAAAAATTATTTAAATCATGAAAAATTTGTATTAATCGATTAACCAATTGATTCTATATTAAGCGATCACTAAACGATCAAATCAAAACGCCGATTAATTAATTGAACAGTTAAATAATTAAAACAGAAACTCGATTAATTAAATATCCTAGAGGTGCCACTAGTCCTGCTCCCACCCAATCTTAACTTTTGTTGAGACGGCTGTAGTATGACTCAAACCAATTCTGAACACTCTTACAAGATAAACTCAGCAGGATATAAGATTATTAAGTACTACTTCGTAAGTTAGGTGTACGATTCATTTGTTCTATCACATTTTTGTGAAAACAGGACCAGCTCCAGAGCATACTCTTTTAAAAAGATTTTCCAACAACACCAACAAAACATATTAACGAATACATAACGTCCACTTTTTTTTGGAAATGGGGTTGAAATTTTCCACACAACTAAGTCGATATAAATTTTATTATATTATATTTTCTATTCTATATATATAAAAATAAGTCCGTATATGTACGTCGCCGAACTAATCAAACTTATACACTACGTAGGCAGTGGCTCATATATGGTTTATATGAAGTTTGGTTAAAATCCGATAACGCATGTGTGTGCGGTGCGTATGTGAAATGAGTGTGTTTTTGGGAACAAAACCAACTTTATTAAAAACAAGTGTGTTTCTTTTCTTATTTTATTTTGCCGTGCGAAGCAGGCAACGGGCCCGCTAGTTTACCATAAAATTTTTAATTATTTTTTTTATAAATTATCTCCCAAAAAATTAAGACTTTATAATAATTTTGTTATCTTAGTATGACTTGTATAATAATCTTTTAGCAGTTACTATTTTGACTTCTACAACAATTTTTTTCTATTTCCCGAAAAACTGCCCTCTTGTATGTTGTTGCTTTTGACTAAAAATTTATTTAAACATCGCCCAAGTCAATTACGAATTTTTCGTGGTGCGGTGTTGTATGAGGAATATTTAAAGTGATTTTTTTTAAATATCACGTATACGTATAGGTATCAAACATTATTTATCATTCCTTTAGTGCATATGGGCATATAACTAAAACATATCCACATCAAAGCTTTTTGGTATAATTTCCTTAGCTTTAATTGTGATACTTATTCTTTTTCATTTATTTAAAGACAATATTGAGGTCAACTTTCTCTTGAATAGTTAAAAAGGTTTGAGTTTTTCGGATATGACTATGCTGCACTTAATAATAGCTAAATTTAAAAGCTTTACTGACATTTTTAGTATTATTTGGACTTAGCAGCATCAGATATGATACTGACATGTTTTCCCACATGTAATAAGAATATTGAGAAATTCTTTGCAATTTTTGCGATATGTCTGTATTGCATTCAAGCAGTGATTTTTTTGCCTTACAAACTTCATAAATACATGTCTAGAAGCATTCGTTTAATTTATTATACAGAATATTCTCCAAAAACTATAACTATACAATTCTTTTTATTTATTTGTAACATTCGCTGCGTATATGCCTACATTTCATCGACAATAATAAAATCGTCAATAATTTTCAGCGAAATCTTGTATAAAAAAACATTCAATTTCGCTTACTTATTTGAAAACCCGCATATATTATATCAGAATCCTATTATATTCTATTGTTTACAAACAATCCGAAGCAAGGGTGATTAATTACATACAGGTTGTTTGTGAAAAAGTTTTCTAAAGCTACAATACTTGGAATTTTTATAATTTTTGTAATTCACTTTTAGAATAATATGATTGAATATAATATAATTCTCATATAAAACATAGATGTTAGTGAATTTTTGAATAAGTGTATGAGCTTAAAAATCTTTCAAACATTACTTGGCTAAAGTTTACTGATGACTTGGTTACCGCCAATGAACTGTGTGCCCTAGGCCAACAACAACTAACAACAAAATGAATTTGTTCAATTATATAAAAAAATATTGTATACATAATCCTTCAAAATGATAATTTTTTACTTCTTTTCTATTTATGTCTTTTGATTATGATTCGAAACAACTGCATTTATCCGATTTGTATAAAATTTTTTTCAGAAATTTATTATTATTCATTCAAAAACGTACAACAAAATGGTTCTCGCTGTTGAACATTTTATATTTATGTATGGCGATTATTTTTATTTTCATTTTTAAGCTCATTGTTAGTCATGGAAAAATAAATTTTATTAGCAAATTTATGTCAAAATGGTATGCACATTAGTGTAAATACTTTTTGTAAATTATCGAAAGAAAATAAGCAGAAGTTGACAATTCGAAAATTACTCGGTATGCCGGTTTTTTTTTATTAAAAATATATAAAACAAACTTAATTTCAGTTCACTATTTATTCTAGGCAAATAAAATTCAACAATGTGATTACATTTGCTTAAATTTCAGTTTTTATTATTGAAATCAATTTTATTTGCCTTTTCTAATAAAATATTAATTCATGTACCATTTTTCTATTGAATTTTTTTACAATTAAAAAATTTCTGATTTGCGAGCGAATAAAGTAACTAAACTGTGTTGTCAATTGGTTAATGAGCCCGCCTGCAATTTATTTATTTAATTATCTTTTTGCTGTATTACATATAAATATTAGTCTACACCTTATTTCTTATGGCAAGTTTTTGATTTCGTGTTAAAATACCAATTATATAAAAGTTCTATTTATATACGAAATTAAGTTTTTCATTATAACTTTGTACGACACTTAATTAACGCTTTAATTGTCTAATGAAAGGCATTTAAGGTCTATTTACGATATTGACAATATGATTTTGAGGATTTGTTGTTGTTTGGTACGCAAAAAAAATATGCGGCCAGTATGAATTTTTGTATATTTCCGAAAATGAGTTTAATATGTAATTTTACGACAAATAAAATTATAAAAGCGTTCCATACTAGCTTTTTGGGTTTTTTTAAGCTTACATCAAAATCTTTTATATACACATATACTCTGATTCTAATACCTTTTCTATGTATTTCTATATAAGAAATAATTCTTGGAAAATTATTTACTTAATGGTACATATTTATAAATATTTATAGTCCTTTTTATCGTATATTGTCATAGAATTTTTAGGAAACTGCAAGGGTGAGTTTCAACTCCTTTTATTGCCTATTTTTTAATAAAGAGAAGTAACATTCAGTCAATTAATGCCTTCTATTTGAAGTGTTACTTCTTTGGGAAAGGGATAGTGTAAAGAAGACTAGAAGAGAGAGAGAGAGAGAGAGAGAGAAAGAGCTTATTTCTTCTCCTTAATTTTTAAAGCAATGTTGCAGCGCCTCTAGTGTTAAGTAGGTTAGGTTGATTGGAGGGGCGTGATAGCCCATGTCATACGACATACACTTAAGCCAGTGAAGGCTTGTTGTGCGCTCTCTTTACTTATCAGACACAAACTGCCAGAGTTCTGCGGCAGGATTCGAACCTGGGATCTTCGCACTACGAGTCTAGCACACTACCTACTAGTCTACAAAGGTCAGCAATTCTAAGTGTTAAGTAGACACTCTAAGATTATTAAGCTGTATTGTGTAGCCATTTTATTGACTGTTTTATTTCGGCGACAATTCTGCTAACATTATTGAGGAAGAACTTGCTGAACTTGGAATTATATAGTTCGGCTTCTTTCGTTTCCTAAATGGAGAAAAACGCCATTCTAGATTTCCTTTTGAAATAGAACATAAGCAAATCATGCTTAATTAGTAGTTTATAATAATAAAAAAAATTAATTTTTATAAATTATAGCATGGATACATATCTAACGCTTTCTATTACATCATCGTATGACATTATAAATTTAAGACTCCAGATGTTTTGTAAGTTTCATCCAGTCTCTAAATTACAATTGGCTTGTGCAAAACTATGGCAGATTCTTGGAAGCTTTGCAGCATTGCCATATTTTCATGCCACTCAAATCAGACGGATAAGCCGAAACTGTATTTAAATCAACTTAAATTAATGACGTCAAGAGCTTGTCAATAACTTACGAAATTGCTTGTAAATACTCTAGTGTATTAGCCAACCACTACAAGACCCATTTCCTTTACTCAAAATATAAAAATTTTAATAAGAAAATTTATTTCTTATTTTTAATGTAATTTTCCTAGTTTTCATAAAAAAATAACATCATTTATGAAAATATTGTTAACGGACTCAGATTTAACACGTACTCGTACTCGTATATTATGGTCTACATCAAATTAGCGTAGAATATTTCTCAAAATTTAATAGTTTTAGGAGACTTTGACACGCACTCTATTTATGTGATCAATCGAATATTTTACAAAATTAACTTAGAAATCAGTTGGAGCTATAGACCATATATTTGAAAATTTTTTGGTCCATACAAATAAGGAACGCCCTATTAACAATATAAAGCCCTACGTCATGACAATAATGAATACGTATTAGTGAATAAAAATGCTGCAGGCATTCAGACACTAACTATGACAATTCATTTTTGACTAAATGTCGAATAATAATGATGTGAATTTGATGATAAGCAATAATAATATATCGATTTCGATTTTTTCAAACAAAACAACCAAATATACATTAGCGTATTTTCAGTTGTTATAAGTTTCTTTTTTATTTTTTTATTTAATTTTTTCCTTTACTGAGCAAAAGTTTAAATTGGATACTGGTCCAATTTACTATCTACAAAATTTTCAAGCCAGTAACTTCGATAATTGGAAAATCTGTCGACGTGTTAGGGAAAAGGTGTCTTGTCAGTTGTAAGTCCTACGTAAAACATGCCGAATTGTGAGTTTAATTTTGGTTTAGAGAAGGTCAACATCTACAATAACGTTTCTGATTTTATAAATGATTTAATGAAGATATTTTTTAGGCTTTTAATCGTTTATGGATACAGTTTTACTAAATTTTCATTAATAATGGTTAATAAACCATTTATAGATTTTTGTGAATGCTCGTTTTACCGTCAAATTATAAATGAAACAAACATTTTTACCCTTTCTGTAAATAAAAAGCAAAAAAAAAATGTTCCCATGAATTATTTCCCATGAACAAAAATTTATTAAAACACGTGTAGTACACAAATACAAAAATAATACAAAATTGCCGACTGAAATATCGGAAAAGGGGAACAAGGGGAGACAAGGTTAAAACAAACATAAAATTTAATTTAATGTGCTTTATTTATTGCACACAACAAGAGTTTGGCAAATTGTAACCCTATTGAAAAGCCTTTTTTCTTATCCCAAAAATACTATTTTTAAAAAAAAATTTTTCTTTGAAGAACTTATTTTATATTTAAAATGAATGATATGTATGATATCATGTTTCATACAGTCGATGAAACCACAAACTAAACCATAAACCAAATATCAGTTCTGTGTATACGAGTATGTCGCATATACTAGTATTAAACAAATTTACGAAGAAATTTGCAAAAAGCATTGTTTGTTGTGGCTTTAGCTGTTCATATGCTGACATTATTTGATTGGTCGCTAAACCAAATCGTCAGTGAACTTTAAGCAGTTTGAAAACATTCCATACAAATCAAACACAATATGAGAATTCCGTATTGTTTAAGAATCATAACAAAATTCATAGTCACAGAAGGCTTACAATGCTTTTATGCAAACAACACAACAAACAATTATACCCAACGTGAGTCTATTTTATTTTTCTTGCAACATGTATACAATTAAACGCCTATTGGTCGTTAATGATTCGTATTCAGTCAGGCAAAATGAAAAATAAAATCTTTATTTTAATTAATAAATTTAATCTATTTTTTAAGCTTAAGCTCTTTTAGTTTTTATTTTAATTTTAATTTTAATTTTATCTTATAAAATAATCAAATATCCTGAAGATGGTACTCGATGAGTAACGAAATATCGATCAAAAAAATAAAAATTAAAATAAAAATTAAAAGACCTTAAGCTTAAAAAATAAATTCAGTGTATTAATTAAAATAAAACGGCAAAAAACTAGAACGTATAATCTTTATTTTAAATACTTAATATTGAAATTTATTATAAATAGTTTTAACAATGGGTTGGGGAGAATATCCCGAAACAATAAATTTCAATATCAAGTATTAGTGTTTTATTTTCAAATTAACTGCCGTAAATTTGTATCCAACCAAAAAGCATAAATATGAAAATTACTGAAATCAAAATGAGGGCCAAGTTCTTGATAACTGATATATGATGATATAATTTCATTTTTCTAACCTGGCAGCTTTTTCTTCCATAAGTGTTTCCCACATTAGAGAGATAAAAAATATCCATAATTATTTCCCATGTAGAATAAAGCAAAAATATTGCCAAGTTACAGTGTATTTACGGTTGTCAGCATTAATTAAATCAATTCTTTATTTGTTGATGGAAGGGTGGGGCAAAAAGGAGAGAAACTAGCACACGTATGATTGTATTATCGTTTCATTTTGTTTTATCATTCGTACATATTCAAACACTTAAACATCAATGATAAAAGACCAATGATAAAATATTGCAAGCTTCCATCAACAAAAACTGCAAGAACAATTAAGAAATTGCATCAACAAAAGTTGACAAGTGTAAACTCAGACTTAGCAAATTAACAGAAAAATAAGATGGTATTTTATCTAACAAGAACATGGTTTCATTTTGATGTCAACTCTTTCGACGGCCGAAATTTTCACATTAGTGTTTTTATCTGATGTTTTTTTTTTTTTTTTTTTTGGTTTTTTGGTGGAGATCTTTTCCCTTTTTTCAAGCTATTTTAATAATGTATATATAATTACATACGTATATTTGTATGTATGTAAAAAAACTGCTTTAACTTCAAGTTTACAGACAAATTTTCATCCTCACACCTCTCGTAAAGGGGTAAATATCTGTATAGGCTATACGTAAATAAAGGGTACCTCATCAAATCCTAGAATATTCAAATTCCGTATATAAATCACGGAAAAATTACAGGATAGCGAAAAATGTATCCTTCCAAAACTTCTTAAGGGGCGTGCATACGAGTAGGATAGTGAAAAAAGAGTACTTCCTGAAACTCCTCAGGAGGAGTTACAATCAAAATCTTAGAAAATTTGGTCCTTATATATAGGAAGATTTTTTTAAATTAATTATTCGCTAAGACCTACTTATACACCAAATCTATAATAGAAGTGTCCCTCATAAAAATAAGGGGTACCTTAGTGCCTTAGATAAAAAATTTCAGTTTTGAGATTTTTTGATTACTTGCTCGCTAAGATCTACCTGTATGTAAAATTTCAGCTCTCTAGCTATATTATAACGTTCCCATACAAATAAGGGCACCCCAGTGGCCCTAGATAAAAAGTTCCTGCTTTCAGGTTTTTCTAATTACTTATCCACCAAGACCTACCTGTATATCAAAATTTCAGATCTTCAGCTACATATATTGGCAGTGCCCCATAACATTGATGAGTGGGTCAATGAGCCAGTGAATTCATAACTAGGAAAACTTTTATAGTAAAGCTTCAAAGCTTTGGCTTAAAGTAAATGTAACCTATACGGCCTATTCTTATATTTTAACTTTCATTATTTTATGATTAAGTGAATCAAAGTTATGAGTGTGGATAAAAATGGTGCGAATGGCTTCGATTAAAATTCGTATACACACTGTGTATACGAATAGCATGAAGCACTGCTGCGCGCCTTAAGATTAATTAATAAAAAAATTTTCCAATTTTTATTATTTTCTATTGTTGCCATTTTTGGCTCCTCTTTTATTTTCCTTAATTGGCAACTACGTGCTCCATCGTGTGTATTTAACATTATTTTTCAAGTACAATCAAGAGTTTACATTAAAAAACACAATATTTATTTTCAAAACAAACAAAAAGCTTTAAAATCATTTAAAATTCGTACGATTCAATGGAAAACAAATATGTACATATTTACTCTTCTGTTATTACAGCCAATTGGACAATATGAAGAAATTGTATATCCTTGATGGTTTTTACTTTTGAAACACATAGAAGAAGGATATTAAACAAAATGAATTGTTAACTCATTCATGCAACCAGCCATACAAATAACAATAGTATGAAATCGTTATTCTCTGTTTTGAGAATTAAATGGAAAAAAGAAAAAAACTATTCTTAAAGAAATATTTATTATATACTAATTGAACCCAGTAAACCATGGAGTTGTGTTCAAAGAAATAATATTCAGCTGTATAAAGTTGTCTTAAATATGTACTTTTAAGCACTAGGTTAGGTTAGGTTGATTGGAGGGTGTGATAACCCATGTCATACGACATACATCTAAGCCAGTGAAGGCTTGTTGTGCGCTCCCTTGGGTTTAACCGTAACATACTGACCCAAAGGTCTAGAGAAACTTAGTGTCACTCGCAAAGTTCCTTAATTTCCTCCAGCGTATTCCCTGTAATCGGCTTATGTCCGGTAAGATGTCACCCCCAAGATATCGGGATCTTATTTGTGAGAAGGCGGGGCATTGGCACAAATAGTGTTCCAATGTTTCGCTCTCCTCCCCACATGCTCTACATTCACCTCCCCCCGCTATTCCCATGCGTTTAAGATGTACCAGTAGTTGAGAGTGCTCTGTGACAACTCCCATTTTTCTACCTAGTTCGGGCTTGGTAAGTGTTAGCAGCTCCCTCGTTCTTCTCTCGTCTGGATCTCCCCATAGAATTTTTGTATTGATTCCTATGGTTCCGTTATTCCAAAGAGTTGAATGGGCTCTATGTGCCCAAGTCTTTAGCTCGGATTTAACTGCATCGAAAGGTTTCGCGCATTCCAAGCTAAACACTAAGTTTTTAATTAAAAAGGAAAAAGTATTACATTTAAAAAATTTAACTTTCGACCGATAAATATTAATAGAAATAATTTATGTTATTTTGAAACATTTTGGTACTACAGTCATTGTTGCTAGAAGTTAATTGACAATTTTGTTGAAAAATTTGCTAAAATATGCCAAAAAGAGTGCTACAAAATTTAAAGCTGAAACTCCCTACTATCCGTTCTATGCATTGTGGCGTTTAAGCATGTGTCAAAAAAGTATATTCAGCGTAATTGTATGTGTCAAGTTAGATAGCAAAAATGCATAGAACTTATGGACGCATAGAACGCATAAAGTGCTTTCTACTTTTGTATGCGTCCCATGCATCATGAAAAAGGTCAGCTGTTTTTGATAGCAAAGGATCACCAATTATGTTTTTTTTTTCAATGATATGGATAAAACAATTTGTGTGGAGGATTTTAATTTTCTCTTTTTTTGCATTAAAAAGTATGTAATAAAGTTTCGTAATAAAGTTAAAAATATTTTTAAGAATTTAATACATTAAAATCTAGTTCTTTTATTATCGAAATTTGCATTAAAGTTATCGATTACTTCTATGTAATCAGAGTCACCTTTGTTGTATTTATTTTTGTTTAATAAAAAAAATTTATAAGATGGTCATGGAAAACAGCGTGTCTTTTTGAAAACAGCTTTTTCAAAAGTTTGTGTATTATATATTGATTTATTGATTTTTAGATAAATGTTTAAGAAATCAATTTATTAAAGTAATATAATAAGCTTGAATTACGAGTCCCTGGATAAAGTGAACAAAAAATTCACGAAACGTTGGAAAAATATGAAAAAAAACTTTGAATTTTATTGCCATAAGAACATGTTACGCCTGATTAGCTAAACGAAATAAGAAACTAACATAAAAAAATTTACACTACAGCTGATCAAAATAGAGAACTTTGCGCATAAAAAGCTTTGTATTTATGTAACTTGAGTTTAGAAATGCATAAAATACACAGAAACGCATATGACGCATATCTATAGAACCGGTAGTATAGACTTTCATCTTAATGAAAAAGCGTTTACTTTGCTTCAAAACACAATACATATATATATACGTTTTTTTATGTTCTTTCAAACCAGCGTACGAAACCAAACCGCACTTTTCGCAAACGTTTCCCGCAAAGACTTGCACTTAAAAAAATTATCGTTTTGTCCATGAGCAAAAAAAAAACAAATAATTTTTTCCATGGTCACTCATTTGCTTTCTCTGATATATCGTACCATTGCAACCATTACAAATCTGAAACGCATTTCGTTGAGTGATTGGTTTATTTCCTAATTGATTTTTGTGGTATACAATGAGCCCTTCAACTGTCAATACACGTATGCTGAGTACTTTTACCTCAAAGGGTGTTTTTTAATTTCACTAAACAACAAATCATATATCGTGCTAATACATGCTCCATTATAAGGAGCAAATCAATTAGTAAACGTTCGCATACGCTTAAATAAGTGTATACTTTGTACTCATGAGAAAAAATAATACAACAAAAGCAAAAGGCCCAATTGTTTTCATTGTTTTTGTTTTGTTTATGTTTTACGCAATGTAAAGAACAACACAAAACGAAAACAAATCTGTCATTTTATTTACATACATATTTTCGTAGTCAGTTTTAAAGGATTTTTAGTCCAGATTTTCAATGAGTTTTTGTTGAAAAGTAAATAAAAGATAATTCAAAAATCTATCTTTAAAAATCGACGTTATCTAAGTTATATACTTGTAGCATGCACACATATACTTATACGTACATATATGTACTGGGATGTCCCAATACTTAATTTCTTAAAACTTAATTTCGTTTGCTGTATTATGGCATTATTAGAAATAGCAAATATACCCATGATAAATACGATTTTATTCATGTGACTGTCGTGACTGTCAGTCCAATTTCCCAAGATTTTCTGGTTTCTGGTTCTGTTTTACGAATGGCTTGTGCTATGATAGCCTTGACAGTGTGGGTCATTTCAGTCTTTAATAGCATCCCTCAAGAAAAAGTCTAAAGGTTTAAAATCGCAGCTCCAAGGTGGATAACACCATTACCGAGCGTAGGGTGCAAAAGTTCGGTTGTTTGATGTGCTTTGTGACAGCGTATGTCATCCTGCTGAAACCAAAGACTATGCAAGTTCATATCTTTTTTTATAAAGAAAAGTCATACTCAGGTAATTAATTCCTGATACTTAGAAGTGTTGCTTCTTTACGAAAGGGATAGTCGTAGAGAAGAGGCAGGTGGTAAAAATGGGAAAACTACAGCGCTTTTGGTGTTAAACAGGCGCATTAGCTTTCTCAAGCTACAGTGTGTAGACATTTCATTATTTATTTTACTTTACCGATGATTTTGCTAACATTTCTTACGTATCAATCACCTTTCCAAGTCATAAAAGAACCGTCAGCACTTGACGTTGAGTGAAATGGCATTTTCAGCAGTTTCGAAAAAATGAGAATGGCGCCACACCAAACTCTCATTCCTGGTGGATGCATAAAAACGTGAGAGTTTTTCGATCCCCAAATGTTGAAATTTTATTCTTTTTATTTTTATATAGAAGCCATTGTCAGAAATTATAATTTTTCGGCCAAATACTATGATCGATTTGAGCCTCTACAAGGCCCAAACTGAGAGGTCGTAATGAAGTGAATGATTATTTGTCTTCAATTATGCAAAATTCTCATCATACTGGTGTGTGAAATGCTGTATTGTTAAGATCAATGGTGAGTCGATGTTATACTTCCAACTCCAAATGTCTACATAAAAAATAGACCTGATCAGCCATTCCCTAATATAACAAATATCTATATAATCCATTTTGAATAAGAAATGAAACCACTTAAAATCATTATTATAGACTTGTTATTCTTTGGTGTAAATAACACTATGCGTATGCGTAATGTGCAATCATTAAAAACTTTATATAACGTATTCGCCACTAATTAATTCTTTATTGGGTACAACACTTCTATAGTATTTCCTATAGCTACTGCCGAATCATTATTTCAAATCAATTCCTTCCTTATTAATGTTTCTTATTACCATGTCTGAAAAAGAAAGTGTGTTGATCAATATCAATACTTTAATAGTCAATTAATTTATTGAAAAGAAAATTTCGAAGATTTTTACTCATATTCGCTTTACTGATTTTACAACAATAAGCCTCAGGCTAAGTCATTAAGTTTAGTTGAATTCATTTGAAAGCTTAATGGTAGCAAAACATGATTATAAGATATAGACAGATTGTATACCATCTAAAACAGTAGTCAACGTATTAATAACATACAATGGGGTGGAGTGATGTTAAAATGTTATTTTCTGTCTAATACAATTCCCAATTATTTGCTAGTGTTAAAAAGAGCTTTAGTTCCTTCACAGATAAAAGGAATGTTGAAGATTCTTTTAGGTGAATCGATACAGGGACAAATTATTTTATATTTTTGCTTGTTTTTTATTTTGTAAGCAACTTTTTTCCTGTTTACGGAGTTTGAAACTATGGCGTGTGAGGACTGTGTCGTTACACTTGTCTCGTTAAATTTTTTTCCCGCTGCTTAAAGTATATATTTTAAATATGTACTTTAAACAATATGTAAATTAGAAAAATGTATACTATCTATGATAAAGAAATAAACAAACAAATATAGTCAACTCTTTAACTGTTCGAAAACGTTTCCAAATTTATCATTCTACGGTATATAAAATGGTTAACGACCATTATTTTTTATGAAAATTTAGCATTAAAGATAAATCACTCTTTTATACACTCATAGTCTACTTGTTAAATATTATTCCAACCATATTTTATAAGACATGGAATTATTGTTCAACCATGACAATCTGTTGTTCTTATGAAAAGTGTTCTAAAACGTCAGCTGTTCTTTTTTTTAATTACTCGCCATAAAATGACAACAAATGCAATCCTTGCGCTAGTTTCGGAAGACCCTTTACAAATATAAAGCATATGACCTACTTTTTGTTTTAAGCAATAAAATAAAACAAGAATTTATGTCTATGTTTTTTATGTTTTTAGAAATAAAGGAATAAGATTATAATTACCTCCAGAATTTTAGGTTCAAAAAGTTTTCAAAACTTTTTCTATTTAATTACTTTTAATATTATTTGTTTTGCTTCATTTCCTTTTTTTGTATTTTTTTTTGTACTAAAAGTTTTTTTACTTTAAAAGTTGACATTTTCATCCCCGTTTTTTTTTGCTTTTAGATCTCATTCAATTAATGTTTTAACTATAATTACCAGCTTTTGGTTTTGACCTACATTTAAGCTTTTCATTTGAGTTTAAATTTTAGTAATTAAAAGCCTTTTCCCTGTAAAACTAAAATAACGAGTAACGATTTACTACTCGTATACCATTAGTATAGTATTTATAAGAGTATAGTATTCCAATTCACAACCTTGTGGAAGTGGTCTCGTAACATAGCAAAAGAGTATAGCATATTTTAACTCTATTTGAACATACTACACCTTTGTATATATGCAACACTTACAACCATAATTTATATTTACTCTTCGCATACAATATTTAACTGCAACAGCTGAAAATATTAAACCAAAATAAAAAATAGGTTAAAAATAGGCAACAAGGTGCATCAAAAGGACGATATCAAATAAAACATAGAAGACATAAAAGACATTCTATATTATCCTCTAGAGGCTCCAAAAATAGAGGTAAGAAACATGTCCAATGAGCAGCAAACTAAAAAGTGTCGTCGACAGTTTAACATTTCCAGTCTTGTGCAAAACGAAAAATTGGCATGAGCTTAGCATACAGCTTATTCAAATTGCACTTGCTTTACTCCAGCTAACAAGTTGCTAAGCTCTTATCTGGTATAAAAATTTTCTATACACAAAAGAAAAAAATTTGTGTGCGAAATGAAAATTGGAAACTTTGGTCAACCAAACGAACGTCACTTTTCTTTTTGGGCTCGAAATAAAATCTCATCAGACTTTATTTAATAATGATATTTAATAGTTTTCAATGTGACAGAAAAAGTAAATTTGACTGCTAAATAGTTGGGGAAACCTGAGCATATTTTCGGTACTGCCACACACATCGTCAGCACCCTAGTCAAGCACTTGGGCTTTATTAAATAGTAAGATTTTCCTGAAAGTAGAACACGAAAAATTTATATTCTTCATCAATCACATTTCTAATTATGAACGAAATTTGTCTTCCAGGGCAGATCAATAGGTCGGTACTTTTTGAATTTTCCACCTCTTAACTAAAAAGGCAACACTGCTCCTGTCAAGAGGCATCTGTCAGATGACTGCTGTCAAAATTTGAATAAGCTGCGTAGACTATATTAAAAAATAAAATTATATTTTTATCAAAAAATTATATTTTTATTGAAAAAGTTGTGGACTTATTGACCAGTCCTCGTACTCTTTATTCTGTCATTTCTATACATTTAAGCGTCTCTTATGGACTGGTAAGAAACTGTATGAGATAAATGTTGTTATTGTTCAGTTATTTAATTCCTATGAAATTCCAAATGAATGATGCCGCCTTAATATTTTTATTTTATCTTAAACGGTTGAATATATTTAAGTTTTATTGTTAAAAAAATTAACATAATTTTACTTTATGGGCTCGAGATCAAATGCCATTAGATAATTTGGTCAAAAAAAGTTTAGAGTGTTTTCCTAAACGCATGCTTTTTGGCAGTAATACATTGTAACTTTTTCCTAAATGCAACCCTTAAAACTTTCACAGTGTATGCTATTCCCAAATGTGTCAGTGTATCAATGTATCAATACGGTGGTAATAATGTATTGATGTATTGTAAACATATGTTTAAAAAGATAACTAATATAAAATGTCAAAATTAGGAATAATTTAAATAAAAATAATTGATTTTTTTAACAATACAACATGGAAACATTAAAACTCAGAGCGGATTTTTTATCTTAGCAGATGGATAAATGATTGTTAAGCATACACATCTTACCAAGGAGCTGCTAAGACTAATGGACATTCCAGTTGGCAGCTTGTTGTATTTGGTGTGTAAGCTTCTGCTAATTTTTTTGATGTACACGTATGTAAATAATGCAGCTGAAGTTGATGGAACTTGCAATCTCAAATGCATAAGATTGTGAATTAGATTAATATTTAAAATAATGTTTTATTGCAACTAAAAATGTTTAAGTTGGAAGATTTAAATATTAGTTTAATTATGAAATGAAGCAACTGAACTGGTATACTTCAAAATTGCTCCCATTTTTATAAAATTTTAATAGAAGAAGGCATTATATCTCATGTCTTGGTAACTATTGTAGGAAGAGTTGTATTATTTGATTAAATTCACTTTGCAACGAACAACTGATTGTATAGAATTAAGCAAAGTGATAAATCTCCTGCAAGGAACTTATTAAACATGTCATATCAAACGATCTGCTTTAGGGAAGTCTACAGAATTGTTGGGTAGTGGGAGTAAGGCATAGGCATCTACAATACCAGGTAGAAGTCAACTATGCCATACTTCATGCTATTTCTTTCTAAGCCATCGTGTCTGCTCCAAAAGAAAAATCTGAAAGATTAAAAGCGGAGGCAGCGATACCTCTCATGTAACGTAATAGGAAATTAGAGTAGAAACCCAAACCGACTTTTTAGTGCATAAAAACCTAAAACTGATATAAGAAACTATCCAATTCTTAAATTTCATTTTAGTACATTTTCATGTTTGAAAATTTGCAAATTGCAGTATCCATTTTGCGGTAATAAATCAGGTCTACGATAAATGGTGCTATAAATCGAAAATTGAAAAAAATCAAAATTAATAAAAGAGAGGAAAATTTGGCTTACAATAGTCTAAGCTGGGGCACATAGAATCCGTCATCCGTCATCCGTCGACTTTTTCAACTGACGTTAACGCAATGACGGATGAGGTTGGCACAATGAGTACTTTGTTAACGTGTAGAAAATCAGTTGTTTTTTTTTACATGTTTGCAACATTTCTTTTTATTAAAGAGTAAAAATTTTCTATGGATTTTGAAGAAATTACGGAGTTTATTTTGATTATAATTTTGCTTTATAAAGCTCAAGCTGTCTTGATATAATGGATAAAAGTCGAAGATTTTTGGTCAGACCCAAAAAATCAACTATTAATTAAAACAAAACATACCAAAAAATCAACTGATAGTTGTCAAAGTACTCAACGTACGTCAACAGTTAAAAGTTGCCCAACTTTCATCCGTTGCGTTGAAGGTGACGTACTGTATGTAACCAAGCTCATAACAAAACCTGTATTTTAACTTAGATGTCAGTTGAAAAAGTCGACGGATGACGGTTGACGGATTCTATGTGCCCCCGCCTTAAATTCTAAAACTGCCGGATTTTGGAAGTTATCCATTCGTAAATGCAAAATCTGCAACAACAAAATAACTCTAAAGAACATTTTATTTCATTGATGTCACAAAACTATGGCCGTATTTTATGCTGCAATAAATTGTTGATGCAAACACGTAATAGCATCAACGTTGCAGTAATGAAAAAACTGAATGTAATTGAATATAATAAGGAAAGTGCAGTGAAATTGTCAGCTTTACATCTGTATGATATAAATTTAAATATTTAAAATTCTTTTAAAGATTCATTACTGCTCATAAAAATGAATGCTGATGTAATTTCTAAAAATATTCAAGCTAAAATTGCTCTTTAATGCTTTTAACAAGCTTTGGCTTATTTGAATAGAGACATCTGTGAGAGGTTTAATGGAGCATGAGAAATATTGTTATTTTGGCAAACTACTGTGCGTATGTTAAAAATTTTACAACCGAACTATTAAAATGTTTGTATCTAAATAGTTCTTCATTGAATTCTTTAACGTCTCATAGATTTTATTATGTAGATCAAAAATATATGACATTTTCGTTCTTTAGGTCTCGTTAAATGAACTTGGCTGAGGTCGTACTGCAGCGTACCTTAATGTTTGCACGTTTGTACACTCATGAAGCATTTAAAAAGTTTGTCATACGTTTTTGACACTTGCGATGTAAAGTTTTCATCGGCGATCGGCGGCGGCTCAAATTTGGCTGAATGTTAGCTGAAATCTCATATATAGATACATATATTATTGCTTTGCGTATTATGCTTTTCTATTATTTTATTTCTATTCTTCTGTTTGTTCGAAATATTTCCAAACAATAGAGAATCCTGCCATTTTTTATGTAGGATAATTTTGAATATATTACGGAGTTCTTGAGAATGTTTTCATACTCTTTCAATTCTGTTTCCAATTCGCTTAGTCGCACTTCCGAAGGTTTTTTTTTCTTAAAATGTATCATTTCTTTTGAAAATCTTTGTAATTTCTTATTTTCATTCTTGGCAGTATATCAAAACGCTCCACCCCATATCCGGAGTTGTAGTTTTTTTTTCTTTGTCCCAGCGTCGAACGGATTGAAGCACCGAGCGGCTGTCCATCCACTTAATGACACAGATTTTATCGTCTTGTCTGACGAACTCCTCATAGCTTTCCCTGCCATTTTTTGAACAATGTTTTGTCGTTAGATAGCTTTGAAACAAGTTCCTTGGGCACCCTGTTTAGCTGAATAGTGCCTGTGGCAAATATACCTTTTTCTAGCAGGCACTCCAGCATATTTATCGAGGTAAAGTAGCGATCAGTGAATACTTCGCTACCTTCGCTTAGATCTACAGCAAATTTTTGCACAACAGTACCTCCAATCCCTAAATGTTTATTAGGTTTACCATCAGGCCATGTGTTTGCTCCTTAGTATATAAAAAAGTTCAAAACCATTCCTTCAGGCGACGCTAGAACAAAGTTTTTCAATCCTACTGGATTTGGTTTACCTTTTACGTACTGCTTTAAGCTCGTAGTTCCTGAAAATGGAATCATTTGCTCGTCGATGCTACATTTTTTAGGTTTAGGGATCAATTTACACCGTTTTAATACAATATCAAGAACTGGTCGAAATTTCCAGAGCTTATCTTTTTTTTGATCTTCGGTAACAGACATATTGTTGACAAAGTGCATGTTATTTCTCAACTTAAAAAATCTATCCCTCGGAATTTGCGTGATAGCTGGTACCTTTATTTGAGGTCGATAATACATACGCATTCGGGGAAGTTTCATGCACCCCGCAACAATATGCGCGCCAATAAGCTTTTTGTACTGGGACGGTGTTGAGTTCAGACTTCGATCATTTTGCAAAGCATACATATTGCTGTTTTCCGAAATAAGGCTCCAAAAACTGTCATCAAAATACTCCGAAAAATAGTCGAATGGTGTCCACAATTGCCTATTTCGAACGAAACTTTGGTGAAAGCCATTTCAATGGTTTGGCTTGTTTTTGGGGCAAAACTTCGGGCATTGGTGACTCTTCTCTTTCCATTAATTCTTCCGTTACTTTCTCCTCAAAAGCCAAACAGTTAAATTCTTCCTCACTTTCTTCATCGTCTGACATATCCTCAACATCGCTTTCCATGAGCAGATCAAAAATCTGTTGCCATTTTTATTTTGTAATACGTTACAAATGTGCAGCGGGCTGGACATAAAAAAAAGTGTTAATATAAGGGCCTTAAAATAAAGTTATTGGGAATTTGTTTACTTTACGCGCTCAAGAACACGTGCGTTACTGTCAACTGACCACAAATGTAAACAGATTTTTTTTAGATTAGCCAGCTTTCAAAAAAAAGTATTGGTTTTTAGTACAAAAAACATGTCCAGCTAGCGGTGCAAATGGTCATAATATGAATTAATATTATTTAAAACATGTTTTCAGTCGTTTGAAAAATGTCCAGTAGGCTGCACTTGAGGAACGAGAGGATATATGGAAGGCACATTCATACACGTCGACTTTTCTCAATCTTTATCCAGCTAAATTAAAACTTGAGCAATAAACATTGATGTGTGCGAACACGGTAAATGTAGCAAATAAGTCCTGTTTCACACACGTCAAGTTTTCTTGCTCAAGTTTCAATTCAGCTCGAAGAGAGAAAGGAAGAAAAATACATACATAAGAATTGAAATACGCAACTGCAGCTACTTTCTAGCTGCTATCACGAGGCACAATTCACACACGTCAAGTTCTCTTATTCAAGCTTTAATTCAGCTATGAGAAACATCGACAATATAATATATAAGTTCTCTATATTTCTCACAGCTGAATTGAAAGTTGCGCGGCAAAAGTTTCCGTGTGTGAACCAATTGTATATAATCGCAAAAATAACGCGATAGGCTGCTGTGTAGCCCTTATTTACCTCGTTTGTTATGGGGAAAGGAAAAACGCTCCTGGGTGCAAAGCGAATGGGTCACTATTATCTTTAGCGATGAATCTAAGTTTAATGTATGTATCGGTAATGCTAGAAGTACAGTAAAAAGTTCAAGTACAGTAAAAACTGCTGAAAACGGACTGTTAAATTTCCAACCAGTCTTATAGCGTGGAGATGCATGTTTTCAACAGATGCCGGACATTTTTAATTTATTTATTTTTTCATATATTTTTACTCAGAAAATGACACTTACTTGTGCAACGCATTATGCTAAAATTATTACCATATGTTATGAGAAGGGGGATAGAGGAAGTTGTAACTGTGGTCATGTCTACGGGGCCTTTGTAAGGAGTTTTACTTAAATTACACTCATATACATATATATATATCTATCTATATATATAAAAGAAAGTGATGTTAGTTACTACGCTTATAACTCAAGAACGCCTGGACCGATTTCGATGATGAGTACCAATTCGGTTAGGTCTCCACCCAAACAAGGAGAATACCCAAGAAAATTCCGGAAATTTTTCGGAAAAAAAATTAGGAAGAAAATTAATTTCCTCACACATTTTGTATACAGCGATTTTACAACGCCATCTTAACTTAAGAACCAATAAAAACGAACATAATTTCAAATGCTGGTTCCGGTATTGCCAGTAGATGGCGTTGTGTGCATCAACTTTTTTACAACGCCATATTAACTCAAGAACCCATTAAAACGAACATATCTCACGAATATTCGAGGCCCGACATCATTTGAATCTCTGCAATGGTGTAGTGTTGCCAATATTTCGTGCAGTATGTCAGGAGCTTAATTTGCTAGAAAGCGATACGCATTGGGACACGACAATCGCTGAAGCAACTGTTTCCGCATCTCCAAATCAGATACGCACATTGTTTTCAATCATTATTTCTACATGTTTTCCATCGAAACCACGTGAAATCTGGGAGAAGTACAAGGATGACATGTCAGAAGACATTTTGCATCGAGTTCGTGTCCATTCAGGGAATCCCCATCTTGAGATGAATGAAGAGATGCACAACCAGGCTTTGGTTTTGATAGAAGACATGTGTTACCTAATGTGCGGCAGTTTGTTAGTCAGGTTAGGAATGACATCGCCTGATCGTGGAATAAACAACGCATTCGGACGAGAATTGCAGCATGAGCATGAATACGACACAAATGCATTAAGCCAATTTGTTCGAATGAATGTACCTTTGTTGAATCCCCAACAAAAAGAAGTATACGGTACGGTGATGAATGCAATGGATGATGGAAATGGCGGCATGATTTTCCTTGATGCGCCTGGTGGCAATGGCAAGACATTCCTCATATCATTGATTTTGGCTACAGTTCGTGCAAGATCGGAAATTGCTGTAGCAGTGGCTTCTTCCAGAATAAGAGCTACGCTGCTGGAAGGTTGCCGAACCGCTCATTCTGCATTAAAATTGCGATTAAACCTTCAAGCGATTGAAGAACCCACATTTAACATAGCGAAACATTCAGCAATGGCCAAAGTTTTGGTAGCAACTAAAATTTTTATCTGGTTCGAATGCACAATGTCGCATAATCGTGCGTTAGAAGCTCTGAATCGCACTATGAAAGATCTGCGTAATGACGCAATATGTTTTGGGGGTGCGTTGAATTTACTCTCAGGCGATTTGCGGCAAACACTATCAGTAATACCACAATCGACCGCTGCCGATGAGATCAATGATTGCCTCAAATCATCACCATTGTGGCGTTTTGTGAAGAAACTTCAGCTGACGACAAACATGCGAGTTGCAATGATAAACGATCCATCTGCCGAAGTGTTCTCCAATCAACTGCTAACTATCGGTAATGGTCGTGTTCCTGTCGACTCATCGAATGGATTGATTTCATTCCCGTCAAATTTTTGCAAATTTCGTCTCAACGAAAGAGGAGCTTATCAACAAAGTGTTTCCAAACATCATTGCTAACCGCCAAAACTACGATTGGTTGAGTAAAAGAGCAATTTTAGCGGCAAAGAACAAGGATGTGGATCACTTAAACTTCATAATTCAAAATCAAATCGTTGGGTTACTGCATTCGTTCAAATCTATCGACTGTGTAACAAACGAAGACGAAGCAACTAACTACCCAACTGAGTTCTTGAATTCATTGGATGTGCCTGGCTTGCCGCCGCACAATTTACAATTGAAGGTTGGTTCAGTCGTTATCATGCTTCGCAATCTCAACCAACCAAAATTATGCAACGGAACGCGTTTAGTGGTCACAAAATTCATGAGCAATGTGATTCACGCGAGACTACTAAAAGGAAAGTTCAACGGTGAGGAAGTTCTCATTCCGAGAATTCCAATGATCCCAACCGATATGCCATTCGAGTTTAAGCGAATACAATTTCCAATTCGTCTCGCATTCGCCATGACAATTAATAAATCACAAGGCCAATCATTGAGTGTTTGTGGCCTAAATCTGGAAATTCACACGGACAACGGTATGTCGCATGTTCAGGTGTCGGAAAACCTTCTGCATTAATCGTTTTCGCACCTGACAAAAAAAAACGAAAAAATATCGTTTATCACAGAGTGCTTCAATGAGGGAAATACAATTCAATAAATGAAAAAATAATTTCATACGAGTAAGTACACATAAAGTACTGGCGACGAGAAGTATCAGTTTAAAGCCGGATTTTATTATTATTTTAGGTTCGTGGCAAATGAGTTTTTAAGAGCAAGAAAGCTGAGATATATGTATAGTACTGACGCAGAGAGATATCAAATTATATCTGCATTTTTCATTCCAGATTCATTGGTGAAGGGGTATGATCAATGTATGTTTTAGTCCTAAATACATACATATACGTACATCTATAGTACAGATCATGGGACATTTTTAGGCAAAACAACGTTTGCCGGGTCAGCTAGTATATATATATATATATATATATATATATATACATATATATATATATATATATATATATATATATATATATATATATATATATATATATATATATATATATATATTAAATTTCTGGCATGATGCTCTGTACATCGTTTGCAACAATTTCTTCTCTCGAAACTCATTTTATTTTGTGAATGTTTCTGTTTCTTTTATTACGTAGGAAATTAAAAGATTTACTAAAAAAAAATTTACTCGTATAAATATATATGTACATATATATCATACGTATGTTGGCAAATAATGGTTACAACCACAACATTAAAACAATAACTTTTTTGTTAAAGCCCTAGGGGATATTCATATTGCAAGTTTAATCCTACAAGAACTTATTAAGCTTTGTGAAAAACAAATCCTTTTAAGTCCTTTGGCCACAACTTTAATATAATGAAATATAAATAGCATTAAACGATTTTCTGGAATTTTTCTAGATTAAAGAAAACAGTACTGGATATCAATATCAATGTTTTACATCCTATGAAAACATAATAGAAATAAAACCGATAAAATTTAATCTTTAATCCTTTACAAACGCTATTCCTTGCTTTTCAAGTTAGAGGGTGATATCATGTCAAGCTAGATCATCATGCTCTAAGCTTAAGAATTAAGTTGCTGTATGGCGACTCATCAACGTTACCTTTCTTCAGCATCGAGGACTTTAAAACAACAATGTAGACTCAGCTGTTGCCAATATTTGGGAGTATGAGAAACCGAAGCTATCCCCAGTAAGGTTCCAAAACGTTTTGAGGAAATTCCAAAATAATTTTTTCTACTGTCTCTGGTGGGTTGAAGTTCCTTCTAAAAAATAACTTTAAGGCAGGTTAAGCCACTTTTCGTAATCTTTCAGGCTCTGTTGAAGCAAAATTTCAACCAGTTCAATCATGACCCACTTCCTACTTTATAAACGAGGTTTTGAATCGTTAACGTAAGAGTTGACTTGAATAACTTTTTTAAATAAAAAAACTATTGCTCCTTGTTGTGAGTTTAGCTCACATAAACAGTATATCCTAGCCGCCATTTTAGACACAGGTGACGCTTTCGACAGTGTATGTGTGACAGCCAACCAAAATGTTTTTCATTGTGTTGGTGTCGAGCTATACATCTGCACTTTGTTAGTAAACATGCTGGAGGCAAGAGGCGTCATTGCAAGAATTTTTGGCAAGATTGAACAGTAAAAATGAGAAAATATATTTTATCGTTATCAACTCAATTATCCTTGAATCTAATGGCATGGTTTACTCTGTAGCAAATATATAGGCATTATCCTAGTCTTAAAACTGTCTAGGATACTGAACATGGAACATAGTGCCAAAAAGGCCACAGGGGCTCAGACCTCAAAATATTTAAATGGATATATTTGAAGTTTATATGTTCAATTTTAACATATCTATCAGTGGCATTGTGGACTGCTACAGTCAATAAATATGAGGTGGACCCACTATATAAAATCCCAAGTTCCCACTGTTCAAAATCCCAAGTTCCTCTCAGAGGCTCTGAATGTTATATTGAAATTATTCTGATTAATATACCATACATTGTTACCATACATAGTATAGCAGGATAATCCACATCTATATGTTGGAAGTTAAGCTGCTTGCTCCTGAATTGGGAAAACATCGGCTTAGGATTCATTGCAGCTTCATAGTCTTTTTTGCGACCACACGAGTTTGAAAGAGAGAATATAGAAAGCGACTACGATAACAGGGTTTACAGGGCTTAGCTTAAGAATGCTCCGCGGGGTCAGCCCTGGGTACTTGTGTGTGAACGATAAAGTCTATAGCTATTTTATGTAGGACCACCAATTTTCGCTGTTTATCAGCAGCACTTAAATTTAATTCAATCGATGGATGTAATCTTTTTGTTATTTTATTTTGAGCAACACTGTAAGTTCCATTTATTTTTCATTTTTTTTAAGAAGAAAAATAATAACAACACGTGCTCAAATGTATATAATTAAGATAAAGAAAAACCCCTGGGAACTTAATTGTTTGTTACGTTCCTTTTTTTATTCATTTAAATACATTGTTACTTCCTTTATCCCCGTAAATACTTAAAATTTTTTCTACTCGTACTTCGAAAATGTTTTCCCCTGGATGGGGATATAAATAAATCCATGATAAGTATACTTTAAGTTTCCTCTTTTTGTGTTTTTTTGAATGTAGTTCTCTATGATTCTTTTGCTTATCTTTCTATTTTAAAACGTGGTAGAAAAAAATTCAAACGTTTTCCTTCAGCAAACTGTTTTAAGTGGCGAATTACCAGAAAAAAATTTTGTAAATTCTTTTTAGGAGTTATTAAAGCATTTTTTTTTTGTAAGTATTGCTCAGTTGCTATTAGAACGTCATAACTATATGATTTTTAGAATAAGGACACAAAATGAATCATCATAATATTCTTCCTAAACTTGGCTTACTTCGCTTTTGTTGGCTGTAGAATAGAAAAAGTGTATAACTGGAACATAAAATTGATTATATTGGAATTCATGATACCGACATATTTATTTGTCGTTTTCAAAGGATTCTATTGCAACCTTGTCTGGTTTTCGCTTCAATTGTAAACTTCTACCGTATTATAAGCTTCCAAAACCAATTTGGGGCTTTGAAGTTCGGTTGAGTTACTGGTCCAGCATCAAATAAAGAGAAATTTCAAAATTTTGCAAGGATTAATACCGTCCAATGCTGCATTAAGAGTTCAAATACCTATACAAAGATCCAAATGAACCATTGTATAGATCTGAAATCATTGATTAAGGGGTTAGGCGTTAAACCAAGCTACATTTTAAGCAATATAAAATCTTTTATCTAATATGTAAATTTATGAACAGAATCGCGCTTAACTTCCTCATTCGCATACGAATTTTCTAAAATTTTCCTATACTTTTAAAAAATCAAACATAGAAAATGAGTTTTTTTAATTAAGCAATGTGTCGAAAGCTATGCTAATTCCGAATATAGTTTACATATGCAACCTTTTCGATTTTGGCCCATTTTTTTATATAAAAAATTCCCTATTACATTTCTTACATTAGATTTCTCAAAAGCTATATTGATTCTGATATATAGTCTATATCGTTCTAAAAGCAACAATGCCATGTCTTTCAAACCTTCTATTCCATATACGCGCCACTTGTCCGTATTAGACCCCTTTATCTAAATCAAAAAAAATTTCCATGTAAATATTTGCTATCTGCTTTCTCGCAAACTAGATTGATTCTGAATATAATCTATGCAATTTTAAAATTAACAATGCCATGACTTTTAATTCCACTATTCCATATAGGTTGCACCTTTACGACTTTTATCTATTTTCTTTATTAAAAAAAGTCCCCATGTAAATATGCCATCTTATAAATTCGATTTTTCAAAAGCTATATTGATTCTGAATATAATCTCTATAATTGTGAAATTTACAATGCCATGGCTTTTAAACCTACTAGTCAATATTTCGTCATATTTTTAAATTAAAAAAAAAAATCCCTTGTAAATATTCGTACTATTACATTTTCTTCCTTACATTTCTCAAAAGCTTTACGGCTTCTAAGTATAGTCTGTATGGTTCAATATCTTTACAAACTTCTAGTCAACATATGCACAACTAGTTCATATACGCCCCATTTTTTTATTACATAAAAATCTCCATGCAAATATGCGTACTGTCTACTAAGTTAGATTTCTCTAAAGCTTTACTTATCCCGAATAGGGTGTTTGTATTTCGGAAATCTGAAATACTATGGTTTTGGATCGTACTGGTCTATATATGTGCTCGTTTTAGATTTTGACCCATTTTCTTAATTTTAATTTTATTCCATTTTCTAAATCTGATTTCTGAAAAGATATATTAATTTTGAATTTTGTCTCTATAGTTCAGTTATCTACAATGCTAGCTCATACATATATTTATAACTTTCCGATTTTGGCCCTTTTTTGTGTAATTGGTACCTCTGCAAATATATAAACTTTTCATATTTATTTGGTTGAGTAACACTTGGGCTAGGTTTATGCATAAATCCATCAAAATCGAAATGTTTATTTATGTCAAGGTCTGCAAATATCACTCACAACTTTGAAATAAAGATAAATGGTGACTGCATAGTTTCTGTTGACACGGCGACTAATCTAGGAGTTACATTCAATAATAAACTTAACTGGTCCAACCATATCAAAGTCGTAGTGGGAAGAGTATACGGTATGCTACGCAATCTATGGTCTGTTAAAGATTGCACTCCTTTTGCCATTCGAATGTTACTGGCAAAAACGTTTCTTATCCCAGCGCTTTTGTATGGTTGCGAGCTATTTGCGAATTGTGATAGCGATGATCTACGTAGATTAAACGTTGCATATAATAACATAGCAAGATTTGTTTTCCAGAAAAGTCGCCGTGACCACATTTCATATTACTCATACCAAATTTTCAAGATGCAATTTGTTAATCTTCTCAAACTCAAATGTCTTATTTTACTGCACAAAATCATTACATGGCAACAACCGACTTATCTTTACAATAGAATAATTTTTGCCAGGTCCAGCCGCGGAAAGAAAATAATTCAACAAAAACATAGAAGTCTCTTATCGCAACGCCAATTTTTCATTTATACCGTCAGTCTTTGGAATGCTTTACCCAATTTTATACAAAGAACAAGCAACGCAGTTATTTTTAAAAAGGAGTTGTGTAAGTTATTTGCATTAAATAATGTAACTATATAATTTTTCTCTTCTTAATTTTTCTTAATCGCCCTATTTTTTATAACTCTATTTTTTTGACTCATATTTACTGATAATTTATTAACAAGTTATTAAGTCATATTAAATTTAATGTTTGTAATCCATGTATTCTATTATCTGTTCAATCACTATCACTCTCATTTATAAGATTATGTACATATCTTGTTGTGCTAGATACCTCAAAAATTTAAATAAAATAAAAATAAATAAATTTATATTTTTTGTGCTTAGAAAAATAAAATTTTGGTTGAAATCTGTTTACTATATGTTGTGCTATTTTTTAGCTCTAATATATTAATTAACTGGCCTTCGTAGACTAGTAGGTAGTGTACTAGTACTCGTAGTACGAAGGTCGCAGGTTCGAATCCTGCCGCAGAACTCTTGCAGTTTGTGTTTGATAATTAAAGGGAGCGCAGAACAAGCCTTCACTGGCTTAAGTGTATGTCGTATGGCTATCACATCCCTCCTATCAACCTAACCTAACCTAATATATTAATAAATTACGATTTTGTTAACTTAACAAACATATGTTCACTAAAATAGGGTCGCTAAAACAGGACTAACTTCATACATACTTCGTTGGTGAAAGGGTTTTCACATTCGGCACAACCAACTATGGTAGAGCTCTCTTACTTGTTAAATATATTTCTGTTTATTTAAACAATGAATGGAATGGTTTTTGCTCATTTTTAATACTTTCTGTTGCAGGATTTCCTAAAGACCATTTGTATGTGCAGAGAAATTGGATATTGTTATGGCTCTGAGAGATATGTATATATGCCAATACTAGATATAAAGGCGTAGATATTATTCCTTTTATAATTTGCTAGTTGTACAATATATTGATAAAATAAATTTCCATACAAAATCTGTTACATAAACAAGTTATGATTGTTATGAATACGGCCAAGAGCCTATTGCTTCTTCCAAGCAGACTACTATGTGAGAATTCCGGCAGCTGCAGTACTTCCCAACTAAACATACAATATTATTTCATTTCCATAAAAACCTTAAATTTAAAACATATGCTATTAATGGTAGAATGACATACATATAAGAATTTTAGGTTTTTATGTTGACAACTTTTGCTTTTATGAACACATCAAGTTTGTAATAACATTTGAAATATTTGTTCAATCGTTTTGTTTTCCCATTCATGTGGAATGGGCATCTGATTGCTGTTCTAAATTATTCACATAAAAAGGATTTACAACAAATTTATAATGTGCTTGCATGTGTGTATGTGTGTGCGTATATAGACAAAATGTATACCAATATTTGCAACCGAATTGTGATAAACGATTCTGGTTAAAAGAAAAAAATTGCTTATAAGAAAGCAAAAGTTCTTACTTCTGCCTTAAGATGCTTTTAACTTTTGTTTTTGACTAATTTCAAGGCACTTTATTTCGCTTCAAAGAAAATATTTTTTAACTAAATTCCTTTGAAACGAAACACCTTTTATCCTTAAAAGTTCAAAAATTATTCAAGTATGAAACAAACTTAAAAGAAGAATGTTGGATTTTTGCTTGTTGACTTTAGAAAATTACCTAAACATAGTACGAAAATTAGCCCACTCTTCTAGACTGGAAAAACACATCTATTTTATTTTCAGCATGTATAATTTTATATTTTTGAAATCAAAGAAAAATTTTTAAAGTTAAAACTAAAATTTTGCTGAAATAAAAAACAACTGCGAAAATTTTCCAGTTTCTTACATTCGAGTTCATGTGTATTTTTTATGCTCTATGCACCCTGAGAGGCAAGCAGTACCTAAAAATATTTGGCGTTTGCATAATGTTTGCAACGTACAGTGGGGAGATTATAAAAAAAATTTACAGAAAATTCCCACACTCTATTATTTTGTTTTTACGATTTTTACGATTTTGATAAATCTTTCCATGGCTTTACAGAAGATAGGTTTCGACTAAAATCTGAGATGGATTAAAATAATGTTAAGTTGGAATAAAATATCTAATCCTTGATATTTGCTGAGTGATGATCATGCACGCTAAAAAAATAAGATTTTTTCTCCAGAAGGAAGACGACGGGCGTGAAACAAATCATGTGGCATGAAGCAGAGGCTGGTTGGGGAGATCTATAGCTTTTTAAAAAAAAGCTACCTCTCACAATTCCACGGTTAGGGAGGAAAGAGAGAATCTAAAATATGTAGTTTTTAAAATAACTTTGAAAATAATTGTGCAAAATTTAAGCAAGGACTCTCATATAGAGAGAGTCCATAAAGTACGAAGATAATCATCATTTTTATCCTTCACTTCGTGCTCAATTTTCATTCAGGAAATAACGATATTCATAAGACTTCAAATTAAAAAAAATCTTAACTTTATTGTCTTTTAAGCTATTTATTAAATATTTAATATTGAAATTTATTACTTCAGGTATCCCCCCCCCCCTTTTAATCGTTTAAACAATTCGAGTTTAAAAAATTTATTTATTTCATTGGTCGGCATATGAACAGCTAAAGCCATAACAAACAATTAAAATTTTTACATTGTGTTTTTTTTTTTAAACTCAATCGCTCTTAACTCAGTAACTTTTTAACTAATTTTCAAGAATCATCCATTGTTCGAAAAGAAAGACTTCTTCCTACCTTTCGCAGGAAACATTAAAAAAATTGCCCTTATTATGATTGTCGACGTCGACGTCACACTAAGTCGACATCAATATATTGGCAATTGTGGGATCGCTATCGAGAACTATTAAATATGTATTATTGCTAGGATATTACTACTACTATGGCTTATAAAATTACAATTGGCCATCAATATTAGTTAATTATTGCCTACTACCAGTTCAGAACTGCTGTCTTTATTTACTGTCGACTTGATGTGACGTCGACGCGACAATCATAATAAGAGGGAATATCTCTAAAGGCAACAAAATTAACGAGAAAAATTATAATTATCTTCGTACTGTATGGACTATAACAACAAAAAATCTCTATATGACAACCCCTGCATATTTTTTTCGTTCACTTTTGCTGTCTTTATTTACTGTCGACTTGATCTGACGTCGACGCGACAATCATAATAAGAGAAAATATCTCTAAAGGCAACAAAATTAACGAGAAAAATTATAATTATCTTCGTACTCTATCGACTTCAACAACAAAAAATCTCTATATGAGAACCCCTGCATATTTTTTTCACTTTTTGTTCACTTTTGCATCATAGTGTTATTATACTTTGTCTATTAACCTGTTAGGAGCTGCCTGTATTTTATAAACAACAGTTTGAACAATGAATTCCTTTAAATTGTCACACAGTGAAATCTTTCATAACTTTAAAATGTTACAAAAAAAATTTATATTTCCGCTTATTATAAATCCCAAATGGACACAAATTAGTGCTACGAAAAAAAAATTGCCACACACTGTTATTTGTGATTTCGCTTAAGCTGAAAATCGCTTAAGCTACAAGATTAAATGATACAAACAAAGCACTTAAAAAATAAAAAATCTTCGATGAAACACCATCACATTACATGCAACCAATAAAAACTCAGTTTATACAACATAATCTGAATTCGAAACCGGCATACACTTGTTTTATTTCTATTTTTATGTATCAATTTAAAAAAAAAAACATTTCAAAAAGGCTGACTTCGTTTAAGAGGAAAGATTTTCACACCATTTAATTAAAAAGCCTGCGAGAAACAAATCCTGAGCCTGCTCACTTTCGCCGAATTCGACTGTAATACTCTTCACTTAGGAAAAGACAAAAAAGTAATTCCATGAAAATAACACCCATTTTTTATGAATTGATGCAAACATTTAAATGTTGTAAAAGTTCTCCCTTTTTATTTGGTCAATAAAATTATTTATAACCATAAACTGTTTATACCTGTTATGGCCACATGAATTTTTAATTTTGTAATTATGCATGGCGTTTCGCTACAATTACGTTTTATTACATTAATTAATTCATTCATTTTATTTGGGTTGAATATTAAATCAGAACAAAATATTAAGTCAGATAGGAGATAACAAGGAATTTGCAAAAGTGTTACATGCATGTATAGCGGGTCTTTCATTAAGGGCTTCCTGTCTTTAAATTTAAATAAAACAAAACGTATGTGAGGCATAATTATATATATTTTTTGTCATTTAAAAGACATATTAATTCCATTATGTATCATACAAATATCCACGGCGGCTTCACTAAGTGACGCGCATCCTATATGTCCAAATTTCATTTATTGTGGCGCATTATCAGGCTGAGTTTGCCCGATGGCAGAGGTTATTTTGGGTTTTTAGGAGCGCTGTGGCTTGTAGCTTATTTGCAAAGATCTAAGACTTAAGGAAATTCCACGGAATTAAATCGCAAGATATCGATTGCCAGTTCAAATCACCTCCACTTGAGATGACCATACCCCCAAAATGTTCTAGCAGAATATCCACATTGCCATGAGCTTCTGGCATGTACCGCTGTTCTATTGAAACCATATCGTTGGTGGCTATACAATGCAATTCAAGACAAAAAAATTGGTAGCCTTCGATTTATTGCACTCGCCATTGACCGTGATATATGAAATATGACCGATGACGCTGCCAGCCCAAAAACCACGCAAACAATTACTTTCTCGGGATGTATTGGACGCTCTTAGATCTCATGTGGATTGGTATCGTCCCAAAATGGACCTCATCACTGAATGGGCGAAGTACGCAGAACGTTGCCCGAACACAAAACAAATTTTGATAAAATAATTTTATCATTTGCATGTGTTGTTGGACACTATATATATCCATCGTGATTTAACAAAACAGACTGAATAAATGAAAGTCAATTTGACAGATGTAACTTCAATAATATTTTTTTCCATTACCGCTCTTGGAAGCATATGGCTTTCATAAAGCATCCATCCAGACTGTTGTTATTTTGTCTTTTATCAGTTTCTTTAATCGGTTGTTGTTCCAGCCAAGTAGATTATTGGTCTGCTGCAGCAGGTCCTAGGATAATGAGGCTGCCATCTGTCGTTGCCTAGAAACAACGCCCTCTGTGTATTTCACTTCATCAATATGACCGGTATCAATTATCAATTGAATTGGAAGTTCCTATTGGAAGCCCCGATATAAACCTATTGATAAAATATCAATTGCAAATGCTTTTTAGCCATCATTGGTATTTTTTGCTCCCCTATTGCGGAATAGTACAGACCCTTGGCTACATTTTCTATATGATACGAATGAGTGAGAACTAAAAATGTGACCAATTATGGGAAAATCCCTCACAGACTAGTGAAAAAGTTTAGGGTTGATGTTAAATGTGTGGACTGCTCTTGGGTAAAACATATTTAATTTTGTGTTGAATATGTCATGACGTGAGCCTTTACATCAAAGCACACACATTTTTTTTTGGTGCACATTTCGTGGGAAATTGAGTGTTTTTGTGTACATCTTTAATTTTTAATTGCATTTTTAAGCGCTTAATATTGATTTTCAGTTGAATGGATAATAAAAGTACTAAGAACGATCAAAATCAATATTACACGTTGCTCACAATATTTATAAACCGAAATACTAAATGTTGTTCACTATTTCTCAGAAATTTCGAACAGAGTAACAGAGTTCCAGGCCTTTTAGCGTAAACAACACATTTTGACAATTGGCTTTTGCAGTTATTTGAGTTGTTAAATTATTTCAGTTAAATTGAAATCATTATTCTATAGTTTCCTAAAAACCGTAAAAAAATAATGAACACAATTTCGGTTTTGAAATCATAAAAACATATCGCTCTCAGCTCGGTTTCGAGTTCGAAAATATCTATTTGTATAAGTTAAGAAAATATATGTGTTATCTAATAATAATAATAATAATAGTAATAATAAAAATTTTATATTTATTCCTATTCAATGGAGGTAGTTTTATTTAAAAAAATTTAAATTTGGTACTATTTACGTTTGCGCTTTCGGTTTTTATGCATTAAAAATCGCGGTTTCAGTTTGAGCCGATCAGAAGTCCCCCAATAAATGTGCATATCCCTAAAGAAGATGCTGAAAGCCTTGTCGGAAGATTGGCTTAAAGAAACATGTAATTCTTATAAGTAATTGAACCTAAAAATCATTTACGATTTAAGTATTTTTTAAAAAATGTGGTATTTTGACACTAACAAAGTTTTTCCTTCCGAAATATTGCCTCTTTTAGCGTTGGGAAATCATACCAGTCGCATTTTCACCTCGGCTACTAGTTAGGTTAGGTTAAGTTGATTGGAGGGGTGTGATAGCCCATGTCATACGACATACACTTAAGCCAGTGAAGGCTTGTTGAGCGCTCCCTTTAATTATCAAACACAAACCGCCAGAATTTTGCGGCAGGATTCGAACTTTCTGCCTTCGCACTACGAGTCTAGTACACTACCTACTTCTACGAAGGCCGGTTAAAAATCATTTACGATTTAAGTATTTTTTTTTAATGTGTTATTTTGACAATAACAGAGTTTTTCCTTCCGAAATATTGCCTCTTTTAGCGTTGGGAAATCATACGAGTCGCATTTTCATCTCGGTGACTAAGTCAACAAGTGAAATTGCTGCTGGGTGTCGAAAAAATCACACGTCATTATTGAGGCCCATACATCCACAGAAAGTGACAGTTTGATGTGGATTTTAGAGTGGTGGTATCAGTAACCTATTTTTTCGGAAAAGCTGGAAACGCCATTTCAGTCAACGGCGAACGCTACAGAGTCATAAGTTGGGACTTTTTATGACCCGTAATGGAAGATATGAACTTGGAAAAATATGGCTTACCACGTCAGCCATGTCATCACAGGTCATTTAATTTTCAGAAAGATACTTGTATATGGACCACACATAAAATACATATAAATAAATTTCTTTAAGAACTTTTATTAGCTCCTGTTATAACAAATCAACAATATGATCAAGTCCCTAAAAACAATTTCGTTTTACTTCTAATGGTTGTAACGAAACTAAACTTTACATGCATGTGCAGTTTGGATAACAATACAGTAATTGGGTAGGAGCAAATAAGGGGCCAACACTACAAAGTAGTTTTTATTATTTTTTAAGTTGGAAGCTGTAAGAGGGATAGTCTTTTGGTATGGGCTATTATGAGAGCACAGTGCCAAGTCAGTCAAAACACTGAAGGAATAGGAGTGTAATTGATAATTATCTGGTGTCTGGCAAGCTATTAGTAGTAAGATTCCTAAAATTTTGTACAAGTTAAAATCAAACAAAGATGTGAAGTCAGATGAAATTATAAATAAAACTTTCATATGTATTCTGCATTTGAAATATTAATTGTATTTTGAAATAAATAAAAAAAAATACATTTTTATTACGCATTAAATATTATAAGATGATCGAATTTATTTGTATTAGTTACGATATAAGTGTCTATCTATTTTACTCTTGCCAAATAACTAAATTCATTGCAGATATTCTCGAAAGCTTGTTGCACGTACCATATCCAATTTGTCCAAAAAGGCTGGAGTGCTTTCTTCATCATGTACACATTCAAGAAGCACTTTAGGTTTTTTCGATTAAACATTGGGTATGAAAGATGCAGCAAACTAATTAGAAACTTTCGAGATCATCTATCATCTGCCATATGCTCTTTAAAATTTTTTTTTTTAATTTCAATAATTGGTAAATAGCTTTTTGGCAAAAAAATTTTTTTTTTTCAAAATTTAGTATATATTTTTAATAAGGATTTATATTATAAACAAATTAAATTGGATATTTTGTCTCTTTTTTTTCTTTAGCAGTATCACACTGAAGTTCTGTGCACGTTTAATCTAAATATATGGACTCTGACAATGGCACCTTTAGCCACCACATCAACAATAAATATTAAAGCAAAATATAATTATAAAAAAAATTTCAAAAGAAAAAATATATAAAACATGTACAGAAAATAATGGCAACAACTAATAAAAATAATAACGAAAACGAAAACGAACAAAGTTTGTGGTTGCCATAACAACAGCAGCAAACTTTTTAAGCAGAAGGAAAAAGTCATACAATAACAAGAGAGTAAAATTGCAACAATAATAAAATATAGAAATTGTAAATAATAATTAAGTAAGAGCCATTTACATAAATACGGCTAATCGAATGCAGGCACAAGCCACAAACTCTGAAATAATGAACAATTGCCACTAATCACTTCAGTACGAATGACACTTCAAAAGGAACAACAACAACTATGATACAAGATACATTCGATATTGAAATCAACACGTTGAAATTTTGCCTATTGTTTAATTAATTATGAAATAATAGAAACATCAAATTACAAACAACAGGAGAGCCAATAATTGACCGCCACTTGCCTTTGCCCACTTGCTTTCCAAACATACTGTATTGACCATGGGGGCTGGAAGTTCATCAAGTAGATCATATAACAATCTCACCAGTGATGATGACGGTAAGCTCTGATATTTAATTTGTTATTTTATATATTTGCATACAAGAAAGATTTATTTATGGAAGGGGAGTGGTTTATAGGAGTTGAAATTTAATAAATACACAAACTAATATCATTTGTCGGTCATCTTTTCTCTATGATATTAGGAGCAATAGTATTATTCCCTGTCAGCTATTTGGGTATAACAGGATTATCCTTAAGAATTTTGTGACTTGTTATTACGGGATATATTTCAGATCCTAATCAAGAGGATATCTTATTTTATACGTGAATTGGTGGAAAATTCAGTTACTAGTGTTCTTCGATGGATGAACGCGTGTCTAAAGGTGCCGCCATTGAGGTCAAAGGTAGAAAAACATTACCTTACTTACGTCAGCTGCTTTTGCATCAAAGTTGACTCAAATCAAAGAGGATTCACTATAAAAAGAGAGACTGTGTTAATTTTTAGTATTAATTATCCTTTCAATTCCCCTGATATAGACATGGCCAAACGTAGAGAGAGCGATTCATTTGGAATCTACTTGCTTATCACATGCGCAACTTTATGTCGGCTGCTCAAGAGAAGTGTTAACAGAAGCGTTCTAACGAAAAATATATGTATATGTACTCGTATATACGTAAGAAATGATTAAATATTCCTTTTCCAAACATTCCAGATAAATTTCCTTTCAGGACGTAGTTGCCATTATATAAAGGATCTTTTATTAAGCGCTTTCTGTCCTTAAATTAAAATAAAACAAAGTGCGTCTAAGATATCATTAAAATTTTTGATTTACTTCAAAAGCCTATAGTGGGACGCTTTAATTTTCTATGACACTGGCACCTAAAGCGAGTTAAACTTTACAGACGACTGTATTATATAAGCTTTGCAGGTCGCTTTGGTTTATGGCTTATTGCGAATTAAAAAAAAACAGGAAAAAACAAGGAAAAGTTTAACGAGGTGAAATCGCACGATCTCCGTTGCTAGTTCACATTACCTCAACGTGAGATGACCATGCCCTCAAATCGTTCGTGCAGAATGTTTATTGTTTCATGATCTGTGTGGCACGTACCGCCGTTCTATTGAAACCACATGCCGTTAGTATCCATAGCATCCAATTCAGGCCAGAAGAAGTTGGTAATCATCGAACTATAGTGCACGTCGTTGTCGTTCTGAAAGATATAAGTCTCATTTAGCGAACACACGTCTTTGTCTATGGTGGTTAACCTTCGCCAAGTTGAGGTTTGCGAAAGGCCGAGCTCTTGGAAATGAATCCGACTGACTCGGATTCACCTGCATATTCTCAGGAATAGCGGCCATGTTTTCGGCAAATGTTACGTTTCCTCATTTTAAGGGTGTCGGTTCATTGTTTACTAAACCAGTTGACTTAAATTTATACACCACCCTGCGAACAGTTTTCTTGATAGGATGATTATGGCGACCGTAAAATGGTAGAAGGTCATGGAATGTTTCATGAACAAAACAGACATTTTGATAAAATAATTTTTTCATTTGGAAGTATTGTTGAAGGCTATATCCATGCAGGGCGATTTGGCAAAACAGACTAAATAAATGACAGCCAATTCGATAAATGTACCTTCAACAAAGTGGCCGCTATCAACTGTCAATTTTGCCAGTCCTTTTTGGATTACCCTACACATATATATATAAATATGTGTGTGTAGTTCTTAAAAAAGTTTGAAGCACATAGACACTAAAAGATTTATTGTTTCTTTTTATAAAAAAAAAAACAATTGGACTATTGTATATTTGTTAATTTTTGCTACAATCCTTTATTCGTGTATCGCTATTTCCAAAATGATCTTTTCGTGCCAAATTTTGCTATGCCAACTAATAAACAGGGATGGAAAAGGCACATTTTAATTGTATTGTTTTGTTGCAATTACTTTTAGTTTCTTGCGCTAATAAAAAGCAGAATTATTATTGATCAATGACATTTTCATTCATTATCGATACGACGTTTAAAAAATGTAGTAGAAAAAGTTGGACATGATGGAGCAAATGTTTATGTAGAAAATACAATATTTGTACAACTATTGCAGTATTCGATGACGTACAGCCCATAAAAATGAAAACTTCAAAGAGATCAGAACTACTGCCGAGTCGTCAGCCTACAATAAAAAAGAATAGAAATAAAAAGGGCAGGTCGCAATAGAAAGTGTTATGTCTTTGCATGAGATGAGCGTTTTTTATGTTCTTGACATGCCATCTGTCAAGTGTGACCCAAGAAATATCCTTCATTTTAAAAAATAAACAATTTTTATTCGAGTAGAATGCCTAATAGAACATTATATGCCGCAACCCCATACACGATTTTCCTTTCCTCACACATACATATGTTGCAAGTATTTTATATTGGTTTCCATGATATAGCCTGATTGACATTTTTCCATTTCTAAGCAGTTTTCCCCCAATACAATTATGTATCTAAATACGTTATTGAAAATACTAGTAGCAACAAACTGAATTATTAGCAAAACGTGCTTAGAATTCTTCTGCGTGTATTGTTATTTATATACATTTTATTTGGGTTAATTTTAAAACCCTTCACAAGTTTTCATCCGAAGTATATATAGATACTTACAATATGCTTCAGTTGACAACTGTATCCATAATAATGTATGTACGTGCTATGAATAGTTCACTATTTATAATCCAGTTAAATTTCTTATAACCAATAAAATGCAGAAAATATTGGTAATAAAATTGATATATTTATATGAGGTGGAAAAAAATATTTGGGTAATTCATAAGGTGTGTCTCATCATGCCATATTGTTGGAATAAAACCAAAGTATTCTTTTTCTGTCGTTGCAAATTCCGACAATATTGAATTTTATGATAATCTTGAGGATGATGTTATTTGTAGCCTCTATAGCAGAAATTACTCTTTTTTGTAAACTGCCGCTGCCGCGGGCCTACGATATGTAGTGGAGTACCGTTTCCTATATCATAGAAACGAAATAATGGAAATGAAGAAATTGAAAATTCTATACCATCGAACAGATCTAAAGTGTTGTAATATTTAATGATTTGATATTCTCCACGTATACGTACAGCGAAACCTTAACATTTGTGCACAGATTTTGTGCACTGTTTTTATATATAAAAGAGTATGTTCCAGAGCTGGTTCTGTTTTAACAAATATAAAATAGTACCTGAGGAAAAGTAATTCCCATATTAAATAAATTTTAATAGCCTTATATCCCGCTTAATACGTGAGATGTTCAAAATTATCATAGGTTATTTCACGGCCAAAGAAAATTTACCGGATAAAAACAAGGATAATGGTACCAATTAATATACAATTATCATATCTGGCATATCTGGTTCACAACAATAGTTCAATTGATGTTTGGCTTCAGAGGTGGTCGCGATTTGAGCAATAAGTGAAAGCAGAAAAGGATACCTCCTATATTCACTTCAAAACTAATTTGTAAAAAAGTTTAAAACAAAAACTTTTGAGAGAAAACTGTAGCCTTTAAAATGCTCGAAATAGATAAGTAAATTATATGCGTTATTTCCTGACATCTTTGAAGCCGGTGCCAAAAAAATTCACAACTAAATGCAAAAATAAATTTATAGTTTCAGTCATCTTGGCGCAAGCTTCATTATGATTTTGATAACACTTCATATATACGAGAATGCCTGATTCTCTGTTGTAAAAGTTATGTCATTAGTTCATAAATGATCAAATCAAGTCCAATACCATGATAAAAGATATTCTATACGTTAATCCAGGCCCTGAATTGCATTTAAAGCCGCTCATTGCTTACGCGTGCATTTCAAACATTAGAAATGTGTTATTAGGTCTTAAGGGTTAAGATATGCACAACAAAATAATAAATGGGGAAAAAATCCCCATTGTAAATGCTACCAACTTGGACTAATATATCATAACAGTCTTACCTGGGCCAACCATGTTAACACAATCATTGGTAAGACTTACACAAAGTTGAGGTGTCTTTGACCGTCACAGCACTATACACCTTTCTATATAAGACAACTTCTTGCAAAATCTTACCTTATCCCTGGTTTAATCTACGGATGTGAACTTTTCGCAAGTTGTGACTCTATTAGTAAAAGAAAGCTAAACGTTTTATATAAAAATATTATTAGATATGTTTACGATTTGAAAAGATATGATCATGTTTACTCATTTTCCTCGAAACTATATGGAGTTTCATTCAAAAATCTTCTTAATATACGTGTGCTTTTATTTTTACATAAAGTTATTTATTCTGAAATGCGGCAATATATTATTGACTAAATCAGGTTTGCCAGATCAACTGGGGGAAAAAAGATTATAATTCCTTTTCACCGTTGTCTTATTTCCGAACGTCAGTTCTTCATACATGCGGCACGCCTCTGGAATATTCTCCCACAAACACAACAACTTAATAGCAACGCAACTAGCTTTAAGCAATTTTTATTTAGTTATTTTTCACAATAGGAAATTATCAATATTATTATACTTAATTTGTTTTATTATTATACTTAATTATAATTACTTATGTTTAAATATGTACGTATGTCTCAGCTTAACCTTTTAATACCACTTTCCTCTACTTTAAATATAATAATAATTGTTGTTGTACAGGAATTGAACATGCAGATAAATAAATAAATAAATAATTTCCACACGTAGTAGAGGAAATACATTCGATTGCAAAGTTTTGCTTATAATAACATAAAATTTCGCTTCTTTTTATTTTGTTCAGTTATTGTTTCAACGGTTGAGGCAACTTTTTTACACATCAATATAGATTTTGACACAGACGACATATTGTTGGCGTATACTTAATATAATTCACTTATATAATCATATATCAATCATACGCTCGAGTGCCCCAATTAGTGATTTATTGTTAAACGCATTTAGTAAATTTTGCATAATAATCAAACTTACTTCATTATTATTTTTCATTTTATTATATGTAAAAAAATTTCAACATCCTTATTTCATTACAGTCAATTTCGATCATTTTCAAATTTTGCGCGCAATTGGTAAAGGCAGCTTTGGTAAGGTATGTATGTATGTAGTCGAAATTTAATTTAATACGATGAACTTATACAATTTTAGCATATTGAATTTGATTTTGCTTCAAATCTTAATGTATCGCAAGTATTCCGTATTACAAATTATAGCTACTGCGTAAATATATCGCTCCTTTAATGTAAAATATAAAATTTTAAGTTACCAAAGGACAAGCGGTCTTTAATATCTTCTTCATATTCCAAAAAAATTTTTTGAATTATATTTAAAGTTATATCAAAAAAGTTCGATATGGCAGCTAACATTTTGAGAATGTTGCATCAAAGGAGTGGTTAGCCACATACTAAAATTACTCAAAAACTTTTGGAAAAGTTAAAAAATATATGCTTTGGATCTAATTAATTCTAATTTATAATATTGTGGAAGCTACACAAAATTAAAATAAAACAGCTCCGACTCTTATTAGTTCAAAAATTAACAATAAATAAACTAGGCCTTTTATTAAAAATTTAAAAACATGATAAACTAATAATAAAAAGGCACAGAAAACATAAAAGTAATTTATTTCATAAGGTGTGTTTAATGCGCAGGAGGAATCAGAAGTCACCCCATTTGTGAAATTCGCACAAAATTAAAATAAACCAGGTCCAACTCTTATAACTTCTTAAATCAACAATAATCAAAATTTATCAAAAATTTAAAAAAAAATGAAAAAAGCTACTTTTTTTATTAAAACCAAGGTATAATAATAATTTAAATTAAATAAATTGTGTCGCAATATAAATTTCATAATCCGCCTTATTACGATTCTCGTAACCGTGAATCAATTATAGTCGTGATGGTTCTTGAATTTTTCTCTCTGTGGTACAACATAAAATTTTCGACTGCAAGAAATTTGTAATAAAATTAATGTAAGAGGATGGCACAAAATATTAAAAATAATTTAATTTTATGAAACAGACTCTTGTGAACTGTTCAAATAATAATAATAAAAAGAAATTGTCGGAAACAAACGGACAAAATATAAAGTTTAATTTTTTTTGTGATATTTTATATTGTGATAACAAAACTAAAAATGTTTAGTTGTGCCCTATTTTCATCCTCTTACGATGAATATGAGTATACAGTGGCAGAGCCAAGAACTCAGGAACGTTTTGTGTACTACAACAGAAAAGGTTACTACAGTCTAAAAAATCTAATTTTAATTACGTTAAAGAATAGTTATATTTACAAAAAATTTTACAGGTTTGTGCTACACGCCAAATGTAGCAGCAAAAATTACAAGTGTTTGTGTAACCTTACACAATAATTGCATTTATTATAAATTGGATCGCTCAGAAATATGTATTGAAAATGATATGGGAAAAAGTTTTAATTTTGAAACAACTGAAGATTAACGACTTAAAGTATAAGAATAAAATTAATACAATCAATGAACTGTTAATATTCAAATATAAAAAAAAATACAGTTTTGATACATGAAAATTTTAAATTTATTAATTTTAATTCAAGGTACATATTTAAGTAATTTTTTTTGCTTAAAATAACTAAAATCGATTTCATTTCATTTGAAAACTTTCGTATGCCTGACTTCAAAAATACTTAATCTTTTGATGATTTCATAATTTTAAAATTAACTATGCTATTTTGTCGAATGAAATAAAATAAACGACTAATTTTTCAGCGTTTGACATTCGAAGACGAGAATGGTAGTACAACAAATTGTAAACAGAGTTTTATTTTTATAATTTTCGATAAACGTAGTACTATAGTGTAAAAACGCGAAATTTGAAGCTCGAATACGAGAACCATAGTAAGGCTGAATATGAATAACTAGAGAAATATTTCAACAAATCGAAAGTTCACTTAAGTTTTAAAATAAATTTCGTTCAAATACTCAGGAATTTTGAGTTTTTGTTGTTATTTTGTTGTTACTTTAGTTGTGGGTTATTTCAAGCAAGAAACAAGCCTTCAAGCATTAAAACCCGATATCTGTAGTTACGATGTTAGCAGACAAATAAAGGGTATTTCATTATTACAAATATACTCTAAGTTAAAAATATAGTTTAAGCTAAAGGCAACTTCATCTTTTTTTTTAAATTTTAACAAAATTTTTAAGCATTTGAAGTCTTCGCTAAGCGTTGACACTAAAATCTTTTAAATTGAATTTTTTTGTTATCGCCAAAACTAATTAAGACATAAACCAAAACTAATTAGGACATAAACCAAAAGTAACTTTGTCTGCCACATTTAAAAAAGTTTAATTTATTTTACAATTATATTGTAATAACGAAATTTGTTAAGTCACTTTTCACTAAACTTAGTTGTCGTTGTCGTTTACTTTAAAGAAAAGTTGTAATAATGAGTCTAAATATACCCAATTTCAGTATTTTACGGCTTCAACAATCTTTATAGTCCATTGTTATATAAGATTACATTAATATGAAATTTTTATAAAATTTTTAGGCCAATTATTACAACTTGCCTTTAAATTTGCAATAATTAAAGGTAACTTAAGTTAAGAAATTAGCTACCTGTAAAATAAAATTTATTTTTTTTTAACTGAGGCAATAAAGTTACTTTTGGTTCATGTCTTGAGTATTTTCGGTTCAGGTGTTTATAAAAAAATAAATTAATTTTAATTAAAAAAATTTTAATGTCAAGGCTTAACAATGACATTTTAAATACGACAAATTCAAACGTTTTAGACTTTTGTTAAAAGTTTAAGGTAAGATTAGTTCCCTTCAGAAGAAGAAGAACAAACCAATAGGGTGTTCAGGCAAATGCAAATGATGCCAGCCTGTGGAGGCCGTATTGTTCGGGTGGCGTCTGCTTAACGTGCTGTTTATTATCTAGCATGTGATATAAAATTATTGTGGCAAGTTTTGCCGTTAAGCAGGACGTGCAAATTATAAAACTTTATTGTCAAAAAAACCTTTTGGAAAAAACCATAATTTTAGTCAAAAAGACATTAGAATTGCTATATTAGCAAGAAAACTCATCATTTATGAGCCAATGTTAACTCACACGACGCTCACCAGGGGGCATTGTGTTCCCAAAGAGTTACTCTTTAGTGCAGATAACAATGATGAGACCATAACCATTAAGAGGACGATTACAAACCAATTTCCTAAATTGAACGATTTTGATTAAACGATGTGTGGTTTCAGCAAAATAGTGTTACGTGTTACAGAGTGGATGCCATAACACATATTCTGCTCAACTTCTAGCGTTATCTGCACAATCCTACATAGTAAATCTATTATGAGTTGATATTCTCAAAATACATTTGTCTACTTCAAATATCTCTATTAATGCAACATTTAGAGATTAATGTTGCATTTTAAATCAAAATTTGAACTTTTGAGATTATCATCTTTTTCACTTGATCACTAAGAGGAAATACATAAATATAAAATAATGTGCTATTAAATAGAAAAATAAACATAATAAAAAAATATCAATTAATAATATATCCAGTCCTTATCTTCTATATATATAAAATAGGATGTGTGTATGTATGTATGTATGTATGTAACGTAATGGTTCCAAAACGGCTGGGCCGATTTTTACGAAATTTTCAGGGAACCTTCAAAACACTCGGGCGGGTAACACTGTGATTTTTGATTTTCGGTCTGTGGGCGGAGGGGCGTGGCAAAATCCAATAATTCATAAAATGAGAACGGCTGGGCCGATTTCTGTAAAACTTTTTGTCAGTTGTTCGTATTTTCGATAAGAAAGTTTTTATGGAAGAAAATTTTGGAAAATCCCTCCAGAAAAGTCGGAAAATTGGAAATATCGAAAATCGAGTTTTTTTATGAAATTTTGTTTGAAATTATTCCTTAACGGCTTTTCACATGAAAAAATAGAAACTTTGTCTTAAGGCGTAAAATTGGGGCGAGGCGAAGTTCGCCTGGTCCGCTAGTTTATTATATTTTTAATGTTTTCATTTCAAAGAAAATTTATAAGCTTTACTAGCAAGACAGAAAATCATAATTTAAAACAAAAATTGAAGTATATATAAACAATTTTTACATTGCAAGTTAAAAAGTCTGTTATAACTTTCATAAAATAGTTAAAGTAGTGATTTTGGATATGATTTCCTAACAAATGCTTGTTGGCATTTAAGTACACCATGTTAGCCACTTTGGTCTTTAAGGCTAAAATAAAAGTAAAAAAAAGAACATTGAATGTGGCACATGGTCGAAATGAGCCTGTTTAAAAACCAAATTTGAGGTGGGGTGACGGAAAATCGTTCCAAACTAAAATAAAATATTTATTAAATACAAACGTTAAACTATAATTTCCTTTATCATAACAATTCGTCAAACATTCATAAAATCTTGTTAAAGCCAGTTTCCTCAAGATATTTATTTTATACGTCTTTTATGTATCTTCGATAAGTATTACAAGGAAGATATACAAAATGTAAACATTTTTATTACACATCAAGTACTTTTACATGTCTGCTAATTTCATAAGGAGAATTTCCTTTATTCATTTTTCAACATTTTTCTAGACATTTTAATTGTAAATTTGTGTACAGTTTGACAACATATTTGCAGCAACATATAGCCCTTATGATTTTTTTTTCGTATATGTGTATATGCCTCTACTTTTTTCCATTTTTATCCCACTCTATATAAATATATATTTTTTTTATGTCACCATGAAAATGTGGCAAATGGTTTGAATCGTTTTTTTCCATGCCTAAAGTCATATTTATTAATGAGTGCTAGTGTACTTACCTCATGTCACATATTAAATGGAAGCTGAAAATAGAAAAGCGAAATTATAAAAATAGATTATCATAAAAAATTTACAAAATTTTGTATGTTGATAAATAATTGTTTTTAACTGTCCATGGCAATTTTCGTTCACCACTTGAAGCCTGTCCTTCATAATTAGTAACCGTAACTAAAAATTTATATTAAGAGTTCGATGTCGCACCCAGACGTTCAATCGCAAAAAAATAATGCGAATAAAAATTCATATCGATCGTTAAATGCAACAACGACATAACTCAAAAATTTCAATTTTTGAGTTCTTGAAGGAAAAACATTCGTAAAAATCCTTTCTATACCAAAAAGTGCATATATGGCCTTTAAAGCTATTCTTAAATGCAACATAGTTAAAAACTCAAAATTATTAAATCAACTGTAAAAAATTGTATTCAATATCCTACAAAAAATCATAATTATATCTGAAATTAAACCGAATCCACATCGAAATTACAACTGTATAAAACTTAATCGCATTTTGCAAGTTCGTCCATTTTGGAGATACGCCTTTCTTACATTGAAGAAGTTGGTATATAATCCAAATTATTGATCTCCTTCCATTTCCATTTTCAGTGGACGGATAAGCAATTTACTGGCATATAAGATTTAACGAATATCATTATTTGAAACAATTTCTATTTGTTTTGGGTAAAATTGTCTATATGTCAGCATTTTGTTGGTGCTAATACCAACTCACCAGCAATCTTCCACCATAATGTTTGTTTAAAAACTAACAAACATGTTGATTGAAGTATACTGATGAGTTGGCATTAGCAGCAACAAAATGAAGAGGCAAAGACAATTCCACAATATTAGAAAAAAATCTTAAACCTTTTTATTTATGTGTGTTGTGGCATATAGACTCTATATGCCTGAAAATAAAAAAATCAATTTCAGAAACTGTATAAGAAACTGCAACTTAAGAAAGCAAGACAAAATATAACAGTGTCAAATCGAACTACCTCAGTGGCCAGTTCACATCACCTGCACGTGAGATGAACATACCCTCAAATCGCTCCTGCAGGATGTCCAATCTATGTGGCACGTGGCGCCTTCTTGTTGAAACCACAAGTAGTTGGTTTCCATATCATCCAATTCAGATCAACAAAATTGGTAATCATCGACCTATAGCTTTCCTCGTTGACGGTAATGCCAACGGTAATTGTTCAACGTCGTTCTTAAAGAAATGTGGAACGATTCTTCTATGAAAATGAAAAATACTTTTCAAACATAATTTATGATTGAAGTTCACGGATGACAAATAGACAGCTGAACCCACAACAAACAACATTTTTTTAAATTATTAGCCGGGAGATAATCTTCAATAATTTTGGTAAATGTCTAGACTAAGTTCATTAACTCAATATATTAGAAGTTCCAGTATATTTTAGAAACGAAGGTCTTAATTCCTGGTGTTCACATGAAAAAAAATTATAAAAGAAAATATACTATAATAAAATTTAATGATGTATATAAACAAAACAAACAAAAAATAAATATTTCGAAAATATTGAAAAATCATCAAATACTTTTTCAAGCAAGTGTTACGAAATTCATGCAAGACAACAAGAGAGACAATGTCGCTCATCTTATCGTTCATGCTATGTATGTAGCTGTGAACGATTTTATAAGACAACTTGTCTTTCACTCAGATATAGACGATGGTTTGCGCGATAATTTCCTTAACATCAATGACCGTATGGATATCAAAGTCTTCAATTGTATCAACATACGAGTATATAGTAAAAATATGTGCTCCTCACTCTTTACTGGCTTGTATTAAATTGATTTCTATTGCTGTTGAGGACTGGCGCTGCTGGGTTTTTAACTTAAAATATCGCCAGCAAAGAGGTAATACATTCATTGGTCTGATTGCGGACAAAAATTACGGTTTAATAGAAGGCAATCTGTTAGACTTTGTCGCTTATATTATTGTATATACCTTTTTCAGCGTTAATCTACATCCTTTTGCTTCAGCAACTTTGTCTCCGATGTTCTTACAATTGGTTTTCATTTATACAAGACGTTATTAAGGACAGTGTATATTAGCGTTAAAAAGAACACATTATTAACTGCCTATTTTTATAAAATGAAAGGAAAATTTCGTATGAGAATTTGTATTGAAAATAACAACAAAATACGAAAATTTATTCTCGTTTTCAATATAATTTACCACACGAACAACCAGTGAACTTTATGCGTGAAATTTTTGAAGAAATTTACCCCAAACCTGTCATCAACATAGTAGATAAGAGACAAACATTCAAGACCTCATCTTGTCGTCAACTGGATTAAATGGACACATCCTATGAGGCGTTGTGGCTCATCTTCTCGTTAATTGTCTTCAACAGAAGTATGTTTCACCTCTCATCATTTATGAAAATTTCTTATGTAGCATCATTGAGAAAGTGTACTTGATGGGTGAAAAGTCTTAAAATGCCTTACAGAGCTCATTGAAGACATTGTCATTCGATGTGATTTTCCCAACTGTGTGTGTTAAAAATTTTATACGGCCATCAATAAAAATCCAACTTTTGTCTATGATACGCTTTCGTTCAATTTAATCTTTCTCATACTTTCAGGCGACAAAGTTGAAGTTCTTTACCATGTAAATTTGGAAAAACCATAAAAGACTAAATAACCAACGGCAATAAACTTAAATTGCATACTCATATGTGTACATACATATGTACGTAAGCACGAGTATATAGTACGTGTAATATTACATGTGTGTTGCGTATTACATATATGTAGATCAAATTTAAACCCAAAATGAAAACAATGTCTATGGGCTGTCTCAAATTGCTATTCTTTTTTTCAAAAGCTTTTAAATTAAAAGAACGTATGTATGAGATGAGTAATTTTACCTTTTCAATTAAAATTTTTTTAATAACAAATTGGATTTTTCATTGATATGTATTCACGCATGAAAATGTTATTTACACAGTGCAGACCGTGAACTCTTTTTGAAAATTTATATAGAAATAAGTGATGTAGCGAAATATAAATACGAATATTTGAGGCAATATTTGCGAGTACGAGCTCGAATATTAATATTGAAATTTAGAGATATTTATCTTTAAATTTAATTTAAAATTTTAAAAATGATCACAATGCAAATTTTATTTTAAAAAATAAAAAATTTTATAAATTTTAAATTATTACTCTCTTTGTATTAAACTAAAAAAAACAAACTGCGAAGCTATAGAAATGCTCAGATTCTTTGGGAGGAATCAAACCAGCGACCTTCGGACATTAGCTTCTAGTTTATAAAGGCCATGTTTCTGCATCATCATTATTTCCATTAATCGCAGCTTTTCAGCCATCGATTGTTTTACCCTTTTTGAAGGGTAAAACAAAAAACGGTTACCATAATTTTATGAGCTGACAAACCCACGAAGGCCTTCTTTGGCGCCAATTGACCCCACGAAACACACTGCTTTGACGGCTGTTTAGTATCTGGTGCATTGTGGTGGATCCATTTTTCGTCCACGATTACGAAACGGGGCAAAATCTCGGCCATATTGCGGTTGAACAACGTCAAATGCTCATGCGAAATTGTCACACGATTATGTCTGAGTCATGGGATATGATGGTTTTTTCCACACAAAAAAAAATGCTTAATGATCACACAAAGATCACTTTTTTCATTTTCTCCTCAAACCACGAGGTAGTCTCTTGTCAATGGCTGTCAAACATAAACTAAATGGCAGGAGTCAACTGACAGATGTCTCTTTAAAGGGGCATTGTTGTCCTTTCTGTTTCTGAGGCGGAAAATTCACGGACTTATTGACCCCGCCCTTGTATACTTTTGCCCTACACTAATAGCAAAATATAGCAGTGAATAACTACTGTAAACCTTTCAAGCAAGTCTAAACTATATGCTACGGTTGGTTGTATGAATAATCAACAACAGCAAAAAATTAAGAAACGTAAAAACTAAATTTTAACAAAATCATAAGTGACTTTGGGCGATTAAATTTTTTTTAATTTGTATATTTCTGCTTAATTTTTGTAAAATACTAAATTATTCAAAAATATTTCCTTTGGGTTTGTCTAATCATCTACATACTCGTAGTTGATCTAGTTGAATAATTCAGAAAGACTCAAAATCGTAACATACAAGAGCTGTAAGCGTTGCCAACAGCAATCAGGGATGGAAAAGTTAATACAATTGCAATATTTTCAGCTATTTTATATATAAAAGATTGGCTTCAAAACTTTAACCTCTCTTTTTTTGCTGAATTTCAGCATAAGTTTTAATAAAAAAAAAATATTGTAATTTGGTTAAATATTAAAAAAAATAAAAATAAAAGAAAACTAAAAATACTAAGGAAATTTTGATAATATTAGATTCATTTTTACATTTTTTACAGCGAGGAAGTATTGACTAATTTTTTTTTTACTAGCAACCAGGACATTTTTATCCAATCCTATCCTACGACAAACAATTTGCCTCAAAAATTAAATTTGACTACATTTTAATTCATTATTTCTTCGAGTGTAATAATAAAAATGATACATTCTGTTCTTTTTTTTCATTTTATTTTTTTTCATGTTTCAACAATATAAATTCACTGCCTTCTGCTGGCATACAAACAAAATGTACCTACTTCCTTTATTGGTAACATTGACAACAACAAAAACAGGTATGCATTGTACAAAAACGTGATAATGGAATATTGTATGCGATGAAATATGTCAGTCGTTCGGCTTGTGAGAGTCGTGGGGCTTTGGGTGGTGTCATCAAAGAAGTGGAGCTACTTGCCTCTTTGGAGCATCCATTTCTGGTGAATTTATGGTTTTCTTTTCAAGGTAAAAACAACTTACTATAGCTTGAACATAATTAGCCTTCACGGCCATAAAGACATAAGCGACAAAAATAATATTTAACATTAGAGAACTATTATTATTAGTTAAAATTGCTTTTTTGTAAATTTCTAACAACTAAAATTTTTGAAGATAACAACTAATTACAATTGTGAGATCAGTTATGTCTTTTTGGCGGTAAGGGCTCGTTATAAGCAATTTCTATGCACATAAAGAATGATAAAAGAAGGAAACAAATCAAAAATTCATATTTTTTAAGATGTTAATGTGCTCATATGATATCGAATAAGTAAAAAAAATATGCCATACGAGTACAATCTAATGCAAAGACAATCGAAGGAGAAACGCGAAAAAAGTTTTCCGTCTTTTGTTTTACTCGTGAATTTCCGCAGGAAGTTGATGCAAACTTTGTTGAAGAACAATTTTTGCATGTCAGCAGAGATTATGATATGGCATTATAGTTCAGTGTTTGGAAACTCAATTAAAAGTTTTTAAATTAATTTTTATATAAGTAGAAAGAGTATTTCAATAGGGATGGGTATGTGGTGGTAGTCTCTATCTCGACTATGGATATCAAATCAATTGGATATTATTATTATTCGGTGTCTGATGCTAAACCACCAAATGAAAAGAAAAACTTTGTTATCAAAACGAGTGTTTCATTTAAATAAAAAGACAGAGATTTTCTTAGTTGACTATGTTAATAAGCGAATTGCTATATATATAACACCTCAACCCACATGATTTTCTTTAGGTGGAAATGCACAAGAAGTTACGGATTGTAACCCATGGTAATCCATGCCAAATAGGACTTGACTGATGGGATGGACATGTCTTCATAGCTGTCGATGAAAGTTCAAAAGAAGAAAACAAAAGAAAACAAAATACATGACAGTATAGTTTCTTTTTTAGATGATAAAAGGTAATTCAAGCATTTCTTATTCATACCAAGCCAGGGATCACTCTAACAGCTTGGAAAACTATCATTTGTAGCGACTTTATCATTAAATGATTATTGGTAAGATCCTTGCGGTCGTATCTGTACTTAAAAGTCAAGTCGCGGCAAAAGAGATCTCAAATATGTTGGTGAAGAGATTATTATTGAACTCGTAATAAGTTTTGAGACACCAATTGGTTACTTCCGGCGCCATTGCCATACAACACAGTCACTTTTTTTCTCACATATGTTAGATAACTCTAGCTAATCTTGAGGGCAATTAATCATGGTACAGTTCAAAAGCGAACAAAAATCCTTAATTTGTAATCGTATGTATATCTGTAGTGCCCGTCAGTGCAAACTGTGGCCAAGAATCAGAAAATAAGTTCGCCGATCTTATTGATTTTAAATATGCGATGGAAAAGAGAACAAGTGATAAAAATAACAAAGGCAAAAACAGTTAAAATGAAGGATTTAAAATAGAGATTCTAAAAATTAGGTTTTTAAATATGCAATCTCATCACCAATCTTGTTCGCAGAGGCATAAGCAAAATATGAAACTAAATTAGCAGATCCACGCCAGACTGATGGGTGTAACATTTCATTATATATCCGTCATACTGAAAATCTGCAATTATAAACAAGAGTTTTGCACCCACCGCCAAGAGAAAATAGTTATAAATAAACTAGACACCATATTGACCTACTAAAAATCCTTTATATTATTAATATATGGAAAAAACTGAACGATGTTTACTTCATAAATTATATGAGTAAAATCATTTACTTTTATTCTATTATTCAATGTAGAAATAAGATTCTAATATTTCTATAGATATTTAAATGAAAATACATACCTATTCTGATCTTTATAGTTAATCCTGTTTTTTGTTTTTTTACAATAATAATTTATAAAATCATCTTATTCTCTTGTTTATTTCTCAATCGTCCTCAGATGAGGAGGACTTATTTATGGTTTGTGATCTGCTGACAGGTGGTGATTTAAGGTATCATCTACAAAACAGGGTAAGTATTTTATAAATAAGGAAATGTCTTGCAATAATAAAATTTAAATCAATAAAAACACAGAGGCCTTTTTAGGAAGAAAAACGATGGCAACATACTGCATTAACACAACCTCGTTCAGATGTTTGCGTACACATTCTAGCGGGTTAAGAAATCATCAATTATTTATGGCAGTTTTGCTACAAGTACAAATATAATATTTTACAACATAAATATATTAACATAAACAAAGTGAAATTATTCGAATAATTAATGTTAATAATTCTAATGATTCCAATTAATTACACGTATGAATGCTACAAAAGAATTAAATGAATCATTCGAATGACGATGAAAATCGATATTTTGTACCGATAATGGGATCTCAGCTAAAGGACGATTCTTTAAATTGTCCTTTCATGATAATGTTGTTTTTCATATAAATAATTTTCCTATTTTGTTGTCATTGTTTGTAATAATGTAGCAATATACACTGATCGGCAAAAATTGGGGGGAAGAAAGTCACAATATAAAAAAACTCCAAACAGTATTTAAATTAGTTAAAAATCATGAAATTTTCACATTTTCCCGCAAAAGTCACCAAACTGAGTAAAAAACAATTCCAAACTTCTTAGTAATCAAAAAAATAAATAAATAAGAAAACAAGTTCAGCCAAAAATTAAAAAAAGAATTAATTGCTCAAACCGGTCAAATAAAGTTGAGTTAAGCTGCCATACACCCTCAATATAATTGTACAATTTTTCACAACGTACATTACTATCACCACTATTATTCTAATATTACACAATATATGCGTATTGGCGATAACTAAAAGTCTTTTGATTTTTATAGATAAATGCGTTAAAAACATCGAACAATATTGTTACGCCCAAAAAAAATTTTTTTTGACAGCAGCTGCCAATTTTTATAAACGAATAGTGGTATCAATAAAAATTCAAAGAAAAATATTTTGTGGAGTGCATTTTATATGAAAAACAAAGTTTAATTAAATAAGTTCGCCCATCAAATAAAATAAACGTGCCGTAGAATATAAAGAGTATGATGGCTTTGAGGGTCGCTATGAAAAATTCTAAAGGGATCTAATCACACAATCTCGATGGCTAGTTTATATCACCTCCACGTGAGATGATCATGACTTTAAAGCGCTCTAGCAGAATATCCAATGTAGCATGAGCTATTGGTACGTAGCGCAGTTCTGTTGAAACCATATCATCGAATTCACGCCAAAAAAAGTTGGTAATCATCGATTTATGGCGCTCGCCGTTGACGGTAATCGTCCGGCCAATATCGTTCCCAAAGAAATATGTACCGATGACGCCGCCAGACCAAAATCCATACCAAACACTGACCTTTTTGGTATATATTGGCCGGTCTTGTGGATTGCTATAGTCCCAAGTTCGACAATTCTGTCTATTGACGTGTCCATTTATTCAGAGATTGGCCTCATCGCTCAATAGGAAAATTGATAGAAACTTTGCCAAAACAGAACATGCACATGTTATTTAACGCTATATCCATCCATAATAAGGATGGATGAAAGCCTTCTTAGAGGACCCGATATTTACAAATGGAAAGATATTTGTGTAGGTGATTGGTCGGATACTACTTTTTTGGGTTTGAAAGCTGAATAATAATAGTCATAAAGTGAATGTGATATTTTCACATTCTTGGGTATACAAGGCTTTCTATTTGTGTCCAACATTTTCAAAACAAAGCTGTGTCCAAATGTCTAAGCATGTCAAGTGTAACTTTAGGGACGCATCCTTTGGTTTAACAACTTAAATGTTGTAAATTGACTGTATAATGCTTCCAACCTGCCTGAGAAGCTGAACGGCGACACAGACTAATCTAAAAAATATTTTACTTGCAAAATTTACAAAAAAAAATATGTATATAAATATCAAAAAAAAAATAAATTCGAAAAGGCTAAATTCACAATTAAAAATTAAAAAATTTGGTAAAGTTTTAATATTAAAGTTAGTTACAAAGTATCGTTCAAAAGCAAGTAATAGAGATTGTACTCATGTTAGAAAAAAAATACAAAGTGGCAATAGCTTCAGAATATTTTTTCTTTTATTTCTTAGTTTTATTAATACTTTTTTTAGATTTACTAACACTTGGCATTAGCGATTATTGCGCTCTAATTATCTTTCTTATACTGCCTGTCCCACGATGTCATTCGACATCGATCGCTCGCATAAATACGTTTGAAACAGCAACAAATTTTAAAATGTTATTTTTGGTTTGAATGTATTTATGCGAGCGATAGATGTCGAATGACATCGTGGGAAAGGCAGATAGTTTTTCTTTATTTCATTTCCTTCCAGATGGAGTTTTCCGAAGAAAGTGTTGCCTTATTAGTGTGTGAACTCGGAAGTGCTTTAGATTATTTACAAACGCAACGTGTTGTTCACAGGTGAGCTGTAACTAAATTAATTTTTCAGCGATTGTAATTTGCTTAAAAGGGAAAACATCAAATATGCATCAAAAATAATTTGTAAAACTTAATAGATTTTAATTAAAATGATAAAGGGTTTTCTGATTATTTTTAATTGAACATATGATAGGCTTCTGATGAGAAGGATTTATCAAATTTTACGAAAGTGAAGATGAGTTTCATTTATAAAACGTCAAATATTCGCCCGCTTGCATTTTATATCCTAAATTTCAACTTTATTCCACACTGATCTTATGTTTGGGCGAAACTCTATGCGTCTATTTAGCCCTCTGCATGATATTTATATTGATGGCAAACAAGTACAATTTATTGTACATATCTGATAGTACCATGTGCAAGTAGTTTCTTGTTAAGGAACTATGTAAACTCTACCGAACACAGTATAGGTCAAGGGAATATGGTACATAGTTCTGGGGACTACTTGTTTCTATGTAAGCAAATGGAATTATGGTCAGTCATAGACCAAATTTTCTAACTTCACGCTCCGCCCAGCCTGAGGTATTGGTAGCAGTTCTTTATCTTTATGCAGCAATAATGTAGCGGTGAAGGAAGCCACCAAAACGATATACTCCGAAGGGCGGAGAAGATAGAAGAAAAGTGACAAACAATTTATTTAATTTTTCATTAAATTTATTCCACTGTAGGATTGTCGATGTTTGAATTGCACCTACATCTTATATCTTCACAGCCCTTATTGTACATGGGTATGCAAGTTTTAATTGATTTATTATTTATACTATCGATTCTTCGTATGCAATTAATCAGAAAAAAATAAGATTTCAAACGGAATGCTATTTCCATGATTTCTGAATTATTGCTTAGTCGGAATGCTTTATAGATGCCTTTCTAATGGGAGTTAAAGTAATAAATTTTGAACTCTTGAAAAACAAATTCAATTGTATTTATTTATGATAATGAAAGAAAAATGATATGATTGAAAACTTTTTTTTATATTGAAATCCTTCCTGGTTAGTTTTAAGCATTAAGTTAACGTTGCATTTACACATGAAAGTAGTTTATTGAAAGTTGAATCGAATCAAATTTCATGAAAATTTATTGAAAGTTTACACAGAAAGTGAAAGTTCATTTTCAAAATGTCGCCAGAGAGAAAACTTATTTCTTAAATTACTTTTCTTCTAAAAGTACGAAAGTGTTAATGCTTTTGTTAAGAAATGAATCTAAAGCTGCCAATGGCACTCCAGTTCGTCACTATGCATAAAGACTATTTTGTATTATTTTTTTCAATTACTATTTTAGTTGTAATCCTTTGAATCACATAAGAAAATTATTTTATATTAATAATATTTTCCATTATTAACTTTTCACACACAGAGATGTCAAACCGGATAATATTCTCTTAGATGGAGATGGTAAGTTACATACGTTTTAGGTTTTATAAAAATTCATTTAAAAAATTTCCTTTTTCAATTGTTTAACACATTTTTAACTATCAAAGAAAATAAATATATTTGAATGTTGCCAGAACACTGAGGTTGGTTTCAATGCAAAATTTATTTCAATAAAATCATAAAAAATTTAGTCAAGGGAATAACAAGAATTTTTCGAAAAATTTGCAATGAATTGATATTCTCCATGAATGATTTGAAGTTAAGGTTACCTCTCATAAATTTTTTTCTTTTAAAAGAAGTAACACTCAAGCAATTAATATCGACTTCACATACATAAGGTTTTACTGCTTTGTGAAAGGGATAGTATAGAGAGAGCAGGTAGTGGTGCAACTCTATTATTGGGCATTTTACAATATTAATATTTATATAAAAGTTGCAGCGTTTCTGGTGTTAAACTGCTAACATTATTCGATGAAGGAGGGGTCTGTGCTGTACATTGGCATAGAAGAGTATCAATGGCAGCTGTAGTGTTCAGTAACCAGTACTAGACAGTTCAACTGCAGCGTCATACTACAAAACTACAACGAAAATTCTACACTATTTTCATTATTTTATATTGTTTATCTCATTCCTAATAAAAATATTTGGAGTAGTTACAATGCATGAGTGTTTTCATGGGTTCATATCTACGAGGGCAGGCCAATAAGTAATTGCTTTTAGCATTTCTCGCCTCTTAAATGAATTAAAAATACTGTTCCTCTTAAAAGAAATCAGTCAATTGACTCCTGTCCTGTCCGCGTCATTGAGATTGTATTTGACAGCCATTGATAGCAGACGTCGATAGCGTGATTTTAGGAGAAAATGGAAAAAAATGATTTTCGTGCGCTCATTAAGCATAATTTTTTGAGGAAAATCCCATCTCTTAAACCAAGGCTAAGCTTAATAATACTAAAATGCTCTGGATGCCCAGTTGGGGTCTGTGTACCCGAAACAATTGAAGAAATTCAGGATATTGTGGAGCTTGAAAGTGCGAGAGATTGTGGCAGCAGATGGGTGCCGCATTCGCTTACAATCGACCACAAACAGAATCGTGTGAAAACATCGCAGGGGTGTTCAAACGCGCTGTAACCGTAGATAAAAGCTGAATCCAACACAATATACCAGAGCCCAAACAGCAATCAAAACAGTAGGTTTCTCGAGGTAAATCGGCACCAAAGAAGGCCAAGGTTTGTTTTTTTTTTTAGCTACTACGGTCATGGCGACCGTCTTTTGGGATGCACGCAGTATAATCCACGTTGACTGCGTTCAAAAGGATAAAACAATAAACGGGCAATGTGATGCCAGGTTATTGAACGGGTTTAATAAGGGTTTGAAAAAAAAAGACAGCGTTTGGGAAAGAAAAAGTTCATAGGACTGAAGTTGATGAATTAATGATAAATATACATTATTTTTTTCTATTTATGATATTACAATTAAGCAAATTCTTTGCTTAATTTGTTCGCACGTTTCAGGATCTCATTCATAATACCTCTAAGAAAACATAAATATATGAATGCCTCGCAAACACATTCAAAAACGTATGCATCCCAAACACTCAATTCAATGACATTTTCGTTTCCGAAAAATAAATAACTTTTTTAGATCAATTATATTTGTTAAATTTATTACTTCAGATATTCTTCAAACAAAAAGCAATAAATTATTTAAATAATTTTTTGGATTAATTTAAAAATATTATACACAAATCAATATTAAAATCATTACTTGTTCATCCAAATTGTTTATTTTAAATAGAGCATTAACTAGTTCTTTTGTCCTTTTTTTGATAAAATTCCTATTTACTATGTCTTTTAAAAAAGACAATCTTTTAACAAGAGAAAATACAAAATTAAAAGCAGCATGCAAATTCATAATGAAATCTTTTCTGTACTCTCGGAAATTTTAATTTTAAATTTATCCAAAGAAAGAAAAAGTCGATAAAATTTTCCATTGTCACTGCAGTTGACATTATTTAACAATGTGTATTTTATAGAAAGATTAAAGTGATATAAACAGTAAATGAACTTTAACAAAATGGGAACAAGAACCGAAAAATAGTTGAGGAAATAAACACCATCACTAAATAATGGATACACCTTCTTTCATCTTGCACAAATATTTATTAAATGAAACACCAGCCTAGTTGATATACACACAAATGGCATCATGCGAGTGCCGTCACTGTTATGTTATTTTACTTTATGAAGGCCAATAAAACGTGACTATTGCAAATTTTTTGCAAACACAATTCCAGTAGTAATTTAAAATCCACTTTTCTCAACATATTGGATGTATTAAGTTTCTGATTCAGTGAATAGGCATTGGAAAGGAAAATTTCTTGCTATGAAAAGAATATAATTCGTTAATACATTTGAGTGATACAAAAGAAAAACTTAAAAATCATATTTAATTTACCTAGACAATATTCAACTGAGAGGCTTAACCAAAACTTTCAACAAGACATCCTTCAAGATTTGAGGATCGAAGCAGATCTTCAGGATTTGGCATAATAGATGTTGCATATTTCTTTAAACCTTAAAAAAGTCTTTTCCCATCTTTTTCCTTTGAATGTTGGCAAATATTTGTTGCAATGCGTTTGAGTAAAATCTCAAAATTGCAAATATAAATATTTTTAATGTAGTATTAATAGATGAATTATAAAACAAATGATTTATTAAAATTCATTAAAAATTTTAACCAGCTGCATTATTTAGTTTAAAATGTGAATTTCGTGTGCTCATTAAGCATTATTGTTTGCAGAAAAAAAACCAAGGCTAAGCTTGATAAATACTATGAAAATCCCGCACCATCAATTTTAATGGTGTTGTCCCATCGGAGATTGAAAGTGTGAGAGAACCATAGACATATCACATGGCTCTGTAGTTTCAATATTGAATGATCGCTTGTGTATGAGAAAGCTTCCCGCAAGATGGGTGACGCACTCGCTCACAATCGACCACAATCGCGTGACAACTTCAGAGTAGTGTTCGATGTTGTTCAACTGCAATATGGACAAGTTTTGCAGCGGTTCGTAACCGTGGACGAAACGTGCATCTATCACAACACACCAGAGCCCAAGATGGCCAAAGTGGGTTTTTCAGCCAACAAATCATAGTCACGGTTTTTTGGGTGTACAAAACTCAAAGGAGAGTATATTGAAAGATAAAATGAGTTTTCATCCAAAAATCTGTGTTTCTTTCAAAAAGCCAAGGACTTATTGTTCTGTCTTCGTATAACGAGAATCGATATTTATTTTCTTCGAATTTATTATCACACATTTTATACTACTACGACTTTCAGCCATGAAATTATTTGTAATTGCTTTTATTAACGACTTAAAATTCAAGTTAGTTCATTGAACATAATTTCTTTCATTTCTATTATCAATATACTAAAATTTATTCTTACATTCTATTATCAATATACTAAACTACTGAATGAAAAATATATAAAAAATAAATTCCATTAAATGCAATAATTAACTAATTACTAAGATAATTAGTGGGCAGCAATACCGAGGAATAAATTTTACTATACATATTAAATGAAATATAAATTTCAAGAAAAAAATTATTTATTCTGAATTTAGATATCCATAGATGACTTCCACCAGTTCGCTTTAAGTATTTAACATCGTTTGCTTAGTCTACGTTCAGACGAATCTTGTCTTATTGACATGATTCTTACTTATTCTTCTTTGAACTTTCTTTGGCGTTCACACAAGTCATGTCTTGTTGACGACTTGTTTTTTATGTATGTGTACATAAAAAACGTTGTTTGAGCATTTTTGACATTACGAATGAGAAAGCAAAACGTACTGACAGTACATGAACTTGGGTACTCGTTTCTTTTCGCCTCGTCGATCTCGCCTATAAAATAGCAATCATGTCAATAAGACATGATTCGTCTGAACGTAGACTTTTGTAAAAAAAAACTTCACATACAATAAGAGAATTCAATCATTTATGAAAACTCCAAAATATATAATATACATATATAATCATAACGGTTTAGAAAGGCTTAATGAAAAGATCGCAACAAAAAAAATTTATATTCGATATGAATCTATTTTTCTTTCAATTAACTTTTTTTCTGATAATTAAGAGAATATTTTTTTATTTAATTATTAATTTTTGATATACATACAAATATAAATAAATATATTTTAATAAGTTTAAAGTATAATTATCATAATGATATTGAAACTAACGAAATTATATCTAAAGGGTGTTTTTTACTTTCAATTCCTTGAGTCCACAACATTGTTTTTTTGGCCATGGATTTTACAGCTGACAGCTGATTTGTGATTTGTGCCGTTTGCGGTTGTATAATGAATACACAGACTAGAACAAATTTATTCATTTATAAATTGATTTACATAATGAAAGATTTGATGAACATATAATTTCACGTAGTCAACCACCAAGATTTAATCCCATTAGATTATTTTCAGTGTGGATATGTCAAAACACTTGTCTAAGCTAATAAACTAAAGGTTGGATGCTTGAAATACGACATTCGGCCAGTTCTTGGCGAAATATATGAAAACTAAATATTCCAATTGTAATAATGATAACTCTGAATCCATATCGAATTTAGTAATAGAACGCACTGTAAGAATTGTTATAGAAAGGATCTCATCAAACGAGTTCAAGATCAATTTAGAGTACCTCATAGCTTGTTAATATCCCTACACTATTTCTCCCTTTTCTCAGTGACTGCTCCTTTGCAGATGACAGCAGCACTTCTTGTTACTCATATTCATGAAGCAATAGTCCGATGCTAGATTCGGGTCATAAGGCAAAATACGATCTTCTAACAATCTCCGAATTATGCCATGGAAACAGGATAGATTTTAATGCTTGTAAGATTCAGTGTTGTAAATTTAAGCATGATCCACCTGTAGTTATGGGTGATATAAACATTAAGGAACCTGAAATTCTCAATGTTTTTGGCATGAAAATCCAATGTGATATTCGATGGACTAAATACGTTTTTCATGTACTTCACTTCTGTTCATCTTCTTACTATTCACACCAACTATATCTATCCTAAGATGGAAGAAAACTCTCGTATATGAGCCGGTGCTTCAAAGTCTATTTTGAAATTGCAGTGATGCAGTGTGGACTGTTTATAGTTATTCTAGAGTTATTGCAATAGAAAATGTTGAACATAAATCAGAGAACTCAAAACTCCCTCTTTCTTATTAAGAGCTCAAGCATCTTTAGTCGATGCGCAAGTGAACCGCACTTCGCATTCATGTCATTTTCAAAGTGGAAAAGTTTCAATCGAATGTCTTCTCCTTACAATCTATTTTCCTAGTTCTACCCTATTAAAATATTAACACCATTGTCTTTCCAACAAAACCAATTTCCTTGACATTAAAAATATTTTTCTTATATTTCATTTTAAGGATGTGAAGTTAAAAAAATACCCTTTGAGTGTACATAGTATGTACGAGTACATACTTCAGAAAATATACAGGATGCATTTATCAAAAGATGTGAATAAACAACCATATCGTATTTCATACAACATGACGATGAAATTGTATATAAAAGCAAAGAAAATTTAAAAACCTTAAAGTATAAGTGCATCTGATTATGGAAATTAAAAGTATATTTCTTGAATTTTTTGCGGATTCTTGAAGAGATTAAAATACATAATATGAAGTGTGGGTGCGTGTGCGTGTGAGTGTCATTTATTGCATCATCATAAGTGTTTGATAGCGCCTGTCACACACATACTTATGTATATGAAATTATACACATTCAAGGATACACATCATGTCATTGATTTGATAAACTAGATTACTTATTAAATAAAAAAGTATAAATACATACTTTCATACATACGAGTGTGTGTGTACACATACATTTGCATGCATATGAACATGTCTGAGGAAGGGTTTGTCAACCAGGACGAACCAATCTTGAAGTACAATAGAACGAGTGTTTGATATGTTATTTTAATGATAGATTCCACCGCACAAAACAAAAAATAATAATAATAATAATAATAAAAATAATAATAACATGGTTCCATCATGAATCAAAAAATATACTTTATCGCCATTTTAAAAGTTGCTATTTAGCGATTGTTATAGATTTTACACTATTTTGCACAGCGCAATTTAAAATTCTATTAGACGTCCCTGAATATTGCTGTTGTATATAAAGTCAGATTTTATTGTACAGTGCTACATATGCGTTTACACATGTATATGTAAGTAAACCCTTTTACCTTGTTAAGATTGTAAATTCACTAACTTAGCAAAAAAAGACCGTAGCCCATTGTCGTTGATATTTTCCGAGTAATGATATTTTCTTTCTGACAAAATTTAAAAAACACCCTTTTCCTTATATAATATAATAATATATTTAACGGATTGCCACGCCCCCAATTACCAATACTTTGACATAGTTTTTTGTTGCTACCTTAGTTTTGATAAGCACATTATTGAATGGCGTTAAAATTTTAAAAGTAGATTACAAAAGAAATTTAACATCAGTTTGTCATAGAGTCCATACCCAAGCCTGTGCTAAGCTGACTTTTTGTACTCTTTGTCAAAGCAACTCATACAATGCTCACAATAGGAAAACCTAAAAATTCTGACTTGCAGCCAATAGTACAGTACCCCATGGTGATTCCAATCAGAAAATCAGGCGACTCTTTCCCCAAAAATTAGAAGCTGCTATTCCTGCATTATTACTATTTAGTGAGGGCTAAAAAAATCTGAATATCTTATTACAAGTGCGGCTTGTGGACCATTGCACATTTGAAGGAGATATACATACATACTTATGTGTGTGTATAGCCTTGCGAACTAGAAAGTTTGAAGAAAGTTCCTGTTTTATTTAAAATGCCAAATAATGTTATCAATTTGGATTGGAGAAATTCCTTTTCACTGCATTATAGTTCTCATCATACTTGACTGTGCTGCATGATTAAGATTCTGATGGAGAGCAAAGACGTTTCGGTTGATTTAGCATTCCTACTACATATCTAAACTGTCTAACTGTTTATCAAACCAGTCGTTACTAATCTGGCGCCGAAAGTTGCTCTAACTATAATTTGCATCACTTAGGCAGCCAGGTTGCTCAATCATGTAACTTGCCATGGTGATTTGACAATACCATAGAGGAAAGGAAGCTGACTGTGACTGGTGCCTTTGGCACAGGTACTGATCCAAGCTTATCAAAAGCATCTGCAACTTTTAACATGATATTGGAAAAGGGGGTCTTCATTTAACACTTTATAAACTGCCACAAGACTACTCAAGAAACTGATTGCTCAAGTGTAGGAATAGATCCGAGGATATGAAAAGGATCTGTCACTTTTAATATGATATTGACATAGAACGTCGTCAATTGAGACTATTTAGGTAATGTATTTTAAAGATAATTGATCTAATCTTAAACAGCGTGATCAGGTCCGGATAGTATAATTGCGACCGTATCATGTAGTTATTAGACAAGTACATTTAAAACAACGTTCACCTATTTTTTTGGCGATCCGTCGCTAAATAACAAACAGCATTGTCACTTTTACAGGCAATCAACATCGACACGCTCCCGTTAGAAAATCCTTTACATCCACACTAGTCTCGCATGTTTTCGAAAAGACTATATGAGTACTAGCATATGGTTAAATTGTCATAAAGTACTTACCATGACATTTTTATATAACTTAATCTTGACACCATGGTAAATGTTAGACAAAAGAAAGAAGAAGAAAAAAAGAAATGAGATAATGATGCCATTTAAAATATAATTTATAGCCCCATTTCATTTCCTCTTTTCTCCAATTTTTATGCGTCGCGACGTAAAAAGCATCTTGTAAACGACATGCTTCACATATGATTTTTTGTATGACGTATGATTAACATTAAGATGGCAATAAAAATTAATCATGCGTACTAAACTAAAAATATAAGTTTAAAGGATATAAGATACGAATACCACCGCACAGTAGTGAATCGTTTAATGAGCAAAAACAGAGGCCATTTAATCTCGTATGATAATATATTCAAGAAGATTTAGCGCCGCAGAAGGAACATATAAATTAATCAGCAATTATTGCCAGATATGAGGGTCCTCGACTCGACTAAGAAATTAAAGCACAGACGCACCAGTACAACAACATTCAATTTAATGTTAGAGATGATTAGTTAGAGCTTACAAGGTCACTTGGAAGCTTGTAAATGTATATTGAATTAATAAAGATATTCGTATTTCTTTCTCATGCAACTGATTTCATTACAAGTGATTTCATATAACCAATAGCACCCAAAAACTTGTGAAAGACTTAAATACACATGAATACCAAAGAATTTGTGTATTATGTTCTGTCGTGTAGATTAAAATAAATATCATAATTGTATAATTCACAAATAACTCCAATTGAGCTGACGTTATTACACTAAGCAATTAAATGGTATTTATACAAATTCCAAGTATATTTCTACTTATGTACATACATATATATGTATGTACATATTTACATGTTTTTATTTCAGCATTCGTAAACAGCACGCAAATATTCACTTCTACGTTCGCCATCAAAGCTATCACCATGAAAAACAATCGTCAAATTTTACAATTTGATTTCGAAGTACTAAAGGGTGTGTCCTGAGACAGAATTCAAGCTGAGGCTTCTTTAGACTTAACTTCAGACTACTATCCTAATATTATTACCATATAACTAATTTTGATTTAGCACTGACAGATCCATGTATTAATTGGCTAAAATACAAAAAAAATATTTGAGTGCCCTTTGTACAGAAAACATTAAAAAGTTTGGTGTTTAATATGCTATTCCTCCCATTGACAAGTTATAATGGAATTTACTTCGCAGATGTAGAACGACTTTTAGCTGAAAAAGCACAAGGAGAGAGTTTCAATGATTACTATGATCCCTAAGCCCAGATTCAGGATTCATTCAGGCCCTTAAGTCTGTTATATCATAAATATTTGAGAAAACATTTAGATTAATTGTTAATAAATTTCTATAATATTATTAAAATTAGAATTATTGTAAGGTAGTGAAACACAGTAACATGTTAGAAAATATATTTGAAAAATTATTAAATCTCATTTATTCTTAAATATTCTTTCTTGGTATTTCGTCTGGTTTGAAATCCAAACTGGGGTCGATTGGATTTGGAATGATCATAATACTCGTAAATTAAACTTCATCATTTATTAATTCTTAATAACAATTTCGAATTTAATAAATAATTACACTTACATTCTTGCTAAAAATACAACATAAATTAATTACTTTCAACAGAGAAGCTTAACAAATTAAAATTACTCTTATTGCAGGCCATGCACATCTGACTGATTTTAATATCGCAACAAGGCTGGCAAAGGATGGTCTCGCCTGTAGCATGTCAGGCACAAAGCCGTATATGGCGCCAGAGGTGTTTATGTGTGCTTTGGATGAAGTTGGTAAGAGTTGAAAGGAACAAAGAAAATAAAAAAAACCAAATACACAAACAACCATAGACAAACATGTATAATTTTTGTGCGTTCTAACACAATGAAACATTTTAATTGGATAATGAATTATTGGTTTTCAATAGCTTAGCAACCAAAAAGGTTTGGATATTGGTCAGTTATAATTTGAAACATAGAGCTTTGAACAAAAGGTGGATTTTTTATCAAAAACTATGTTCATTCTCAAATTTATTCTCGAACGTTTTTCTCATATATTGAGTGTCTTGAGTATTTTTCTTCGGACCGGATTTGTTTGAATTTTTAACGATTTTTCGTCACCCCACTTTAAATATGGTCTTAAACATACTGGTTATTCAAATATACATCATAAATAAATTGATTAATTAATTGCAGTTTCTATTCATCATATTTCTTTATATGCAGCATGTATATCGGTGCGTCCGCTGCGTGTCACGTAGCACCATCCTGCTGGAAGCATATATCGTTCAATTTGGACCAAAGTATGGCGTTTTTCATCGTTGTGTTGTAGGTGATGGCCTCACCAACGCAAAAAGTATTAAAAAATGCCGCCAGCCCAAAGTCCTCAACAAACAATAAACTTTTTCTGGTTGCGTTGCCCTGATGAGCCTCGTGTGGATCGGCTTCATCCCATATATGATAATTTTTCTTATTAACGGAGCCATTCATTAAAAAATTACTCTCGTCACTAATGACTTTTTGACCAAAATTTACGTCTTCTACCAAGAGCTTTTTTGATAACAAAGATTTAAAATTTGCCCATCCTGCTCAATCGTGCAACTTGCCATGATGCTTTCACATCACTCAGTAAATAATTAGCAACGTGTCTGCTACAGGCCGTCCTCATCTAATTGAACATTTAGTAAAGCTTTTTATTAATTGAATTAAGACGCATTAAGCACCGCAATATAGCCTCCACGTATTAAAAAATTTCGATAATTGTTTTTAAAAATCGTTTTTATGTGGAGACAAAGCTTAATAACAAAACACATACGAGTTGCATACTAATACACATGGGTGTTGTTGTTAAAAATAAAAGGAAACATATACTCATTTTATAATCTGCTCATCCATTGATGATCCTCAATAGTAAGTAGCAGCCACCGAAAAGTGATAAAAAATATCAGACACACGAACGTTGACGATGATAGCGTGGCGAGCACTGAAAATAGATATTTGCTTCGTTGTTGTAGTGTAATTGGCTTCTCCTTAGTTCTTCTTTAATAGAAAGAAATTGAAAAAACTATTAATTTGACTTGACGAATGCAGTAATCAAACTCGAGCCAAATTAATTAATTTCTATTTAACCAATATAGTTTGAAGAATTAGGTAAAATTAAATTATTGTTAAGAGATTTTAAAGTCCAAAAGTAATTTGAAAATAAAACTCAATATCGAATTGAGTTGCAATTTTTGCTGATCCCTGCAACAATGAACTTCTGAGTCAAAAACATTATAGTTATTTTTAAACACGATAACAAATTAATGTTCGAATTTCAAAACATGATTCGTTCATGACCAAAGTATTATTCATCATTAAATATATATATGTCTTGAAACAGTTTTTAATAGCTTTTTATATAATTCTCATTTAGTTAATATTTAATTTGCCTTTAGGTAATATAAAATTTTATTTTCAAATTATTGACAATCGAGTTACAACTCTCACAAGACTATAACTTCCAACACTGACTGCAGAAATATTCTCATCAAGTATTTTCATCAGAGAGTTTTTTATAAATACACCAAAGTATTTAGTAAAGCTTTTTATTACCACCTTAACAATATGAATTTTCAATGTAATCTCCTAACTTACCTCAGGATATAAAATCTACATGCTTAAAAGCGCCTGACCTTCCCTTTGTTAGGAACAAGCGATATTTTTGCGAACGTAACACACACACACACAAACGCACACATACGCCTGTAAAAATGTTATGTTGTTTATTTAATTTTACCGCTTCCCATATTTCATTGCAGCTGGTTATACATTTCCGGTCGATTGGTGGTCGCTGGGTGTTGTGGCGTATGAAATGCGCTCCAACACTCGTCCGTTTTCAGTTCATTCAAATACAGCTTTAGTGGAAGTGAAACACATTTTAAATGCCCCAGTACATTATCCACGCTATTGGAGTCATGAATTTATCGATTTAATAGCGAAGGTAATTTTTAGATTCATATTAAATAATGCATGTAATAAAAACTTTGTAAAAGAATAAGAAACCTCAGAAAATGAGGTTGATTTTATGTAAATTAAGCTTTTTATGCACATTCAACATGAATTTACATGATGAAATTACAAACAATTTGTTTCGCCCTTTAAAGCAACCATAAATTAGATTAACGTCTACACAGCCCAATTTAAGTTGAAACTATATTCATATTTGGAAAATCCTATTGAATTATGAAATTATAACATGCTAAACATTAATTACATGTCGGACACTAATTTCCTTGATTAGCATCAGTATAGCTTACGCGGAGGTCACTCTACGGCAGAACTGCTAATCCTTCTTACAGAAATTTACACAAATATTAAAGACAACTTCTGGGAAAGTAAAATTGTTGGTTATAGATATATCCAGGGAGTTCGACAGAATGTTGTTTGTTGTTTAGTTAAAGTGAGTTATGAAGTGTCATTTAACAAAATTTGGATATTACAACATGCACGCAAAATAAAATTAATTTTTCTTAAAATTTGGCAATAAATATGTACTTATACATTTGGTTCATGAGTACTTAAGACGAAAGTAAGTACTCATAAGTACTTAAGACATGAGCCAAAAGTATATTTATTGCCAAATTTTAAGAAAAATAAATTTTATATTAAAGGTATGAATGTTGCAATTATCAAGTGTTATTGCATGTCACTTTATAGGTCACTCTGACTAATGTTAACTTTAACCATCGGGTACTTTGAAGGCAAGTTGTAGTAATGGTCCTAAATTGCTTAAGAAAACATTCTGTGCCGGAGCCATTCAAAATTTCTGTTTAATCTAAATTTTAAATCAATATACATCTGTTTTGTATCTTCTGTTCAAAGTGATATTTCAAAAGTGCTGAGAGCTCGCAAAGTTCTTCCCTTATCCTAAGCCTATTTAATTGAAATTCTTGGATAAGCGAAGCGAAAAATAATTCCTCGAACTGTCCATTTTCGTTGAACCGAATTCAATTGTATGTCAGAATGGCTTCATAATGAAAGCCCCGTGACTCAGTGCCAGATAACAGTAGATGTAGCAGGTCGTGCTTAGAGAATCATAATGAAGCTCTTGTTTCTCCGAATGGAGATATCAATGGTTGAAAACTCTCTTTTTATCATAAGGTGCAAACTTAAAGATACCAATAGCATTATCATAGTAATCAACTGGCTAAATGACAGACAGTACAGTTGCATGGAAAGGAAGTAGAAATAGATCTAATAGGTCGTACGCAATGGAATTACAATGAATCAACTAGACCTTCCACCTAAAGACAGAGGGATCCTGAAAAATTTCCCCTGCTATAAGACAGGACAAGTGGTCGAAAGTGCTAGCTTCCCATGATAAAATCTTTGGTCTCAAGAGCAAGCTCCCACAATTCGCAATTGATATATTGACTAGTCATATCATGTCATGGCAGCTAGATAAATTAGGGGTAAAATCTTAAGAAATTTTGGGGAACAATTCTCAAAATGATTTATTGAAATCGTCAAAAGATCATCAAAAATTTACATAAAATTTTTACGGCCAAATATTTGAAAATTTTACCAAAAAGCTGTCTTCAACACTTTTAAATTCAGACCATATATATATATATATATATATATATATATATATATATATATATATATATATATATATATATATATATATATATATATATATATATATATATATATATATATATATATATATATATATATATATATATATATATATATATATATATATATATATATATATATATATATATATATATATATATATATATATATATATATATTACAATTGATCATTTTAATTAAATAAGTTACAATTTTGAGGCCAAAACAAATACAATTTATATTTTTTTTTTACTGCCAAAAACATTTACTTTAAGGAACTTCTAGCTTTTATTTTATTTGCATTCAAATGAAAATTTACAAAGTCGCAAAAAGAGCAACAAAGATAACATTAAAGGAATTTAGATACGGAACATTAAAAAGTGGGCAAAGTTCTTCCATAAGGCAATTAGAATTACTACAGTAAAACTTTGATATTACGAACTTCGTTATAACGAAAAACTCAATACAACGAATTTTTAGCTGAGTCCCTTGAAAAAACCTTTTTATTACAAAGCTTTTCATACAAAAATGCTCCATAGCTGTAACGAAAAAATTCTGAGCTTTAAAGCCTCTATATAGCGAAGTATTTTTTCAAAAGCCTCTATACAACGAAATTATAATTGAGAAATACATACATAAAATTTTAATATAATATTTAAGTGTGTAAGTCATTATCAAAAGCCTCTACATAACGAAGTCTTCAACTATAGAATCCATACAACGAAGTCAGAATAAAGCAAAATTAAATTTTAAGCAAAACGGGGAAGTCCCTTTTAAAAATAGAATTTGGACAAATCAAAACTGTAGTTTTAACGAATTTTTTTCATATTTCTTTAAATTTCGTTATACCAAGGTTTCAAAATGCATATGTATAACGAATCAAAAGCTATAACGAAGTATTTTTCGATCCCCTCTAGATTCGTTATATCGAAGTTTCACTGTAATATGAAAATGGCAATTGCGAAAACAAAAAAAAATATTAAAATTAAACAAATTTTTTTTAAAAAGACCATGTGACCATGTTGGTCAAATATATGATTGCACATGTACTACAGTATATAGGAATCGCAGTGCAAGAGATCCCGATTACAAATACAACGCTATTAGTCATGTACCTGAAATAATTTTGAAAATTGAGAAAATTTCATTTGAAAAAGAAATTTTTTGTGAAATTTCTTGGTAACACATGTACTAAACTATATAGAAATGATAATTCAAGGGGTCTTTATACCTGCCTATGTCTGAAATATGTCATATGTCTGAAATAATTTTGAAAATTGAATTTAAAAAAATCATATTTAGTCTCTTTATAAGCTATTAAAAAATATTAGAAAAACTAGAAAATTAAGCTTTAAATGACAATTTATTGCCGATTTCAAAAATTTTTGCATATCAGCATATTATACTTTATGATTTCTCCTTGAAACATTTTGTTTATATTACTTTTAGTTCCCAAAATACATTTAAGAAAGCTGAAATAAATCTAAGATACATATATAAATTTTAATATTAAACCTTTAGTAGGTAGTGTACTAGACTCGTAGTGCGAAGGTCCCAGGTTCGTATCCTGCCGCAGAACTCTGGCAGTTTGTGTCTGATAATTAAAAGGGAGCGCACAACAAGCCTTCACTGGCTTAAGTGTATGTCGTATGACATGGGCTATCACACCCCTCTAATCAACCTAACCTAACATAAGCCTTTAGTTACTAAAAATCGTGGAATGTTGCATAAAGATTATAATTTTTGGGGAATAAAATTGTCAAAATAATGACAAATCAAACCTGGCAGCTGTCAGCAGTTAGCTTCCTCCACTTTAATTTCGTTAAGTCCTAAAAAGAGGTGAAACAAAGGCATACACTCTCTGGGAATGTAATTTTTGCGTAGAAACATTTCTCATACTTTTATCAGGCTGACTTTCTATAGGGTCATTATACAAGACTTAAAATAAACTCAATCGTTAAAACCAATGGAAGATACATTAGACCATAATATATTAAATACACACATATTGAAGACTCCTTCGATACGTAATTTAGTAGTTGGCTTCCTGTACAATGTTCAATATTTATAATTATTCCTTTACAATCACTTTATTTGCATATTCTTTTTTTTCTCCCTAGTTATTATGTGTGCATCCTGGTGGCCGCATTAGTTCACAACAAGAACTACAGCAAACACCTCTACTACGTCATATCGACTTTAACGAGGTCATCGAAAAGAAAACAAAACCTCCGTTTAAGCCACCAGAAGATCATTTAAATTGTGATCCCTGCCTTGAGCTAGAAGAAATGATTGTTGAAACCCGCCCCCTGCATAAGAAAAAGAAACGTTTGGCCAAACAGCGTTCCGCACAACGTGACAGCGACCCCGAGACAGCTCTCGTTAAAGAATTTATTGTGTACAATCGTTATAAGGAACTAAAACGAAAAGACATGGAAAAGAAAGAAAATGAATGGGAGAAGGAATTAGAAGAAGCTATGGCCAATTCAGTTGTTAGTAGTTTGGCACCCATATTAGAGGCGCCAATGCTCGAGGCACTGAAAGCATCAACATCCACTGCGGAGAAGTGCTCTACAGGCGCAGCCACAAATTCTGCTAGAAATGGTAGTACCAAATCAGCCTCCAGTCTTAGTTCGACAAAAACTTTAGCCTCTTTAGGATCTTCGCTACAAATGTGTTCAAGGTGTCAACGGCCTAGTCCTAGTCCGCGAAAATTGAATACTACCGAAAATTTTGAATTTATTGATCGAACGCCTACGCCTTAGCGTCAATTAAATGGAGGCAAATAATGGGGAACAATAGGAAAATTTTTATAAAAACAAATCAAAATGGTTTCACAATAAAATTATTCTAAGAGCACAAATATACACACTTTACATTACAAAATTCTTAATAATCAAAATTTTATTATTTACAGTGGCATATCTGTAAGTTTCATAACCTTCAATGGCAAAAGAACAAAAGCTTATTAATTTTTTATATAAAAAAATGTTTAGAATATAAGTCTCATAAACTGTGATCCATAATGAGTCATCCGAAACTCACTGAGTATCTAAATTAGCGATTTTAATAAATCAGAAGAACCAAGCTAAAGTCTATTTACGCTTTTACAACAAGTAATTCGGGAATTTCCAATATCCATCTATAGTCGAGTTGAACTACAACTAAAACGTGGAACTAGATACCATCTATTATAAAGATTGGATACGTTCGTAAATGCAATAGTTGTTTAAAACTGCCGCATTTTTCAGATTGTACATTCGTAAATACAAAGTCTGAAGAAATAAATTTACCAGCAATTTATACGTTGAAAATTAACTTTATACAATACTGCCGCAAAAATACTGCATTTTTTGCAATTCTGGCAACATTTCATTTTATATTGCAACAGATTTACATGCAAACTTTTTAATTTGTTTTTTTTTTCTTGCGAGATTAAATAAAGTGAATACAGTGGAGTTTGGTTATAATGTATACCTGTATACTTCTCCGGTCCCAACAGTTTTGCACAAATACTTTACAGAGGTTATTTTAGTTGTAATGAACTACGGTTAGATCGAACTTTCGTTTATAACGAACTATTCCTTGAGAACTAAATAAGAAATTCTTGTAAATTTTACGCATATAACGAACAAAATAAATTCTCAAATTTTTTTGCTAATTTTCTGAGCCATTAAATTAATTATTTGCCAGTATTTAATAAAGTGATAAATAAAATAAAATAAATGGAATCTGTGTGTAGACATACAACTCTTATGAACGATTTTTAATGCAATTTAAAAGCAAATTCGATTCGCTGACACATTGACTACGTACAGATGCGATCTCAATGAAAAACTTGTAGTTCGTAAAAAGGACAGAATTTCGGTAACAAGTTATCCAATCCCATTGGAGTACACTCCTTTGAAGTAACGATAAAACAACGAAAGATTCTCCACATGCTTTTCGTTTCCTATTCTACTAAATTCACACACATACATATCTAGTGTTAAATAGATGCAAATATTTATTAAATTGCAAATTCGACACTATCTCTTTACTGTAATACTAAAATACTAATTAAAATTAGTACCTTTACCTATTTTTCGCAGGTATTTTAAAGACAAAATCGACGCTATCTGGGTATGCATGACTGCAATAGTTTATCACACAACAGCAACGAAATTTGTCATTGTCGCCCACAGGATTGCACAAATTTGCTGCATTCTCGAACATACTCACTACACCAATGCTAATACTAACATAACAAACAGAAATTGCCGTGCAACATAATATCATAAAGGTTAGAGTCCGGAAAACGAGAAGCCCGATTTATGATTTAATGTCAGATAAAAAAAATCTTATGTGGCAACAATATATTAACCTGTCCTCTATTAATTCGTACGTCAGTACTGGATTGAAGAATCTGAAATTCTCTCAAAAGAGATCGAACAAAAAATAATAATTTTGTATTTGAAAATAATATATTTTTTTAATGCAACCTAACAAGTATCCAATGGAAAAATATTGTCGATAAGGAAACAAGAAAGTGGATATTTAAACATTTATCTCGTGACAACAACCAACACATGTGGCATTTTAAAATTTCATTAATTAGTATTAATATCTTCCTCCGCGTAAATTTATGGCTAACTGTTCTTTAAGACATATTCTTGATGTATCTCCCCATAATTGCCCATACGATCTCTATCGGATTATTCAAATTTTTTCAATATTCTCTCTGAATAATCGTATAATTTCTGTGTTTATAATGTAAAATCACTTATACTCGTAGAAATATGTGTATATGTATGTAAATGTATTTAAATTCATTAAGGACACAAATTTTATTTTTACCACCTATTTAAATGTAAGAAATTTTAAAATTAAAAAATATATTTTTATTTTATTTAATATAGCATAATGACAAAAATTAAACAAGGAAATAAATAAAATTACCATTAAGAATGTAACATAAAAAATGAAATAAAATTTAAATATTAAATATTAAAAAAATAATAATAAAATAATATATATATATATATATATATATATATATATATATATATATATATATATATATATATATATATATATATATATATATATATATATATATATATATATATATATATGTCTATTACTCAATCATAATGGAATCATAAAAAAGTTTTCTAAAAGTCAATAGGATAAAGTAACTGTGATAATATTTGAATCGTTTGTTTTGAAAGTACTTTTGTGACTTTTTGACCATTGACACAAATATACTAACAGCGTTTCCTGTCCGACTTAATTTTTAACAGAATTTCGCCTCTTGATTTCTCTGCTTGCCTTCAACACATTAGCCTGCATTTATACATGCAAGAAATTACGTTCAAGTAGAGAATGTGTCGAAGAAATAGTTGCATGTCTTGCCAGTTGCCTGAATGCATAAACAGTCAAGTAAAAGTTCATTTTAAAAATGTTGTCGAAGCGAAACCCCGAAACCCCGAAAACTTTAAAATAAATTTATGATACAATTTTGACTTCTTTTTTATTATTTTAAAAGTATTTAGTTCATAGCTTCGTGTTAAAAGGAACATCACTCGGATAAATTTCTAAGGAAATACTTGGCATTAATAATTGTAATTGCTTTTTTATTGGGATTAATACACCAATTTGTATGTACATTTGAAACGAAAAAAAACTGTGGCTCGACCATGGATGGCGACCTAACTATAGTTGGATTGCTTTTCCGAAACCGAAAACAATAAGGTTAAGGTTGACGGATATTACCATCACCATATCCACTTGATAGCTGCATATCGCAGGGATCACCTTTATCAATGGTTCTATATGCTATAAGCAGCAATTCACTGACAAGATTTGTGCAAAATCCACTCGGCATTACTATATCGGAATCTGTACTGACAAATTTCTACGGTCGCCTCTGGTGAGTCGAAGATGGTACATGATTACCTAAACATTCTGGATAGCAAAACGAACCACTGGACTAACAACAGAGGTGCCCGTGGACAAAAAAGAGATTTTGCATATCTATAAGAAACGTAATTGTAGTTGTAATTCCTTTCGTATTGGACAAAATAACATTAGAGTAACGGAAGAGATAAGATTACTGGGTGTACTCAGGAACCTTCTTTATAAGAAACATATAAAGTACCTGACAAACAGGCCCGCAAAAATAAATAACCTGAATGGCTTCATGCAGCTTCTACAATGAAACGCTTACGGTTAAACACATTCCTACAGAATGCTCAAAACATGGCCTACTATTAGATGAAATCCTTGACTGCACTACCAACAATATAGAACTGTTTAGAGAACAACGGCATTCAAAATGTTTAGAACCAACATCCATTTTGATATAAGGTACATGCTGGATTTTTACTTCTGTTAAAAACGAATGAATTTTTAATTTTTTTAAATTGTACTTTATTTATCATACTGAAATAAGCCACTAAGACCTTTTTGTTTATGTTTAATAGTGTTTTGATGAATTGATTGCTTTTTTAACTATCAACAAAATTCTATGAGCAAAAAGCAAATTCAAAACTCAAAAGCTGTTACTTATTGAAATTAGTTTACATGTTATCAAAAAATCATATTTTTCTATTTTATAATTTTTACAATACAAACTACATTTTGCACTACAAACTTCACTAGCTTTTATTATGAAACAGGCCATATACAAACTTATGTACATATGTATTTATTTTCTTTTATTTTAATTTTACTAAATCCTTTTGCTTCACACTTATGGAAATATAATGTACATATATTTAAATGTATGTAATTATGTACATACATTCCTACTTAATAAAAAGCAAATAGCAAAAGCAATAGCATCAAATAATTCCAATAACAAAAACAAACAACTAGATGATTTTTTTAAGAAAAGCAAAGCAATTAAAATTACGCTCACAGCGATAAGCGTGAATAAATCTACTATTTATTGAATTATTTTACATATTAACAGTTAACTAAGCATTTCTATTACTACGTTTATACGCACGTCTTATTTGCAAATAGAACTATTTGCAAATAACTAATTCACTGTTTATACGGGAAATCGCATACAGAACTTGTGTTATTATTAGTGATGCCATGTGACGAAAATATGATTGTTTGGTAAGTAAAACACAAAAAACGTTCATGAAGTGGCAACGTCTTACTTTTTATTTGCAAATAGTGCCGTTATTCAAGACTTGTTTAAGTGAGTTAATAAGTTACAAAAAAAAAGTTATACGGCAACATTCTTCTTTTTTATTTGCAAATAAGACGTGCGTATAAACGTAGTATATATTTACAGCACACACAACATTTTTTTTATCAATTTATCCACTTTGAAACCAATAATTTGCATTTTTTTATTAACGAAAAAGTAAAGCACGCGGCATTTTTTGCAAAAGAAAAAGAAGAACTAAAAGACAATTGTCAAATGTTTTGATGTTATATTTGTGGTTTTGATACATTTATTTAAGCAAATTTCTTCACCATGCACTTTACGGTCGTGGTGGCTACAGGGTGGTGTAAAGGGTGAAATTGTTTTATTTATATGTGTGTGTGCATGTACTTATGTTAAAGGAGAAAACAAAAGTTTCGCTGCAAAAAAAGCATGACCCAAAAGATCTGTTGGCATGTAGGTAAGTATGTACATACTACATAGTATGTATGCTTTCAAAATAAATTTGAATACCTCTAAGCCTTAGAGCCTTAGAGTGTAAGGAAAGCAATTGGAAAAATGTCGCTGAAAAGCAAACATCAAGTATTTGGATTTGTTATAGGAGTAGAACGTTTATTCTTTCAATGCCTGGAAAATGTGGACGCATAAAATATTAGCAGCTGCAGTGGCCCAAATACATGCAATATATATGGACATACATACATACATACAGTGTTGGAAAAAATAATAAGAACGATTGCTTGTATAGCAATTATCTGACATATTTTTCTATAAGGTTATTATTAATTAAGCAAATATTGTTAAATAACTTAAAATATAACGTTAAATGATTTCTTAAGAATTTTTTTCTTATTATTTTTAAAAATAAAATTCTTATTGCTAAAATTTTGTAAGAGGTTACACTTTTAGTTGGAAAAAATAATAAGAACGACAATTAATGTAAAATAATAAGAGTGGAATCCTATTTGAATTGTCTAACAAAAAAGTAATATCAAAGTCTGAAAGTGTAATCGTTAATACTCCATTATTATTTAACAATTTTCCAATCATCTTTGCTGAATAAAGCATTAAAAGTGGGTATTGGTAAGCACTTCACACCAACTGAAAGATAAATTATTCTAAAATTAAGGAAAGAGGGCAAACCTATGGGTAAAATAGCAAAATTAGTTCAATGCTCTAAAACAAATACTTTTCAAGCAATCCACAAAAAAATACAACCGGTGGCAAGAGGCAGAAAGCGAAAAACATCAGCTCGTTTTGACCAAATGGTAGTTCGTAAAAGTAAGATCGACCCTTCTTTATCATCCGACTAGTTAAAAAATAATTTTTGTGCATCAGTCACGAGGCGGACTATAAGAAATAGGCTCCAAGAAACAGGATTGAAAGCCCGTAGTGCCAGAAAAGTGCCACTGTTGAGCAAGAAAAACATAACCAGAAGGTTATGTTTTGCAAAGCAACATCTACATCGAAAAAATTGGGGAAAAATGCTTTGGTCAGATGAAACTAAAATAAATTTGTTTGGATTGGATGGCAAGACATTTGTTCGCAGACCAAAAGACAAGGAGTATGATCCCAAATATACTAAAAAGACTAAAGCTTGGTGGAGGTAGTTTCATGATATGGTGGTGATTTTCATCATCTGGGGTGGGACCAATTTATTAAATAGATAAGAAAATGTGCGCTGTGGACTACGTAAATATTATAGAAAATGAAGTGCTTCTATTTGCTAAGGAGGAAATGCCACTGAAATGGGAATTTACGCATGATAATAACCCAAAACACTCTTCAAAATTAGTTAATTATTGGTTTCAGCAGAAGAACATTCCCGTAATGGATTAGTTCTCGCACTCTTCTGATTTAAACCCGATTAATCACCTTTGAAAAGTTCTAAAAAAGAAAATCGGTTGTTATAAATCAAAAAATAGACATGATATGTGGGCAAAAATCAAAGGAGAGTGGTACTCCATATCTCCAGAAATATGTACAAGTTTAGTGGGTAGTATGCAACGTAGATGTGATGAAGTGTTAAAGATGAATGGAGGTTCGACTAGGTATTAATATAATATTAAGATCTAAAAGGTAAAAGATTAGTAAAATAATTTTAATTTTGAGGAATTACGGCGTTCTTATTATTTTTTCCAGGCTGCATCTTTTAAAATAAGAGTTTTTCTTTTCAGACTATAAGAAAAAGGTTTTACTTCCAAGCTTTATTACACAATTGTAAGAAGTTTGAGTTTAAACATAATTTTTTTTTATTTCTGAAAAGAAGAATAAAAAGATCGTAAAAACGCAATCGTTCTTATTATTTTTTCCAACACTGTATGTACATATGAACATATGTATGTATTAATTAGGCTCGTATCGATTTTAGTTTATTTAATTCTTAATTCTTTCTTTTACAACCAATCCTTAAGTAATGTAAATTAATTGGGTCATAACAACGTTTAATTGCAAGAGAGCTATTATTAATGAAAATTAGCTGTTGGACACAAGGCTGGCATCTATGGTACATACATATGTATGTATGTATGAATGTACATATGTATGTTAGTACACATATTGTATGTATTAAAATGAAACCTCTTTAGCCTTTCAAAGTAAAGTTTTTATTTTTAATGATTTAATAAAGATAAATTTAAATAGAACTTAATTTAAATGAAAGTTTAACTAGTCTATTATATAATAATTTCATAGACTAGTTAACTTTTTAAGTATTATGAAAATGAAACTCCCACTGTACTAATTTATGAAGTTTCTGGTGAATTTGTTTGGAAGTGTGGAGTTTAAATATTACATATTATTTTGCGACTTGTCCCACATTGGAAAGGGAATGTCCAAAAATATTATAACTTTACCAATGCATAATAGATTTTTATAGACAATGATTTATTTTAGTCACTATTGAATTCGCTTTTCAATTAAATTGCAAAAATAAACTAGTGTTTCATCAAACAAAGTGCTACTAAAAATCAAATTTTTTAAATTTTAGTTATATGTACACATAATATATTTTTTATAACAACACAATTAAAATTTACATTATTTCTTGTCAAGAAGATGGCCAATAATTACAGAATTTTCCAATATTTTCATAATAGGTTTTTCAACCTAAAAATTATGAGCATACGTATCTATATATAATTATTAAAAAATTATTTAACTTCACATTTTTTGGTCGTTAGATATTAAAATACAATTTTGTATCGAAAACGTCAGATTTTGAAAGTATTAAAACATTATCTACTCAATTACATACGTACAGTACTATAATACGTACGTCTCATTTCGTTGCAAAAAAGACTATTTAACCGATAAAATTTATAAGACAACACTACAAATCAAACCGAAACTTTCAAAAAATTTTAATTCCTGCTTATTTTTGACAAATAATCGCTTTTATCGTGGTTGTATTACTTTTTAAAATTTGGAAGTTAATATCGCTGTTGCATTGGGTTTCTGACAACTGAGACTGGTAATTACAAATTTATGGCTTACCGGATGGCAAACCCAACTGAAGTCCAGTTGCCATCCATAATCAAAAGCTGTTACTTTTCGAAATTAGTTTAGAAATTAACCAAAAATTCGGTATTGGAAATACTTTAAATTTGAGTAGAAATTGCAAACATTGTATCGCACAACAGTATGAATATCGAGATCTACCAAAAAGTACCTGTAAAGAGAATTCTAAAACTTACCTCCTGGTTATTTTCAGCCGACACCAGTACAGGATTCCATTTTCTTATTATATATATATTTCTTATTATATACATATATTTTTCTTATTATATATATTCTTCTTATTATTTTCTATTTTATAATTTGTATAACACAAACTAATTTTGCACTACAAACTTCACTAGCTTTTATTATGAAACAGCCCATATACGAACTCATGCATTTATTTTCTTTTATTTTAATTTTACTAAATCCTTTTGCTTCACACTTATGGATATATAATGCATATGAATGTGTATGTATGTAAGTATGTAATTACATTCCCACTTAACAGAAAGCAAATAGCAAAAGCAATAGCATCAAATAATTCCAATAACAAAAACAAACAACTTGATGATTTTTTTAAGAAACGCAAAGCAATTAAAAATACGTTCACTGACTGCAGCGATAAACGCGACTGAATAAATTTACTATTTATTCAATAATTTTACATATTAAGAATTAATTAAGAACTTCTACCTTTACAGCACACAAAATTAACATTTTTTTATCACTCTCAAAGAAATAATTTGCAATTTATTAATGAAAAGGTAAAGCACGCGGCATTTCTTGCAAGAGAAAAAGAAGAACTAAAAGACAATTGTCAAATATTTTGATACATTTATTTAAGCAAATTTCTTCACCATGCACTTTGCAGTCGTGGTGGCTACAGGGTGGTGTAAAGGGTGAAACCGTTACCAAAAAGTAAACATCAAGTATTTAGATTTGTTATAATAGTAGCAGGTCATTCGTTTAGGTTTAAATTTCGTGAAAGGAGTCTTTCTTCGGAATGAAACCAATTTAAACATTCAAAGTGGAGTTTTAGTTTTTTATGTTTTAATAAAGACAAACATAATTTGCGATAAATTTCAATGAAGCGATTAACTAGTCTATTTAATGATTATATTAACTTATTTAGTTGATATTTATACATTTCGCACAATAATATATTGACTAAAAGTTAAAAGTTTTTCAGTAGCATCAAAAAACCTTTTGATCTTACATTGAAGGTATATGAAAGAGAAATTTAAATTAATTTTATTCAAGTAGAGTGGGAATAAATTTTTATAGAGTAGATACAACACGAAATAGCGATTTTTCCGTAAAAGTGAAATTAAAAAAATTCAGTTAAAAAAGTGCGATTTGTACATGTACAAATTAGTTGAGAAAAACAAGGTGTTATCTTTTCCGATCGTACTATCGTTACTCATTCTTTGTGCGAAGCACTTACCTACACGTATATTTTTGAACAAAAATTCATAATGTTCAAATATTTAATTAAAATCATTCCGATCGGAATAAATGAAATGTCTCATTATCGAAGCCAATTTAACATTTAAGAAGCAGAAAATCTATTAGACATATTGCTTATTTGCTCAAAAAACGTCATAAGTCAAAAAATTCCATTTCTCTTGAGAGAATATTATTATTTTATTTTTTCATTAAGTTTTGTGTAAATTAAAGACTTTGCTATAAAATTATTTGAAATGAATGTATGTATATAAATTTTTATACAATTAAAATTTAAATCTTTTTAAACGATATAGCAGAGAAAAGTTGCTTGTTTGTCGCAACGCAGTACTGCATTTACGAACGTAATCTATTTTTTTTAACTGAGAGATGTACAAAAATTCAAACTCCGTGATCAGCAGAATCTTTATTTGACCAACTACAGAATTTTACACTACAATATTAAAAGAAAAATCTAGTTTTCCACTTTTATATATATTTTTCTATATTTTTATATTGTTTTTTACAATTTTACTTGACAGAAAATACAAAAACCTATATTTTGTTTAGCAGTGAAACCACAAATGTTTAATAAACTAAACGATTTTAGACAACGCTTTAGCTCGCCGGTCTGTATTTTGGAATAAAGCTCTTATTAAATGTCTTATTTCTTCAGCTTTGTAATTGGCGGTTAAAATGCCAGCACCTTCACACCATTGTTCTGTAATTTCTTGCAACGACGCATTAAGAATCATTTTTAATTGCTGCAGTTTCATCCAACAGGTTACACGTAAAACATCATGTTTTTCCTATAAATTATAAATATAAAAATTGTTCGACTAAATAAGACCGTCCAAACTCACCTTAAATAGATTTGGTGCTTTGTCTATAATCACTACTATAAGTTCACTTAACTCACTAGCAACTGTAGCAGATATATCTTCCAGTGAGAGTATACGCCTAATTATATCTTGACAGAAATCATTTAGCAAATTACAGAATGTTGTATTATAAATAGCGTCTGGCAGTACATTCATCCAAACGTTTTTCAACAAGTCCATTTGTCGTAAGCATTGTCTGAGTAATCTCATTGGTTCCGACCCAATTGAATGTGTATCCGAGAGATCTATATGTAAAATAAATATATATTCTGATAGAGTTTTTTGCGATATCCTTGTAACATGCTAGTTGATATACTGAAACAATATTTTACAGCATATTTGTACTTTAAACTATTTTAAGTGCTACTTACCAAATTCCTTTAATATTTGCATAAGTATTTTTTGCTGGTACAAGACTTGCGCTTTGAAACTATTGGCACCAGTTGTCTGTAACGTTTTTACTAAAGCCACATGCGTAGGTATGTCAGCTTCAGCATTTTTCGCCACCCAATGTGCTAAAAACATGCAATTGTTGTAGAAAAGTACCGATTGTTGTGGAATACTTTCGAGCAATTTCTCATGGATTTTTGGAACATCATTAATGTAGGTGTTGAGCATAATTGGAATTACAGCCAGAAAATTATTTGCTTCCTCACCAGCGCTGATAGTAGATGTATCCATTGGTTGGCGTAATACAAGTTCCATTAACTTTACTAGTTCCTATAAATAACAAAATTTTTATTGTTATCCGTTTCATTGAAATATAATTTATTTAATTCAATTGATTATGATTTATTTCTCTCTAAGACATAACCTTATTCAATTAAAATTAATAACTTTATTAAAAAATTCAAATGAAACTACCTAACCCATTTCAATTTAATGGAGCTAGAGAAGCATTGAGTGATTCATTATGTGGTACTTTTTGACAAATTAAAATAAAGTTGTATCAAACTTTCGCTCTACTTCCTTTGGCACATCCTGACATATAACTTTGCTTGACATCCAACATTTACTCCTCTATACCATGAAAATCGGTGATGCAAGAGATATATGTTTTGACCGCTATAGCAACACATGGCCTGGTTTATTTCTTGTTTTCAGAGCAAAAATCCACCTAAGGGTTCACCAGCTGCAACCACATCACGTTACCATAATATGAAGCCTTGTTTCGGATAAAAATTTAAAACTCAAAATATAAATACTTTTTTCCATTGCACATTATGTACATATGTATATAAATTTATGCACATTTTAAAAAAAAAGTCTAAAATGATAATGGCTGCTACATAAGCACGTATATATAATACATAGTGTAATATTATCAATGGTTAAATATCCAATTTCGCAGTAATTTGAATAAGTATAGGAATATATAGGAATAGATAACTGTAATTTAATAACGACTTACCCAAGTACTTTTTGATATCATACACTGGGGAAACAAAAATGGGTTTTTAGCCACCTCTTCAGCCGTATTTCCCTCGGCGATCGCGACCATATCCTGAAGGTCTTTCTGCATTATGTCGCGAGCAGTTTCTAAAACTTTTTTGCTGAAACGTTGTTTAAAGTATGTTTCAAATTTGTTTGCAAAATCAGATAGAATATGGTCTGCTTCAGGATCAATGAAAAATACATCCGCCAGCATTTGTTCGAAACGTAAAACATCTTCGACCAAAGTTGACTCTTGATATTCATCCATGGTTTCTGGAACTGCATGCACCAAGCATTCGTTCACAATTGTGTTAAGCAAACGTTCTTTTATATGATTTCCAATTATTGTAAATACATGCTGCTCCGCGGATACATTGACATTGATATCAGACAAACAATCGAATAGAGATTTGATATGCATAAACACATGTTTGTAAGATGGCCGTAAACTTTTTCCTAGTTCTTTTAGCGAGTAGGATATATTTAGCTGTGAATAATCGGTATTATCTGCCGAATACTGCACGGAAACGGGTTTTGTTATCATCGGTACTAAACAGTTGTCCAATAAGAAATTGCATATTTTAATCGGATTATAGCGGGCCTTATATAAAAAGAATATGTTTTAGTTATTTTATATAAATGTAATCATTATGAACTTCTTACTTGAAACAGGGCTAAGACAGTATCCTGCAATTGAGAAACATCCTTCGATACTTGAAGAGACACATTTTTTGCAGATGGAAAGCTTTTTTCCGTAAATTGTACGAGCATATCAAATCTTTGTTGCAAATTTTGTTGCAAAATATTTGATTGGATATGATACTTTACTTTTATTGTGTCATAGCACTCGCACTTTTGAAATATACGATCAACTTCGGAATCAGTCTCGCTGCATATTAAAAATTTTAGTTTTCCCAATAAATCTAAGATCAACAAATAGTCCTTAGTAGCTTTAGCATTCTCTATGCATTGGAATAAGTCATCAATCTTTAGGATACGGTACGAAATACGCAAACCAAGAGATGCTTCACGCAGCTCGTCTACACAATGAGTCAATTCGGTATTGGCTTCTGTCAGCGCTAATCTTGCATCACTCCCAACATTTTTCAATAAATATTCTGTTTCACGCAATAACGTCTCTCCTTCTTCAATATACATGTCCGAGGTAGTATGATTCGGCATGAAATCTACATAGTTATCCTCAACATGTTTACGTATCCGCTCCTGAAATCGTTTGATTTGGTCCAGAATCTTTATTACACTCACTTTTGTGCTTTCGGAGGACGATAGCCCACCGATCAACTCCTGTTTTATGTCTTCTCCAATTTCCGTCATTTCACAGTTTTACTTGAACTAATTTGTTAAAGCTTTACTTTATGAATTCACTTGCAGTTCATTAATGCCTTTGAAATCGAAGACGCTGTTTATATAGAAGTAAACATTGCCACACTGGTAGTTGTTACCGTTGCCAGACTTCGTATTTTGTGGGGCTAAATTACACGGTTATACATATGTCAGATGTAAAATCTAGGTCGTCTAGGTTATAGAGCAAATCAAAAGCATATGTTTAATTGGGAAAATTAATATGTAATAACAACTTTCACTATTTTATTGTCGTCATGTTTTGCTTCGTAATCGTTTTGAGAATATTAACATATCTTTAATCTTATAACACCATGTAGCTATTGCACACACTGTGTTGAGCAAAATATGTCGAATGCTTAATAGGTAATCTCACTAGTACAACAAACATAACGCCATCTCTATTCAATGTCAAAAGTAGCGCGCTAAAAGTTCAAATCTAAGATAGTATTACAAAGTAATCAAAGCATAAAACCAAAATAAATTAACAAATTTTGATATAGAGTAACGATTTAAGTTGTTAGCTGCGCGTTTAGGTTCACTTGTAATAATTCGGCTTGGACATCACATGCCTTTGTTATGACACCTTTTGAATTCATTAATCGCATTGACACACAGCTGCTTCTCATCAGTTTGAAAAATATAAACTGAATGCGATGCAGCATACATATAAAGTTACACATATGCATAATATCACCCCGAAAACAACAAATTAGCAATTTGTTTTGTGCCAGTGGAGCTAATTAGAAAAGAAGTCTCTCGTTTCCACAGAATATATTTACTACCACAGCTGCTACGAATTGGATAGGAATAACCTCCACTACATAATTAGAAATACTATGTTTGACATATCCTGGATCTTCCATGGCTCACACACCCACGTATTAATTTTAAAGTACATAAGTAAAAGTTCAGAATTCCTAAATTCTAATGGAAGCATTCGGTGAATTTGTTGATGACTATGATCACTTAGACCCTGATCTTGAGTACGTTTTGGAAAATGTCATTGGCGAAGAAGTTGAAAAAAATATCAATGAATGTAAAGAGAGCAAGGAATTAAATGAACTCTTTAATACTCTCCTTCTAAATAAATGTGAATGCGATGAAATACAAAAGCAATGTTCAAAATGCTTCCATGGTGGTAATTATATATTCAAAGAAGAATTTCAAGAGCTTGTTTTAAACGATTTTCAACATATACCTGACTTGATATACGAATGTTCAAATATGTGCACATGTAATAAGAACAAATGCCAAAACCGTTTGGTACAATACGGACCCCGAAAGTTCTTGAAAATTGTTTATTCTGAACGATATGGTTCAAAAGGATTAATAACCACACGAGATATACCTAAAGGTGCCTTTATTTGTGAATATGCTGGGGAATTGCTAACAACCAAGGAAGCCAACAAAATTATAAAGAAGAATGAAACCGATCACAGAATGAATTATATATTATTTTTAAGAGAGTCCTGTATATTAAAAGAAAGCGATAGCAAAACATTTCAAACTGTAATTAATCCTAGTAGAAGGGGAAATGTTGGACGTTATTTGAATCACAGTTGTGAACCAAACTGTCACATAATCAGTGTTCGCATTGATTGCCCAATACCAAAAGTTGGTAAGAACCTTCAAGAACGGAATGAAATAATTATTAAATATAATGAATATTTTAGTCAGGTTCAAGAGCGCAAATATACCCACATATCGAGCCTTTGGTGCAATACCGTAGTAACTCAAAAATTTGAATTTTTTAAGGTTATATTACGAAATTATTCGCCTTTTCGTTTTTTATATTCTGTAAAAGTTTCATAAAAATATTTTGTATACTCAGCTCTTGAGAAAGAACCAAATTTTCTTTTACCATTAATTTGTGTGTAAATTCAACACTTTAAACTCAATTTCTGCAAAACAATCTTTTTTGAATTATTACATTATTGCAGCAAAGGCTCGATATATTAATTCTCTAGCAGAAATAAAAATTATTTTTAATATAACCTTCAGAAACAGTAATATGTAATTAAATTAGTACAATGGAATTATAAAAAGAAACTTGAACCTAATTAAAATAATTCATTATACTACACCAGAGCAAAAATATTGTATGTAATTTAAAATATTCTAATATTTCAGCTTTTTTCTCAAAGCGTTACATTAAATCTGGCGAAGAAATCTGTTTCAACTATAACGAAGAAGTGATCTGCAATAAAATGGAAAACATGTCTGCTAATAATAGAATACCCTGTCTCTGTGGCTCTAAAAATTGCATCAAATACTTGCCTAATTCGGAATATATTTGAACGTATTTATTTCAACAGAAAATATATATTTACATATGTACATATATATGTATATGTATGTACTTATAGATACATAAGATTAAGAACCGTTTTCTGAGAATGACATGTTTATTCTTGCAGATTTGTACGTACATACTTTTTATTATTAACTACTTAAATATTGACCCTTTTAAAAGTTTAACCGAAAATGTGTAATACTCTAATTTTTTTGCAATTTCTACCAGTAGCTTTCACGTACTTTAATTTAATTTACATTTGACTTAGGTGGTAAAGAGTACTTAAAATTTGAACAACCATTATAAAAATATTAAGCAAATTTATCCCAGGAATTTTTATACTCGCAATAATCATCCAAACTATTTTTGTAGAAACTGATATATTTTTTGTATTGCATTTATTGTATTCATCATACCGATTGTTTATTATATTGTTTTGGAAGACACAATTTTGTACGGTGCTTTATGTCAATAAATAAACCTTCATTATGACCTTGACAATTAATCCAGAAACAAACAAAAGATTGCAAAAAGTAATATTGAAACATTGTGTATACATTTAAATATTACGTTTTTTTTCTCTTAATTTCAATAAAAGTTGTGAAAATTACTGAAACAAACAATATTGTTATAAAGAAATTTATTCTGAACCTTGTTAGCATTCATACAAATATTTGTCTGGTCGCTGTTATAGTAATTCGATCATTTCATCACATTAAATTTTGTAAATCTTAATGAAAAGTCTTTGGCTATTATTATAGAACAGCAAGTGCCGAACCACTTTAAAACATTTGAATTAAACGGTACAAAATCTTTAGCAAGCGCCGAACCATTTAAAAAAAGTTGAATCAAGCAGTCCAAAATCTTTAGCATTTATATGTATATATATATATATATATATATATATATATATATATATATATATATATATATATATATATATATATATATATATATATATATATATATATTGTTTTTTATTCTTATTTATGTTACTTGTCTTCCGGTGGTAATTTTTTCAAAATCCATTCTTCAACGTCCAACAATTCCTGCTTTTTCAGTTCATGCAATGTATTTTTCAGTGGTGTGAATGATCCCTTAACTCCGAATTTTGTCAGGTTTTCAAAAGCTTCTTGTCCCCATTCCAAAGGAACTAATGTGTCGCGTCCTCCGTGAAACATTCGCAGCTCTGGTAGAGGAGCATCCGCTCGAGAATTGATTTTAAGCGATTCATATACAATTGAGTCTCGATTTAAAAATGAGGAACATGCAAACACGCCCCCCAACTGGTTGTTCAAATGATATCCAGCATGCATTGCTAAAGCACCACCCATAGAAAATCCGCCAACAATTATTCGGTTAATAGGTATACCTTGAGAAACTTCTTCATTGATTAAGTCATTAACCTTTTCATATATTTCATTTAAGCTTTGACGATTTTCCGGAGCTGTTATGGATATTGAGTTTCTATCGAACCATACGTTCGACATTTGTCCATCAAGTGGAGTGTATGGTTTAAATGGCGCTGTAGGATATATCACTTTTATATGAGGAAACTCCATGTTGCGACCCATTACAAATCTAACCCATTCCATTAAATTTCTTCCAGTATCTCCTGCGAAACAAACAAGTTGTATGGAAGTATGTAAGTACATACATACATACTTATGTATGTATGTACATGCATACATATACGCGTAGTGAATAAGTAGGTATGTACATAATTATGTACATACATATGTATGTACAACAAATTTTTGTTTTTTACACCTACCGGAGCCATGGAAAAAAATTACGGACGCACTGTGCGATCCTCCCGTGGGATTAATGTATTTAACCAAAAGCTTCATGTTATCTTCAACATTACGTGAATTCAAATGGAAAAGGAAAACTTTCTCTAATAGAAAATCTAATAATCAGCCATGTCGCATGTTGTACGAAAGTTAAATTTACTTAAGTACATACATATGTTTGTATGTGTGTATGTATATACATATGTACATACATATATCAAAGTACATATTTATCTAGCTTTCATATCTTTTCATAAAACAGTTCTGCCACAAAAACTTTGCATAATTTAAGGTGCCCTTATAATCTTCTTTTAAGGCACACAATATTGCTATAATATATGTATAGTTTTATATCCTAAAAATATGTTGAATATATCTATCTATGTTCTTATATCAGTTTTCTATTTCAGAGTGGAATTGTAAACGAATTTTTTATTTTGTAGATAACCTTAAAACGTTTTCGTTATCATTTTCGCATGAATTTAATTCCTGGAATATGCACAACGTTCTCTTTTGAAGTTAGAAAGCAAACTTTTTGGATCTTCGAATTTCATTAAGTAATGCGTAAATAATTTATGTATGGTGCACGCAAAATTATTTGATTCTGTTTGGCTATTTATTACAAAACCGATTAACAAATAAACAAATAAGCATATTCTTATAAAATAACCCTAGCCCACAACAACTTAGAAATATTTAAAAGAATAAATTCAATATCTAAGAAAACTAAATTGCGAGACATCTCGAATAACTTTAATATAAACCTGCGAATGCTTCTTATTATATAAAATTTTTAGCCTCATAAACCACTTTATGAAAATTTTAATGATTTACGTTTCAGGTGACGATATGTATTTCGAATATCATGTGGCTACGAAAAACATGATATGTCATTTGTTAAATTGACAATCAGGCACTTAAATGAATTAATTTTACATCTTCACCAACATCGTATATTTCTATACATATTCAAAAGCATGGTTGTGAGCAAATATTTCTATATACTTTATACTACATTTACACCTACGCAAAATCTAATAGATTTCAGCTGAAATCTCGAAGAAAATCTCTGCCGTTTAGACCACTGCTTTTTGACGTATTATTGGATTTCATTTTCATAACAAACAGCTGACTAAAGATAAATAAAAAATTGTCTCCAAACTTTTATTTTATTTTGTTCAAAAAATGGAAGGGAAAAACAATATTTTAATATATTATACCTCTACATATAAAAAAATGCAAATGAAGCTGGTATTGCTACGTAAGAAAAAACAGAAGCATTTGTTACCGCAAATCTTTTGTTTCTATCGCGCTTTTTTTCCTTACAATTGTCAAAATTTTCTTATTCAGCGCTGTATATTTCAGTATAATACCAAAAAATACACAGTTGCATCATTCAGTATTTGAAGATTTTGTGAGATTTTGCTAAAATCTAGTTCGTAAGTAGATTTTGTTTTGTATGGGAAATCTGGTAGAAAAGAGCTAGATTTCCCTCAAAATCTCATAAGTACTAGATTTTGCGTAGGTGTAAATGTAGTATTACTCATAAAAGTTAGCATTGGCCTTATATAAGTAAATATATGTTCAGAATTATATATATATATATATATATATATATATATATATATATATATATATATATATATATATATAATTATATTGTATGTAATTTGGCAGATAAGGCGATATTAGCTGATGATTAATTGCAATATTGTTTATAGCCGCCTTTTTTCTTATACACTTTATATAAATAGAGCTTACCTATTTGCATACCCCGATGACAATATATCTGAGAGATTTTTTTTTTTTTTTTTTTTTTTTTTTTTTTTTTCACGCTAATATATGTTTATTGTATCTTCAAATAATTGAACTAACAATAAGTGTTCAAATCTTAAATATATAAATAATTATTAGGCCCAACCAGTGTCGGACATAAACTTAGTGATAATAATTAATAATACATAAAATTCATGTTACGCACAAAAAATATTTTCAAAGAATTTCATCTGGAGAGTTGCGTATTAATGCCGTAGTGTCCCTCTTTTTTAAGCGGATGTGTCCAGGAAAGTTCAAGATGTTACGAGCAAGGGGATTAGGATGGAACTCGAGTTTTGTTAAATATTTTCCAGCATATTTTGCAATTTCAGCGGTCACAAGTGGCATATTTAAATCACGATGTAAAATAGAATTTTTCAAGTACCATGGAGCCGTAGTTATTAACCTTAATATTTTGTTTTGCATTCGTTGGATTCTCTCTACATTGGAAGCTGAAGCAGTGCCCCATAGCTGAATTCCGTAACACCATATCGGCTTCAAAAGCGACTTGTATATTAAAAGTTTACAATCTAGACTGAGGGTAGAATTTCTACCAATCAGCCAATGTATCTGGGTTAATTTAAGCTTCATTTGTGTCAGCTTAGAGTCAATGTGGTGTTTCCATGTAAGCCGTCGGTCGAGGTGAATACCAAGATATTTCACATGTGAATGTTGAGGAACAACTTGATTGTTGATTTGAATGGGGGAGCAAGTATCTCTTCGTAGGGTAAATGTAACATGAACACACTTTTGTTCATTTACTTTTATTCTCCATAAGTTCAACCACAATTCCAACAGGTTAATATGTTGCTGAAGATAACGGGATGCCTCGTGAGGGTTTTCATGCATACTAAGGCAGGCTGTATCATCGGCAAATGTAGAGGTGAGGATATTACTGCTCAAAGGCATATCACAGGTATAAATCAAATACAAAACTGGCCCCAGTATACTCCCCTGAGGCACCCCAGATGAAATGGTTTCGGGCACACTCATGAAGTCTCCTTCCACGACAGTGAACTTCCGGGCAATAATGTAACTTTCCAAAAGATTTACAATGTTTATTGGTAGATATGTCTTCAATTTTAGAATTAGGCCTTCATGCCACACTTTATCAAATGCCTGAGAGACATCAATAAATAGGGAAGAACAATACTTTCTTTCTTCAAATGTTCCTCTTATGAAATGAACCAATCTATGACATTGTTCAATGGTGCTGTGCTGACTTCTAAAACCAAATTGATGGTCCGGTATGCATCCATTATCAGCTAGAATTGGGGACAATTTTGTCATGAGAAGTTTTTCAAAGAGCTTCGAAATTGTTGACAGCAAACTTATTGGCCTATATGATTTAGCCTTGGTAAGATCTTTACCCGCCTTTGGAATCATTTTGACCATGGCAAGTTTCCAGCTGTGTGGGTAATACTCCAGTCGTAAAATGCCATTAAAAATAAATAACAGGATTCTAATAGCAATACGAGGCAACTGTATCAGCATCTTGTTACTAATTCCATCAATACCCGGGGCCTTCTTTGGATTGGTTTCAGCAATTAGTTTTTGTACATCAAGCATCTTAAACTTTATAGGTCGAGGGGGTAGAGCAACTACGCTCGGCAAATCAACAGCACCAGTACATGTGTTTGGGGTAAATACGTCTTTTAAATGACCAGCTAATATGTTACCTTTTTCAGTATTAGTTCTTGCCCAACCTCCGGTAGAAGTGCGCAGGGGTGGTTTAGACTCAACGGGTGTTTTAAGCTTTTTAGCAGCGCGCCACAAGGAGTAATTAGATGCTGCAGTGACATCGAGACCTTCCAGGTAGTTCTTAAGAGAAGCAGATTTTTCAGCTGAAAGCAACTCTTGGAGTCGTTTAGTGCATTCTCTAAGTCTGATTTTATGTTGGGGCGATCTGTGCTGTTGCCATTCCCTTCTAGCTCTTCTTTTTTCACATACGAGACGTTCAATGTCCGCAGAATAAATTCTATTAAACCCAGTCTGCGGATGGGAGGTAGTGGCATGTTTAGCAGCCTGTTTAATATTCTCGGTAAGATTGGCAATGTTAAGTTCAATATCATCGGGAGTTCTAAGCCTGATGTTTTCCGTACAATGACTACTGAGATATTTTTTGAACCCCAGCCAGTTAACACGATGTATCATCTTCACATATGGGTCAGGTAAGTCACTTCTTAGTGGGCTACAAATTGTAACGATCGTGGGAGAGTGATCGGAGGAGAGATCATGTGAAGCTTCAGCCTGAGAGATTTGAATGGATAAAATTTATATAAAAACTCTTCTTTCAAAAACACTGAAATAGGTGAATTGTAAGGTATTGGCATCACTGCTATCAGTCGATCTGAAGTCAGTGGTAGTATTATTAAAAACATATGTCCACATTAGTTGGTGTTTTAATCAAGAATTTTCAGTTTTAATTGTAAAAGTTTGAGAATCTTCTGATTTGGAACGCGATATAAATGATAGTTTTAAACAAATGTTTTTTCAAGAAAATACAAGTTAAAGTTAGTTATTCTCAAGTAATTTGGAAGATAGTGAATAATTACTAAAACACGAGAGGGCTTCCAAAAAGTGAGTGTTCCTTTAAGGGTGAATCCTTATTTTACATTTGAAAAGGAGCAGCCAAGGAAGGCTCAAATAATAAATCATATAAAAAATTGTGTGGTTTTTAGTGATTTCTGTTTTGATATCTGAAAGGAGAATTATTCAAAATATAACACAAAAAAAGACTTGTGATAAACACATCAATTAATATGCATTGCAAATATTAATAGCAGCCAATAATAAAAGGCAATAACTATTTATAAAGCCTAATATGTACATTGCAGTAATAATTGTCTCGACAGCCCAAATATTTTTGAAATATTTAAGTATAATCATGTGTATCCAAAAAACTGAGAACACAGGAAGACTTGTTTGTTTTGTTTGAGTCTAAACTTTTATTACAAAGCTGCGATTGTGTATTAGATTTCTGAAAGTATTACGTCAATATTTGCATTTTTCAAAAGATTTGAAAACTGTGCTGAGGTGCTAACTTTAGTAATCATTAGTAAATGAAACCGGTGTTAAAGCCCTTCCGTACGGCCAATGGGCGTCTATGCAAAGAATCTTTTTTTAGTAAGCGAATACGGTGTTCGTCACATCACATAGTGTACTTCAGTAGCTTAATAATGTAAAAAAAAATCTGAAAGAGTGTGTCGGTTCTTAATGGGTACATTTTTTTTAGAAATTTTATTACATCCTCAAAGATATTTTCAAATTCTTTTGAATAATACCAATATTAGTCACAGGATCGATTCCTGACATAGTCTTATGTTGCTAAGTGGGGAACTGTTTGTTTGCCAATATAAATTACACTAAACAAGTAGGATAAAGGAAATTGTTTGAAATTTGATATCATGGAAATTTCGCTATCAAGGAAGATATACCTATACAAAAAAAATTTTAAAATTAGCAAAAGTAGTCCATCCATATTTTTGCAGGTAGAGTGAAATTTTTATTAAAGATGACTCATTTTCTTTTTGAAAAATTTTAAACATGGACATGATAACTAATAGAATATTAGGTCCGATCCTGTGCTTTTTGGGTAAAGTTCGGTAAAATGAGGGTAAATAAAAATGTGTCACTAACAGGCATAAATGTACAAAAGTACCGGAACGCAAAAAATCTATTTTTTCATTCTGCGTTAAGCTATTTATTTAAGCTAATTGGGCCTGTATTATATAATGTAATAAAAACAACGTTTTTTACATTTTATTCCCAACGTTTCGTCAATTATTTTTTGACTTCTTCAGGGGAATATTAAAAATTAAATAAATTTAAAAATAAATTTATATTTTCATTATCGCTATCAAGGAAGATATACCTATACAAAAAAAAATTTTAAAATTAGCAAAAGTAGTCCATCCATATTTTTGCAGGTAGAGTGAAATTTTTATTAAAGATGACTCATTTTCTTTTTGAAAAATTTTAAACATGGACATGATAACTAATAGAATATTAGGTCCGATCCTGTGTTTTTTGGGTAAAGTTCGGTAAAATGAGGGTAAATAAAAATGTGTCACTAACAGGCATAAATGTACAAAAGTACCGGAACGCAAAAAATCTATTTTTTCATTCTGCGTTAAGCTATTTATTTAAGCTAATTGGGCCTGTATTATATAATGTAATAAAAACAACGTTTTTTACATTTTATTCCCAACGTTTCGTCAATTATTTTTTGACTTCTTCAGGGGAATATTAAAAATTAAATAAATTTAAAAATAAATTTATATTTTCATTATAGTTAACAATAATGAAAACATAAATATAAAAATATAAATAACTATAATGAAAATATAAATTTGTTATTTTTAAATTTATTTAATTTTTAATATTCCCCTGAAGAAGTCAAAAAATAATTGACGAAACGTTGGGAATAAAATGTAAAAAACGTTGTTTTATTTACATTATATAATTCAGGCCCAATCCATATATATATAATAGGATGTGTGTATGTATGTATGTAACGTAATGGCTCCAAAACGGCTGGGCCGATTTTGACGAAATTTTCAGGGAACCTTCAGAATATTCGGGCGGGTGACACTGTGAAGTCTGATTTTTGATTTTTGGTCTGTGGGCTCAGGGGCGTGGCAAAATCCAATAAGTCATAAAATGAGAACGGCTGGGCCGATTTCTGTGAAACTTTTTTTCAGTTGTTCGTATTTTCGAGGAGAAGGTTTTTATGGAAGAAAAAATCCCTCCGGAAAAGTCGGAAAATTGGAAAAATCGAAAATCGAGTTTTTGTATGAAATTTTGCTTGAAATTATTCCTTAATGGCTTTTCAAATGAAAAAATAGAAAGTTTGTCTGAAGGCTTAAAATTGGGGCGAGGCGAAGTTCGTCTGGTCCGCTAGTTAGCTTAAATAAATAGCTTAACACAGAATACCAAAAACATTGGCCAAACATTATATTACTATTAATCAATTTTCTCTTTTGCCACAAAAGAAAAGATCTACAAGTGTATTAACGTGTTGATTTTTTTATACATTTTAAATAAGAATACGAATATGTGCATTTATTTTAAATATTTTAATATATCTAGAAAGTTTTCTTTCTTAAATAAAACTTTTGTCAAGCTTAAATTAGAAAGTATGGAATTAAGTAACAAAATCGACTAACTTTTTATACCTATAGGGAATTCTTTCAAGCAACTTGGCCATTTAAATGATTTTTAAATGTTTTCTCTGATTAACTATTCTTATTGCTTTCGAAATTGTTTTGCTTAATTGTTGCAAGTTTTGGAGCGGAAGTAAACCGAAATTTTATGCCAATTCACGAACTTCACAGCCGTATGTTAATATTCTTTTAACATTATTACGTCATGGAATATATGTAATATGTATAAATACATACTTTTGTTGAAAATAGTTTTGCTTTGGAAGTTCCCTTCCAAATTTTTCACTGTTTAATTGGAACATAATACGAAAAATTAAGAATTAAAATTTTAAATAGAAGGAAAAAATCAAATGATACTTTCTTATTACATTCATACATAAGTACGTGTTTTACACGAGTTTTTAAGCATGTTTTATTATAAATATATTAGTTTTTTTAAACCAAATGATTATTATTCAAAATCGCTAAGTAAAAGTCCTAACAAATAACTTGTCCGACTTTCAATGTGGCACAGTGTAAATATGTTGTGCATACGACTACATTCTTTTATTTTGTTTTATTTTTTTATGACGGTATTTAGAAAATTTAATATAAAACACCATCGTGACTCTGCAGATTTTTGCTCCTCTACTAGAGTAGGTATTAGACATACATATGTATAATAAGCCATATACTTACATACATTGTATGTGATAAAGATTTCGCTTGTGGTTTTATATATTTTACCTCTTAACATTTTGGTTGTTTCGTATCTACGAGTCAATATTCATGAGAAGCGTTGCCATTTTAGTTAATTTGTTTTACCAAAATTGTTTATTCTCCTCTTCAATGTGGTGACGTTAATCGCTCTATACTTGTTTTTATCTTATAATACCAAAAAACAATTTAAAACTGTTTAGTAGATGAGAGTCAGGAATAAGTTCTTAAAACGTATGTACAGCCGTATTGAAAGTAAATGCTTAATTAAAAACAGATATTATTTACTATTATTTTTCATTAATTTGAAAACCCTTTCGTTTGCTTAAAAGTAATACGTTTCACCAAAAATCGTGTAAGTGAAGGATTTTCTCTTTGTAATGAAGAAGAATGAAACCCCCCTTTTTTGATAAGAGGGATTTTAAAAATAGCTCAGTTCATATAACAGAAGTGAAGCTTTTTTTGCTGAAAACCGACAAAAGACTTTATTTTCTTTTTTATTATAATTTTCCTTCGAGTTGTCTGTTTATGAAATTTGCTAAGACTATCTACTTGCGTTTACCATCACTAAATATTAATAATGATTTAATATTAATAACCATTATTAAATTCTATTGAAAAGATTATATTTTGCGTTGTGGTTTTAGATCTTTATATGCTGGCATTTCATCGGTCGCTAAATCAAATCGTCACTGAAATGTCGGCATGTGAACAGCTAAAGCCACAACGAACAATAAAAACTTTTTTAAATGTATTGTATGCTTAAAGTACATTTTGAACAATTTAAGGCTAACAAACCTTCGATAAGAAAATTCTATTTATGCACACTATATCTATTATTGGCAAACGCAATCGAATACATATATGCCACTTTGTAGTTCAGGATGTACGAGAACGATTACAATTTCAATCGCTTAGTCGAATATGGAAAAAATTAATTATTTTGAAGTAATATAAATTATTATTGAAATTTTTCTCCCTGCCCCACTATGTAAAAAGAAAAATTGCGTCCAGAAGAAGAATTGAGCCAAATAATATGAGTTTCTATCATAATAGAAAAGCTTATATATTATTTCATATATTATGAACTAAGAAGAATTCATAAGACATAAGTTATTCGAATGAAAATAGTATTTGAATATCGAGTTTTTATGTTTGTTTTGATTTTATTAAATTTTGCAATTATATTTTTTCTATAGCATTTTTAATGAATTTTATTGCGTATTTTGATTCAATTGTATAATTTAGCCACTTTTTCCATTACATGAAAGAAATAATAAACATAAAATATCAAGCTTTATTAATGTGCACACATAAAAATTTCACAAAGGAAATATGTTTGAATATAATTTTAATTAATAATGATTAATAATTAAGTTTCTTCCAATTACAGCGTTAATAATTTATCAAAACTCTAGTTGAATAACATTTTTTTTCAATCAAAAAATTAAACGCATTTAAAAATTTGTTTTTTTTTATAAAACTCCGATTCAAAACTTGAAGCCCTCATGCCTGTCTGCCGTGTGGTGAAAAAATATTTGTGAAAGAAAATTAGTTTTTTTTATTTAGTAGTAGTATTTACTATAGTTTAATTAACTTAAAATTTTAATTTTACAATTTCTTTAATTGACTAACATGTTATTTCTATTATTTCTTATATAATTTATTTCGTTTCTTTTAAAGACATTCATATTTCTTTCAGTTTTGATAAAATGTGGTAGCATGTTATATAGTTTCAAACCTTTGACCAAAAAAGACCTCTGCATTGCTGTTGTTGTCATCCTTCGTAGTCTGAAGTCTTCGATGTTTCTTAGGTTATATGGCTGCATCTCTCCTACGTAGTTTAGTAAATCTGTTAAATATTCAGGAGCATTTCCCATCTTTGTATAAAGATTAGTGTGTATAGTTGTAATATTTGTTGTATTTTTAGTCATTTATTGTATCGAGCATTGTTTGTATCGGTGTATATCTATTGTATTTTAGTATAGCACGCATAGCTTTATTTTGCAGTTTTTATAGTCTTTCTATTTGTGATTTTGTGCAGCAAGTGTATAAAATCGTCGACTCATATTCGAAGTTTGGTTTTATCTTTGTATTATACATGTTTATTGCCGTAATTATAGAGACTTTATTTCTAACCTTTTTAGCCTATTGTTTTACATATATACATATATTCAATATCGTGCCTTAATTTTAAGTCTTTGTCTATTATGAAATCTAGATATTTTATCTGTTGAACTTGCTTAATTATTTCATCATTTATCTCGAAGTTTGTATTAGTGTCCATATTTATTGCCATAGTTTTTGTTTTGCTTTCATTTAATTTTATTTTGTTCATTTTTAACCATTTGTTTATTTTGTACATATCATTTTATAGCCTATTTTTACATTTACTGCATACAAAACTATTTCGCTTTCATCTAAGATATTTGGTATATCATTTATATATATTATAAATAATAAAGCACCTAGTATTGACCCCTGTGTTACACCAAATTCATTCCCAACTTCATCAGATTTAACTCCGTTAACTTTTGTGAATTGTTTTCGGTTGGCAAGGTATGATTTCAACCATTATAGTTCATTTCTAATTAACTTTTTATATTTTTTCTCGCTATAAATTAAATTTTATTTAGGAAATGTTTTCTAATTGTGGTAACGCTGTTCATGAATGAAATAATTTTCGTTTTCTTACGCTTTCAAACTAGTATTCTATTATCGCCGAAAGCGTAGCCAAATGTGCGGGAAAAAGTAAGAATTGAAAAAATATTAGTTCGATCATTAGCTTTGCTTCTCATTAGTTAAGGAATTAAATATTCCGTTTTTTTACATGTATTACATATTTAAATGTACATAAGTATGTATGTACATATACATAAGTACATAGCATGAACATGTAAACATACATGAGTCGTACAACATCTGAAATGAAATATTATTAAATCGTGTGAACTGTTTCTACTGAATTATTTTATTATGTGTTATTATGCATGCATTTATAAATATTTGAAGTATGATAGCAGCTACATATACAATTATTAATAATTATATGCACACATGCATATGGAAGAACATAACTTGTATCTACATTATTTGATAACATTACGTATTTATGTACACACATGCAAGGGCATGTACATATGTACATTCTTGTATATGCGTATATTTATTGAACTTTGATACTAAATTCTGAGTTAAAAATTTTGTTATTTGTTACTAAAATTAAACCAACAAATACATATTGATAGTAATAGCAACTATTGATTAATATGATAATGGCGTTTAGTTAACAAACTACATATAGCAATTAAAAATTGTAAAAATATGTAAACAACAAAAAATATTCATGTGTATGTTGCATGCAATTGCCCAAAAAATAACAAAAGATCACGCAAAATGCCACAAAAGAAAGTAATATGCCAACACATTTCTAATAACAGCAGGTCAGTTTAAATCTTTTTCAATATAATTTAAATAGTGGACTTTACAGAAATTATGTATGTATGTCGATAACAAAAATATGTAAACGCCAATTAAAATGATTCTCAAATTAGTCTTAAATGAGTTTTTCGTGAGACTAGACAAAATTAAAAAGTAATAATTTTTACATGTTTTCTATCCTTTTACCATATATCACTTTTGGCGTTTTCGTTTCTGAATGCAAAATTTTCTTGATTAATTTATAAAAAAAAAATCTAATATAAAAAAATTTAGTTTTCTTTCAGTATTTAGTACTCTTTTATAATAAATTTGAATTTTTTTCTTTCTGAATGTGCAAAAAAATCTACACACATACGGAAACATGTCTTATCTCGGAAATAAGCAAAATTTAAGAAAAATGAATCAGCTTATGTATGTATATATGTATGTATGTACATATGTGTCGTTTTAAAGCTTCTAAATAATGAAAAACTATTGTTTTTTAATAAAATATTTTTGTAAAGTCCATCTCCAATATTCAAAATTACGTTTAAAATTATTACATTCTTTACAGGTATTTGATTTCATTCATACATACATATGTATGTATCTTTATTTACACATACCTACTTAAGTATGTACATATGTACATATACGCAAACGCAATATATTAATCTCGATGTTAATACGTAGCGAAAACACGTGAGCATGATATAGCATTTTTTTTATCTACTTAAATAATTACGAACGCATGCAGAAACCTTAAAACGGCTTTATACACCATTGATAAGTAAAATTGTATTAAAAACCATTGATAGATAAAATTGTATTAAAAATATATATACATACATACATACATATACATATGTAGTGTATGTATTTATTTGTATTCAATGTATCACCGAGGAACTCGTAGTCATCTTAAATTAAAGCTTGAAGTCTTAATTATTTTTATTTTTTTCATGAAATTGAAAATACATACTTACATATTAATAAATAACACAACTGAATCAAAATTTATAATAAAATTCATAACAAATACCAAAGAAAATATAATAAATATGTACATACTTATGTATATGCGTTATCAATGTGTATATAATCAAAACAAACAGACACAAGCTCGATATATACATACATAGAATGATCGGATTTGATTAAAAAATCACACAGAATTAAGAGAAATGTATGAAATCTTTGAGTCGATTAAACGATCTATAATTCAATGTTTAATGATGATTTTAGCTCTTCTATTTTGAGCCAAAAAATATTTTGTAATCATCGCACGATAGCGCTCGCCATTCACAGTAACGTTCCTGCCTTCGTCGCCTTTAAAATCTACAACAAACAGTGCATTTTTCGGGATGCAATTATTCTGGCTGCTCTTCACACCAAATATGGAAATTTTGCTTGTTCATGTGTCTATTCAACTAGAAAAAAGCTTCGTCGCTGAACGCAATTTTCCAATAAAAAAAATTGGACGATGCACTTTCTTAAGCGAGCATGAATTATGATAATAAAATTCAATAATCTGAAGCGTTGTTCGTTTGTAAGTCGATTCATGGTTAAATTATAAACCAAAGTGAACATGTTACACGAAAACACCTGATCTGCCAAAACAAGTGTTGCCAAAAAGAAAGTTACTAAAAAAATCACCCTATATATATATATATATATATATATATATATATATATATATATATATATATATCCTTTTAACTCCTACATGGAGCATAGGTCATTTTTTCATCTTAATCCAAAATAATAACACAATTTTACGAATATTATCTACCCGAGTGAATCTGTAGTCGTTTTTCTGGTTTGTGAACTTGATTGCGATGCCAATGAACTTTTTCAAATCATAAAATAAGGTAACGTGTTCGTTAAATAATTTTAATTTTTCGCATATGGCCGTTATACTTTATTAACTAATAAAATACTTAAAAAAGAAAAACGGAGCGACTCGACACCATATTGCCCGCGAAATATTATATTTTTTTTTTTATTTATTATTATTAGTATTAAAAATACTTTTACAATATAGTTACATGATTTAAGTTCTCTAATATTATAAACTAGCATTAAATCTAACAAAATTAATACATTTTTTTCTAAATACATTTTCATTGTTTTCATTTTTCATATTATTTGGTAGTGTATTATACAGTTGTAACCCCTTGTAAAACAACGACTTTTGCATTTGTGTTGACATCACCCTGTTAACTCGAAAATCGTTCACGTTTCTTAGTCCGTACGGTTGGCTTTCGCCTACATATCTTATTTGCTCACATAGGTATCTCGGTGCATCACCTTGTTTCATTTTTTTAATAAAATTAAGCGTGTTGAATTGAAGTCTTTGTTTCACGTTTAACCATTTCAGGCTGTCCAGCATTGTATGCATGTTAGTATATCTGTCACATTTTAATATTATTTTCATGGCTTTATTTTGCAGCTTCTGCATTCTTGCTATTTGGAGTGTGTTGGTACATGTATATAATATAGTAAACCCGTACTCGAAATGTGGCTTTATTATGGTATTATAAATATTTATTGCTGTATTTTTTGAAATTTTGTTTCTGATTCTTCCAAGAAAACTGATTTTTTTACCGATTTTTCTGCATATGTGCTCAATGTGTTCATTAAATTTTAGTTTTTTATCAATTATAAACCCCAGATATTTTATATGCTCGACTTTCTCTATTACCGAGTTATTTATTTCAATAGTTTGGTTCGAATTGAAATTAATTTCTATTATCTTTGTTTTGTTTTCATTAAGTTTTAGTTCATTCATTTTTAACCAGTTATTTATTTTATCTATGTTATATCTTATGATTTCCCGACATTCTTCTTCATTGTCTGCAATGGCGTATATTAATGTATCATCCGCATATAGGACTATGTTGCATCTTTCTAATATATTTGGCAAGTCATTAATATATATAATAAAGAGCATTGCACCTAATATGGAGCCTTGTGGAACTCCAAAGTCATTCACTATTTCCTCCGATATTAAATTATTTACCTTCGTTATCTATTTTCTGTTCTCCATGTAAGATTTAAACCAATTCAGCTCTTTTCCTCTTATTCCATACATAAATAGTTTTTCCAACATTATTTTCCTATCAATGGTTTCAAATGCTCTTTTGAAGTCAAGAAAAATCGCAATCAATTTCTTATCATTTCCTATATCTTTCCATTTACTAATGACATAGTTAACAGTTGTCTCACACGAGTGTTTTTTACGGAACCCTGATTGATATTTTGATAGTATATTATGTTTTTCTATATATATCTCCAATTGAGTTTTCACAACTGTTTCCAGTACCTTTTCACATGTTTTTAGAGTGTTAATTGGTCGATATTCCTCGCATTTCTTTGTATTTGCAATTTTTCTGATTGGTGTTACCATTGTTGTTTTCCAATTGTCTGGAAAACAGCCAGTCTCCAACGATGTATTTACTATTTTTAATAAAACACTACCAATTGTATTCCAGTTGTCCAATATAATCTTATTTGATATTTTATCATAATCAGTCTTATTTTTCATTTGTTTTACTATATTATATAATTCTAAATTATTTATTATACGAAATGTAAAAGAATCAGTTACATTGCATGATATTCGGTTTACATATTGCACATTATCTATCGATTCCCGAATATTACTTATGCTATATATAAAATAAGAATTAAATTTATTAGCAATAGTATAGCTCTCATTGTATTCAACATTGCCAAATATCACAGATTTTATCATACATTTGTTATCATTAAGTACTAGTCTTTTGATTTCTTTCCACATTTGCTTTTGGTCCGTTGAGTTACTAATTTTATTATTTATATAGTTATTTTTACTATTTTCAATTTGTTGTTTATATTTATTTCTGATTATTTTATATTCTGCCCATTTCTGATTAGAGTTTTCTGTTTTAGCTTGCAAATATCTCATTATTTTTTCTCTTTTCATTAACCGTAGTTCATCAGTAAACCAATTATAAACATTTTTATTTTCACGAATTTGTTTCTGAAACGTGCATTTTTTTACAGTATTTTTCAAGCATTTATCAAAAAACTCTACATTCTTATTTATATCTCTTGTGTTATCGTATATTAAGTTATTAGACAATTCTGTATTGAAAGTTTCTTTATTATATCTAAATATTTCGATATTTTTTCTTTCCGTTTGCATCCGGTTATTCGTCTTTGGGATTGTTATATTTACAATTTCGTGGTCTGATATCTTGTTTTTTCCACTGTTATTCACTATCGTTTTAAAGTTATTTGTTATTACGTAATCAATTAATGTTTTAGAATTTTCTGTTACATGCGTGCATTTATTTACTATCTGCTTTAGACCGTTGTCATCGAGCATACTCTTAATTCTATTCTTATATGTGTAGTTTTTTAACCAATCTATATTAAAATCACCAGCTATTATCATATCATATTTGTTTAAGTACCTCTCACTGATTTCTTCAATTATTTCTTCAAATACATTACAAAATTCAGATTCGCTATAACTAGGTGATCTGTAAATTGCTCCAATTATAAAGCTATAGTTTTCTAATGTAGCTCTGCAAAATAACATCCAGTATTTCATATTATCTACCTTTTCTATTAATTTAGTAATATTCCAGTGACTCTTAAAATATATTATGACACCTCCAGTTCTAGAGGACGTAGATAGCACATTGGTATATTGGTATCCCTGAATTTGTAATTCCTGTTTTAAATGTGTTCAATTTATAGTGGGATATACCTATAACTCTCTATTTTTCTTTTTCTTGAGATTTCAGAAAAATGAATTTGACTTAATTTGAATGAATATGACTTTTTCAAATTCATTTTTCTAAAATATCAAAATTATTTGAAAAATACCACCTAATGTGCCCCTTAGAGGACCGTCTGGAGCACCAATTCTATATAGTGGGATATACCTATAACTCCCTATTTTTCCATAAAGACCAATTATCTCTCCGGGAAAAATTATATTTTTATAATTGCTTTTTTATATTGTTTTGAACGTTTTTTGCATGTCCTTTTATTTTGCGTCCAACACGTATACTCTGGAGCACCTGTTCCATATGTTCCGGTCCCAGTTCCTAGATTATCCACAATTCTTGAAATTACCCATGACTGTTAAGTGGCTAACAGCGCTCTGTTAACCGATAAATTAACACTGTTAAAGAAAATGGTTCTTGTCTCTGCTACTTAAATTTAAATTTATCTTCGCACACATGAATCAAAATGCTAAATAAAATTAAAATAATATACATATCTCCAGTAATAGCACACATAGACTTGATAGATGCATTGAGAAGATGGATATTAAACCAAAAATCATGATTAAATATGTGGATGATTTGTTTTGTATAACTTCAGAGGGTGCAGTAGATAGAATTTTAGAAGCGTTGAATGGATTTAATCAATCTATTAAATTCGCAGTTGAGAAAGAATGCGATTCAAGATTATAATATTTAGATACATTAGTGATAAGAAAGAATGGAAGATTAGTTTTTGATTGGTATCAATAACCGACAGCATCAGGAAGAATTATTAATTATTATTCTAAACATAGCAAAAAAATCATTATTAATACAGCAAAAAATTTGATTGAAAAGGTATTCTCGATAAGTGACATACAATTTCATAAAAATAATAAAGAAACGATTAAAAATATTCTCATTGATAATGATATTCCATTACATTTAATATATAAACTAATTAATCAGTATAAATATAGGAGAGAAAGAGTAACAAATAGTATTGCACAAAAAACTTATAAAAAAATGATCTATATACCAGGTATATCAGAACGTCTAAAGAGATCAGGAATATATGATAAAGAAAAATATAGAATGATTTATAAAACGGATAACACATTATATTATGTTCCTATCCACTCTTGGAGGGAGCAAAGGGGTTCTACAAAGCATTTCCATCTTTACACGTTGTGTTGTTGGAGTTGTTTTCGCATTGTTATTATGTATTTGTTTTTGCCTTGTATCAGTTTCGGTAATCGGTTCTTGTTCCAGCTAAGTAGATGATTGGTCTGCTGTAGCAGGTCTAGGATAATGGGGCTGACATCAGTCGTTGCCTAGAAACAACGCCCCCTCTGTATTTTGGTGTAGTGATGGGGAACCTCGCTAACCTTTGATTCCTATCTTTTTTCCAGAAGGTGGTCGCTCTGCCTGACCTTTATTTGTCATGATGTTATACTCTTTTCCAGGGAGAGGTGGGCGGTCAGGGGGCTCATTGGATGGATTTTTAGAAGAGGGTGGAAGCCACTTCATTTTTTGCTATTATGTAACCCTATTAAATCTTCCCCGTATATATATATATATATATATATATATATATATATATATATATATATATATATATATATATATATATATATATATATATATATATATATATATATATATATATATATATATATATATATATATATATATTAAAAAAAGAAACAAAGTTTTTCTCTACGTTACTTTTTAAAAGCGATGTTATGAAAAAATATAACCATGCATATGGAAATCAAATATGCATGATCGAATTTTCCTAGTGTGTAAAAAACTAGTATAAAGCAATTTTAACATAAAAACGTCCGCCGTACCTCCGCTTTGTTGAAAACTGACAAGCTACTAAATAAAAGAATTGTTCTCATGAGTTGCATACCTTCATGTTCGTGTTTAATAATTGGAAATAACCGACGAAATTTTTTGCATTAGTAATGCGAACGGATGTTGCTGCTTCAAAGGCTCTGTACTACTTCAATGAATAAATAAAATAAATAAAAACTTAACTCAAGAAATTTTTATTAATACAATAAACCCTTTTTAATATTGAAAATTACATGTACATAAATGAAAAGCTAAAGGAAGATCTCCATGTATTATTTATTTTTGCAGAGACTGACTGAAATGGATGTTACATCCGATAACTGTAATAGTAGCATGTCATATTGCCGAAGTGCCTGCTCATATGGCTCATCATCAATCGATGATCATGATGATCTAAATGCCAAAGATGACGATATGACGTTTTGCATGTCCAATTACGCAAAGGAAGCATTGAAAATGATGTTTATGATGCGCTCCCACAATATGCTTACCGATGTTATACTTGAGGTGAAACAAGAGCTATTTCCTGCACACAAAGTGGTTTTGTCAGCAGCATCGCCATATTTCAAAGCAATGTTTACGGGAGGTCTAAAAGAAACTGAAATGTCTCGTGTACAATTGCAAGGGGTCAGTAGAGATCTCTAAGCACATCAAGTTCAATTGCGAAAAACAGTTTTTCCCGTTAAATTCTTTGTTGAATTGGTCCCTTAAACTATATCTTATGTCTGTGTATTTATATTTATATATGTAGGTGTGTCCCACAGCGATGGGTCGTATTATATATTTCATGTACACGGGTCACATACGAGTGACTGAGGTAACTGTTTGCCAATTGTTACCAGCAGCGACCATGTTCCAAGTGCCAAATGTAATAGATGCCTGCTGTGCCTTTCTGGAACGGCAACTTGATCCAACCAATGCGATTGGAATCGCTAGCTTCGCAGAACAACACGGATGTACAGAATTGCAGAGAAAGGCAAATCATTTTATAGAACGTCATTTTACTCAGGTAACAGTAAGAAAATATTATTGTAATTTTTTTAATAATTTTAAGGATCGAATAACTGTATTTAAAGGTATGCCAAGAAGAAGAGTTTTTACAGCTATCCGCTTATCAACTGATTGCTTTGATCCGTCGTGACGAACTTAATGTTCAAGGGGAACGAGAAGTGTACAATGCCGTCTTGAAGTGGGTGAAATTTGATGAGGAGAATCGTTATCCAAAAATGGAACCCATTCTTTTTTCGGTGCGATGCCAATTTCTTACGCCCACATTTCTACGAGAACAAATGAAAAACTGTGATGTTTTACGAAAAGTACCTGCTTGCCGAGAATATTTGGCAAAAATCTTTAAAGATTTGACTTTACACAAGCGGCCAGTTGTCAAAGAGCGTAAACCAAATACAACACGTATGATATTCGTTGCCGGGGGCTTTTTTCGTCAATCATTGGATATTCTAGAGGCCTACAATGTTGACGATAAAACGTGGACAACATTACGAAGTTTGCGAATACCGCGTTCGGGCTTGGGAGCTGCCTTTTTGAAAGGTATTTTTTATGCAGTTGGTGGAAGAAACAATTCAATTGGCTCATCCTATGATTCTGACTGGGTAGATCGCTACAACGCATTAACAGAACAGTGGAGGCCGTGTGCACCAATGACAGTGCCACGGCACCGTGTTGGAGTGGCTGTAATGGATGAACTTATGTATGCTGTAGGGGGATCGGCTGGATCTGAATATCATAATACAGTTGAATAGTGAGTTTGTCTTGTAAATTTTGCTACAAAGTGCAATTATATAAAATATTTACATAAAAATTTTCATTTAAGCTATGACCCAGAACTCGATCGCTGGTTCCGTGTTGAACCGATGCATGCCAAGCGACTTGGGGTTGGTGTAGTTGTGGTAAATCGTCTTCTTTATGCAGTTGGCGGTTTTGATGGCAACGAGCGATTGGCCTCTGTTGAGCGCTATCATCCTGAAGACAACGCATGGAGTTTTGTTCCACCCATGGCTTGTGGCCGCAGCGGAGCCGGTGTAGCTGCAATTAATCAGTATATCTATGTGGTGGGTGGATTCGATGGAGCACGACAACTGTCTTCTGTCGAACGTTTCGATACAGAATATCAAGTTTGGGAACATGTGGCACCTATCAAAATAGCACGCAGTGCATTGTCGTTAACATCTCTAGATGGGAAACTGTATGCTATTGGTGGTTTTGATGGAACGAACTTCCTTTCAATAGTCGAAGTTTACGATCCCAAAACAAATTCTTGGGAACAAGGTACTCCACTAAGTTCGGGAAGGTCTGGTCACGCGTCGGCTGTCATCTATCAACCATCATGCGTTAATAATTTTATGGATTGCATGGAAGAAGAGAGTAAAAAACGCGATGGAAGTGGTAGTGGTCCAGGAGGTCATTCAGATGATAGCTCAAACGACCATCCGAGTGGAAGCCGTTCAAATGGTTTATCAGATGGAACTTCAGCCTATGTTGGTTTTCACACTTCATTCGGAAGCAGTGGGTGTCGCAATTGTGAAAATGAAGTTGTTTCCAGTTCCAGAGAAAACGAAACTCATAACAACGAACATAAAAATAATCAGCATACTTCAATAAAAGACATTCCTCATATGAAACGTTTTCCTCTTCGATGTAAAAAGATGTGCAAAGCATCATCTGAAGCGCCGAACATAGGAAAAGAATGCTTAGCTTCAGAGTTTCCAGCTGACTTTGAGGGTCATTTTGAACAGCCATTTGCCATCTCTACCGAATGTGGCGATTTCAAAAATTCTACAAAATCAATTAAAGTCGACGGCAGCAATAACATGAAACCGAATGATTCCACTATAACTCTTTCTTCTCCGAATGATAAAAGAAGATTCCATTTACCTCATGTCCCAGCACAGTGGGCCATTGAAATTATAACAAATTGCAATGCTCGTAATATTATTCAAGAATATATAAATTGGCTTCTAAAGAAGCATTCGAAAAAGTTTTTAAAAGTATCATGCTAAAATTCTGGTTGAATATGTCTTTTCATCTTCATGTTTATAATTAAAGCTTACCTTCGTGTTCATTATGAATGCTATGTTGAAAAAACCTGAGTATAAGTGTGAAACTAGTTCTTAGAGTGTTTCATCTCAAAATCCTTCGCCAAATTAAGAAATTTGTTATCCAGAAGATTTATTTTTTACATGTCTCATACTACCGAAATCATATAAAATGGTAAATGTAAAAACAAAAACTACCCATTCGTCTGAATGTAAAAAGTCACCATTATCGTGAATAGAAAACGAAAGTTTTTTACGTGAATTACTTCCAATGAACAAAAAATTAATTTTTTATTTACAAAATTGGAAAAAAATGAAACAGCTTTCACGTGAAACTTTATTCACGATAAGGTTAATTGCTTCTTTGTACATATGTATGTGTAATATACTTATTTATATGTATTTATAAAAGTTTAAGTAAATTTTAATTTAATAAAATATTTTTTATCAATATTTCGATAACAGATAGCAACAAAAAAGCCTAGTCGCTACCTAGCGAACCAAAATTTCGAAATTCTCCTGGAAACAGGAGAATATAAGAGACTTTGATTGTGCCATTTGGACAATAGTCGCTTCAGTAACCTATCTGAACTGCCGGACAAGCGACAACGTGAGATAAACTTTTTCATCAGGAGCTGTTGGCGGTTTTCGCGCCCTACTACTTCACTGCCACTCGCTCGCTTTCTGTCTCCATCTTCAGCTATGTACCTGTCATCTTCCTCTAGATTTCATATCATTGTCTAGACCCGTCTATCTAAATGTTAATCTTTTTACTTTTCCATGTATCAGAAAGGGGTCTTCAATTTTTCCTATTTTTTAGCTAACTGTAAACCTAACCTACATACATAGTTGCCAGTTGCCATTTATAATAGTTTTTTCAGCAACTAAGTTCCGTACTAAGGTTGGTTTGGTTGCTATCCACAATCAGCTTGTAAGTTTGTATTTTATTAAATTTGGTTTTTTTTATTGTTTGGAGAAAAGTAATATTGTGTTACTCTACTTTGGTTGACTCTAATATTCTATGAATAAATTTGTTCTCTTTTAGGTTAGGTTAGTTTCAAAAGCCGCAGTCTATAATTTTAGCCGATTCATTTGAGTCCAGTTTGGTCCCATTGCGCTGCATGAGTGTGTATAAGTAGGGTCTCCCGTCCTATACATCGGAATGTGATTCGGTGTTAAACAAACACGATTACCGAGCAAGAGCTTTTCTTTCTCCTGATGACGTAGTCTAACAGTTCCGCTAACTCGGGTAGAGTTGAGCTGCCAATATGCGCCATTCTTTTGCTCAAGAAGTTGTTTCACCTTCTCCTCGTTTTTATAACTTTTTCGCAAGACCTTAAACGGAAAATTCAATATTTCGGTGCGCGTACCAATAAGATAGTTTTTCATACCCTTATCCGTACCCTGGGAATCTTTATTATGGCTAGTGATCTCACATAGTTATACTTGTGCCAGATGGATCTAGTAGTTTTATAAACTATGTACATACATATGTATGTATGTAAGATTTGTATAATTAAATTACAGTGTGGGCTGTTCTGTATTCCACGTGAAATCAATCTCCACAAAATTGTCATAACATTGTTGTTGCATATAAGCATTTACATACATATAACAATTCTAATTGGAACGAAATTTATGTGGAATGCAGAACAGGGAGGTATGTCTTTCTTTTGTTTATAATAAATTTATAGAGAAATTTCTTTTTATAGTTTAATTAAATAAGTGTTTATTTATGAATTAAATTTTCTTTTCATTAGAAGACTCGGTTCTTAAATAAGCACTTATTTAATTAAATTAAAGAGTCGAAGAAAATAACAATGTGTTTTGATAGTCTGTTTGTTTGTTGTAGGCTTTAAACTAGTGTCAATTCATCATGATAGTACATGCATATGCATGTATTATCTTCCCTAAAACTCATAATGATAAATAACTAGTAAAAATGAGAGAACACTAACATAAATAAATACATATTTAAAAAGTCATCAGTAGACCTTCAACCATTATGTTTGAAAAGTTTCCAACTTTAGAGTTTTAACAAATCCTCAAGGAACAAATCAGAATAACAGAAACATAAACATTGTAGGCTAGAAAGCTTATAAAAAGATTATAACATACAACTATTATTCAATATGAAACTTTAAAGAGAATGAATATCTCAAATAATTTTCATAATTTTATTTTTATGTTATTTCTTTTAATATTTATTCTGTTTTAAACATGACTGCAGCCATAGAAAAAATGCGTACATTTGTTTTTACAAACTTCTTTGTTTACGAGCCCTTGGGGGATTCCAAGATACAGGCGTCTTGTCTGTTATCGACACAATATTTAAGCCGCTCATTTGTAACCCTTTTATTGCAGACTGAAAAAATATTAAAAAATAAACGATTCAATATTATTTGCAAATATCAACAAATATTTTATTATTGTTCTATTGCTATAACTTTTTTAATTGACTGATGCAACAAATTGTGTTGAAAATATGAAACTTATCTTGGTCGGTTTTAATAAAAAAAAAAATAAGTTATTTTTATATTTTGATTTATGATATTATGATTAAAAACACATCAACGGTTCCAATACTTTTTTTTAATAAACATCACAGGTTCGTATATTTAAATAACCATACAAATTACATCAGATCAATTACAAAAATAATCTCGATGGTGAACACTAATTTGTGTTTTCTGCTTTAGTTTTGCAACTTTTTTGCAATGAAAGAAAAGAAAGAATGCAAAATCAATTCCAAATTTAAATTGCTTGTGAAATGCAAGTAAAGCAAAGATAGAAGGAATTTAAATTGTTTAACATTCATGAAAATTTATTTTCTTTAAAATCAGTTTTCCATTATATGAACTATAGCTGCTGGACGTTTCCACGTGTATTGGTCTCTGCTGTTTTAACGACTCATCAAAAAGACCAATTGTGACATATTAGGCTCAACATATATGCGCCAGCATAAACGCAGAATTTACACCTACTTAATTTTTGGATAAATTTGCGATACGCTATGTCGCTCAGGTACATATTTATATCCAAATTATAGTTAAGTAACACTCGTGACACATGTACTCTTATTTACTAACATTTACAGTAAGTTTTGAAAAAAATATTGCAGCAAGTACTTACCATTCTTCCCGGTCCCAGGCCACGCACCTTAACACGAATCGTTTTCCAACCCAATTCAACAGCTTTCTACATAAAAATGACGACTTTTGTATTTAAGAAATATGTATATACTTTTATGTTAAAACTTACAGCTCCAATACTAATTGCTGTAGCCTGGGCAGCGATATTAGTTCCTTTCCGTGTGTTTTTAAAGCCTTCAATACCACAGGATCGAATAAGACGTGGAACACCTAATATATTAAGCCGTCAAACTGAAAATGTTCGACAAAGAATACAATTACAAACCTTTGCTGTCGGTGAAACATATTATGGTATTATTAGGAGAAACTCGCACATTAGCGACTGGAAGTTCATTAAACGGCAAGCCATTAAACAATTGTGTAGCTGTACCGGCATCGGGGAAAAATTTTTCTTTTCTAAAAAGAACAGTTGGTAAACAATAAGAACACAATTTTCTAATGAATTGTTTTGTTTGTATTACTTTCCGAACAAAGTATCAATGTCAACGGATTTTTCGCCGACAGTTCCCTCGTCTTTAACTGGCATAGAGGCCAGCATCTCTTTTCGGTCTTCAACCTTTTTCAGCACCGTACATGTATGCAGAGCATTAAAACGTTGATTTTGAACTGCATTACGACCAGCTTTTGAAAACGCAAATAAAAAAGATTTTACAGCCATATTTATCTAGAATTCCGTGTCACAGATGAACCAAGGTGTCTAACTCATAAGCTATATTCTGTGGCCTTGTAAGGAAAAACAATTTTGAACATGCAAGCCGTATTTTTATTTAATTACATCACACATGATCAGATCATATGTGTAAACAGCTGATAACCTGCTGGTTCATATATAATTTACATACTGATAACTGTTTTCAGGAAAACATTAAAGTTATGATAGTGGTTTATAAATTTGAACTTACCTTAGTATATTCATGGTGTAAATGCATATACAATTCAAATTCTATCATAAATTGTTTAATGTAAGAGCACGTTAAATTAAATGCAGGTGAAACGTAACAACAGACATATTGCTACTGCCATCTGTGGTAAAATTACCAACCATCACATAAAATTTTGTTGTTTTTGTATTATTAGCAAAATGAAATTATGACAAATATTTATTTGGGATAAGATCAAGAATTATTCCAATAAATATAACACGACGTAAGTACATAAGTATATTAATTTTTTGCTATTTTATCGTAACTACAATCTCAGCTGTCAAACCATACTGCTGATTTACACAGGGTAGCACATGCTTCAACAGTGACATTTAATTTTTTTTTTTTGTAAGAATTCGCTTTGCACGTGTTAGTCGGACTTCTGCAATTTGTTTTGAAATCGAACTAAGAAGGAATTAAAATGGCTTTAAAACGTTTAAAAAGTAAGAAAGAAGAGACATATTTTTATTTAATTTACATCTATTAATAATACTTTTCTGTTTGCAGCTAAAAAATCAAAACGCATGACCGGGAAATTAAAGCACAAGATTGAGAAAAAAGTACGTGAGCATAATAGAAAAATTAAACGTGAAGCGAAAAAGAATCCTAAAAAAGGAAGCAAAAAACAAAAATTGATACAGATCCCAAATATTTGTCCATTTAAAGAGGATATTTTAAAAGAAGTGGAGGAAGCAAAAAGGCGCAAGGAAGAGGAACGCCTTAAGAGACGCGAAGCTTTTAAAAACGAAAAGGATCAGAACAGGTTCAAATCTCTAGAGGCTCTCGTTGATGATGCTGATATGCGTGGAACGGTGCATACAATATTACATGAAAATGATACTGACAATAGTGAGGTACTATAAATTTATTTTATTGTTTTACATATGTTTGTGACCATTAAACATTGGAATTGTTCAGAATTTAGAGCTGAAGATATATGTGTATCTACATATATGTAGCTATACTAACGAATTATTAATGCTTTCACTTATAAAAACATATTATTACTTTTTGTTTGATATTAGAAAAAATATAAACAATCGGGATCTAAAGAACAGTCACTGAAACAGTACTTCAAAGAGTTTAAAAAAGTTTTGGAAAATGCCGATGTCGTATTGGAAGTGGTAGACGCTCGCGATCCTTTAGGCACACGCTGCTTGGAAGTTGAACGTGCGGTTCGTTCGTCTGCTGGCAATAAACGTCTTGTTTTAATATTAAATAAAGCCGATTTGGTTCCCAAGGAAAACTTAAACGCTTGGCTGATGTATTTCAGACGTTTGGGTCCAGTGACGGCATTTAAAGCTTCTACTCAGGACCAAAATGCAAAGTTGGGCAGGCGCAAGTTTAATCAAATGAATTCGGAAAAAGCAATGCAGGGTTCTATGTGCGTTGGAGCAGAATTGTTGATGTCTATGTTAGGGAACTATTGTCGTAACAAAGGCATCAAAACATCAATACGAGTAGGTGTTGTTGGTATACCAAATGTTGGAAAGAGTTCAATCATTAATTCCCTTACTCGAGGCAAAAGTTGTTCAGTTGGATGCACACCTGGTGTTACAAGGTAAGAATACCTCTATTAAGTAATTACTATGTTTTTTAACTAATTTTTTTTAGGGCAATGCAGGAAGTTGAACTAGACTCCAAAATAAAACTTATTGATTGTCCCGGCATTGTGTTCACGAGTTCTGGATGCAATGACAATATGCCAGCTGTTCTAAAGAATGCCCAACGTGTAGGAGATGTAAAGGATCCTTTTACTGTTGCTGAAAGCGTTTTGAAAAGGGCTAGCAAAGAATATTTCTGTAAATTGTATGATATTACTGAATATGATACATTTGAGGAATTCTTTGCCAAAAAAGCCGCCAGAATGGGTATTTATAATTATATCATTCATAATCTATTAGATTAACTTAGTGTTTTTAGGAAAATTTTTAAAGAAGGGTGTACCCGATGTTGTTGCCGCAGCACGTAGTGTACTAAACGACTGGAATACGGGAAAAATTAAATATTGCACTCATCCGCCAGAAGTTGAAATAAATAAAGATGTTCACGTTAGTGCTGCTATCGTTCATGCAGAGGCTCGCGAATTCGATGTTGATAATTTCGAGGCAATGGAAACAGATATTTTAAACAATTTTGATGTGAAGAAGGACGAAGTTATGGAAATTACGTCTACTGGGCCTGTAGAATTTAAAGCACCCACCGAAGATGATGATGTGGCAGAAGCCAATACAATAATTGATGAAAGTGAGGTACGCAGTAAAGGAAAGAAACGTAAATTGGATGATAATGGCAACAGAAAACCAAAAACAGATCCAACAATGGAACTAGAAGGTAAGCACCCGAGTAAATAATAATTCTGAATGTAATTATTAAGTGAATGTATGAACACTCAATTACAATATTTAAAAAGTATCTCGTGCCAATCAAGTTCTATAGGTGTTTTCATTTATTTATTTTTTTTTTTTGCTTTTTATGGCAGCCAAATAATAATTTAGTAAAAAAAAAAAATAAAATACAATTGCAAGATGCAATGGTTAAAAAATTTAAGCAATTTGTGACATTTTTGAAAAATATGCAAAATTGGTAAAAAAAAATACAATTACCAATTATATAATGCAAGATAAAAAAATTTTCGAAACAAGGTTTTTGTCATGTCATGATCATAAATAGATTATTAATAGATCAGAAGTTACAAAAATGTTTCGTTTAAAAACGTGATAACGTAGTCTGTAATTATTTTCTATATACGGGTACATATAATGTTTAACTTAATCTATGAAATATTTCCTTTAACTAAATTTCTTTTATTTTTTAGGAAATCAAACTCTCAATAAAAACATAAAGGAGCAGTTAAAGAAAAGGAAGAAACAAAATGCACGTAATGAAAAGAAAGTTGCCAATATTGCTGATGTTCTCGATAATTTCAGCTTAAATGCTACAAAAGACGATGATAAGTACGACTTTGACGAGGACTATGCAATTGAGTAACCGGTGCCTGTTGATAAAATTCTGACTTAAAATAACTATTAATGCTTCTGTTTATAATTGGTACATAATTTTAAACTATATACATATATGTATAGGAAACTGTTTGAAAATAAAATAATTTTTATTTTAAATATACTTTTCACAGAACTTGTTTGAAATTATTTGCTGCTGAGAGATGTAGAGTAGCCAAACAAGTTAAAGGAGTTAACCAAAATGACCTTAAATTTCATACTGGGCTAATATTTCTGTCACAATTGCTTTTCTACTCCTTTAAGCAAATACAGTTTTATGAAAAAACAGTTTCTATAAGTATGCGGTAAGTAGTACACCAGGAATTAATCACTGGACGTAGGACTGCCCATCCCAAAATATCTGTTTATTGAACGTCGAATGTTTAAGAAGTCCATTATTTTTGTTTGTATGTTTTCTACAATTTAAATTAAATAATCTGGATTTGGTGCATCGTATTTTTCCCTTCTCTAGCGCCCATAATTAATTGATTTGATAGAATATAAAAAATTTCATTTGAATTCGATAAACGAACATCATTTAAAAGAAAAAAATTGCTTATAAGAAAAAAATTCATAACTCTTGTTTTTGATTAATATCACAGCACTTTCTATCGCTTTATAAAAAATTGGTTAAACGAAGAACCATTTAAACGAAATGCATTACTTTATGAAACAAGCATCGATTAAAAGGAAAAAGTGGTTTATCGCTGACGAGACACCATGCAGTGTCGATTCATTTTAATCGTATTATTTCATGCTACCGATGAAATCTCACTTCACAAAATCAATTTAAATACAACTATTTCATTACCATAGATGAATGAAGATGGTGGAGTTTAAAAATAAATTATTTTTACAAATTTTTAACAATAAGCTTATATAAACAGTTATAAAATTTTTTTAACAATCAATTGTCTCAGAATTAATTACTTCCCGTAATTTTAATAAATAATCTTAAAGGTCCGACTAAAAAGTTATTGACGACAAATCATCAACTCCGGCAGCACTATTAAGCTTTTCCGTTATTTCTCTTTATCTCTTTTGCTTAGACGAAAACTAATTTCTTCAACTCCTTTTCACATCACAATTCTTTCATCAGTTTCTTAGTAAATTTTCGGTAACGCGGGCATCTGTGTTTATCCACTCAATTAAATTTTAAATAAAAATAGTAAAAAGTGATAAAATATTCCACTAATATTGAGGATTTGTTTCTACAAAAGTGTTAATTTGCCAATACGTGTGTAAATTGTGTTTTTAAAATGAAAATCGTAATTTTGTCAAAGTCAAAGCTGCCGGCGCAGTACGTCTTGTTTAGTTTTTTGTTCGCGTCGCTTCTATATAAAGTGTTCCCTGTGAGTGTTTCTGTAAAAGAAAACAGGAAGGAAATAAAACAACACAAGAACTGGGATAGAAAAGTAAGTATTTTAATTAAAATTAATGCATCTAAATACATAAGTATGTATACATACATATGTATGTATTATGTACGTGTATATACATAAACACATATAAATAATAGACAAGACGATTTTTTGTTCCGCGCACAGTATGTTTCATTAATATTATATGTATATTATATATATATATATATATATATATATATATATATATATCATTAATATCGGTTCAGTATTTTGGGGAGCATTTAAAGTTGTTACCAGGGCTGCCAGATGTTGTGATTTTTCCCCAAACAAGGCGATTTTCAAGTTTATCGAATGAATTTGTTGGCTGTCACATGTAGCACTGATTTAGATATTATTTTTCGATAAAATAAACCACTAAAAATTATAATAATGCTCAAAGCATTTACAGTGAATCATATGGCGAAAAATCGCATTTTTCGATATTTACAAGACTTATTGTTAATAAAATGCAACGCTTAAGCCTGAAATACCAGCCTGTTCTTGATAAGCTCCTGTTGCTTACATTAAGTTCCTCTATAGATAAGTATATTGGACTCTTTTCGATGTTCGAAAGCAATATATTATGGAACTGAGATTGAAAGTGAACTAAGAAATGTCTTATATGATCACATAACAATTTTGAAACAGCAATTTAAAAATAAATATTGAATCTTTTGTAGGAAAATATAAAGGTTTTGCATATTTATAAGGAACTGTCGATAACAAAATGCAAGAAAAGTTGTCTGTAATTATGTGTACAAAAGTCTCGGTGGGTGAATATTAACTTAATAATAAAAGTTGAGCTACATTACACTATTTTAAAGTCTTTCTGTTAATAACTCAAGTGATTGAAATAGTGTTTCATTCTAAACAAAATAGCTTTGATCACTTTATTGATTTTTCTAAGTAGTAAGACTTACGTAGAAAGAGTATTTCAAAAAAAGCTTTACCATTGCTGCACTAACTTTAAGATGCCTTAATTAGAATAATTAATTATATGAATGTAAATTAAATTTGATGCAATACTTATGTAAGTTTTGTGTGCTTATAATACACACGTACATACATAAAAATATATATGTGTCGAACACATTTTAGTTTTCATATACATACATACATATGTATGTGTATTCTTTGTAGATATTTATGTTGTTTTTCATTAAATACATTTATTGAATAATATTACGCATACCCCGGTGTTCTATCTTCCACTACAAAATAAAAGTGAACAACTTTTTAATTCCACATGGACAATTTCACTGTGTTCTAGAAAAGTAATGGAACTTTATTTTCATGACGATTTCATTTTTATTTTGTTTTTAACAAACATAAGAAAAAACAAAAATTAACCTGCTTAAGCGAATGGTTTACATTTCAATGGGAATTAGCGGTACAAATTCTCGATGCATTTGACTACTCGATACTATTATTAGAAACGCCAAATGATTGTACACCTTTTATTCCTTCGACAGCCGCATGAAGATCACAAAGCTGTGCAACTGCATCATCCTTAGGTGATATGTGTTGTATATTGTTAGGACCACCACCAGTTGCTGTTATTTCCCTTTTGTTCACACATAATTTTTTTGAAATATTACCACTTTAACGAATTTAAGAACACAAACTGGGTGGAATTTTCACATTAATTTTACAAATGCAGAACACAGACTATATTTTATAAAAAGAAAAACCAAGGAAGGTATGTATTTTGTCTGTCGATTATGGCGATCTCTTTTTCTTAAAAAAAAAATAAAAGTTTTGACGTCTTTCGCCGATCTTTGACTACCCGTTTTGGCTATGGACGTGAACAAACCTGACAACCCTGAATGTTACTAATCCATGCATACAGCTAACCCACAACAAACAACAAAATAATCTTAACCCTTTCGCTACACTGTGTCCATATTTATCCTCTTGGCTTTCTTAATCATTTCGTTTAATTAAAAAAATTTTTGTATGTTTCTTAATTAAAAATAGAAAACCATAAAGTAACATATGATTTTATGTAATATTTTTGGTGAAAATGCAATTTTTATTTTTCCATTAAAATAAAAATACTGGTTCAAACACCTAAATAAAACTTTGACTTAATATTCTGTATTAAAGACATATTATATAAAGCATCGCGGACGTTTTTTCCAAACTTGCATGTTTCCATATGGTTACAAATGCTTCTTTCGGCTGTTTTTTGTGTAAACTGCATACGAAAAAAACCCTCCCGAATGAGGTATAAAAATAGTGTTTGGTTAGTGCCAGAATTTTGGAATGCACCAAGGTAAGGGATTTCCCTCAGATATAATTGTTCATCTAAAATTATTCCAAAATTTATTTTTCCAATTTTGCCATAAACGAATTCGGGCCACGTGAACAATAACAGCAAATAGATTTCAAAAAAATTACTTCGAATCTTAAAAGTTTTGATTACAGTATACGAACATTCTTAATGGATGAATTTTTAACCCACTTTTATGAATCTTTCAGTTTGGTGTGTAGATTTTGCCTGAAAAAAAAATTAAAATATTGAGATAACGCAACCAAGCATAGTTGCGAAATGTGACAAAAGTATGGGGTGCAGACAAAATGATTTCCCTCTTGCTTTGTACAGAAATTCCTAAAAAAATGGACTTTAAATTTGACGAACAAAGAACTGATATTGAGAAAAAAACAGAATGCAAAATAGTCACCGAGTGGCTATTTCTCGTTTCCGAATCTGGAGAAATGGCTCGGCGAAAAGAGAGTTCCAACGATGAGTTCATCTTACAAACAAATACTTATTTTGATGACCTCGACAAATCAACTTTTTTTAATCGATGCAAAAAATTGGAGAAAGGTTAGACAAAGTGTATAAAGCTCAAAGGAGACTATGTTAAAAATAAAATGATTTTTTATCCAAAAACCTATGTGCTATTCAAAAAATGGCGGACATGCCCATGTAGTTTTATTTGTATATTTGTAAATTAATTTCATACATATTATTAAAAAAAAAAAAATTATTTCGAATACATTAAATTATAAAAAAATAACAACCATTTTTTGTACCATAAAGTAAGCCAATTAGAATCCAAAATATTTTAAGCAAATTATTAATATCAGTTTTTATGGCCAATAGTAGCAATAATTGAAATAATAAGATTCTTTGAACCGCTTAGGGAGAACTCGTAGCGAAAGGGTTAAATAATTGACCAATAAGCTATTAACTACAAATCGTCAAGTCCGGTACCTCTATTAAGCTTTTCCGTTATTTCTCATTATCTCTTTTGACTAGACATAAACAAATTTCTCCAACTCCTTTTCACATTTCAATTCTTGCATCAGTTTCTTAGAAAATATTCTGTGTTGCGTACGTTTTTATTCATCTCAATTAAATTCGGAATAATAATAATAAAAAGTGATGAAAATATATATAAATGATAATGTTCAACTAATACTTGTAGTTGTTTTTTTTTTCAAAAAATGTTTTTAAAAGAAAGTTTGTAATATTGTTAAAAGTCAAAGCTGCCGGCGCAGCATCTTGTTTTCGCTTGTAGTGTTCGCATATGCGTGTGTTTTTTGTTTTTGTTTTTTTTTTTTTTTTTGTTAACAGAAAGCGGAAGCAATTAAAATATGTATGTAAAGTAACTGAGGAAAAAAATGTAAGTTAGTATTTTATTTTATTAGCAATCAAGCTCGCATCTATGCAAACCGAAACCACACAAAAATTATTGCTATTAAGAATGTACTATTTAAAAATGTTACTAAATAGCAGTCGTTAATTTTGCCGTTACATTTTTTAATCAACTCAGCAATCTTTAAATAAAGTTACTGAATAGCACTATGGGGCTGTTGCATAGACCTTATCAATGTGCCTGGAGGTTGTCAGTTTGTTGGGTGATTTATTTCGCATGTGCTCGCAATTAATTAATAAAAATAATTTTATTTGTTGCGGGTTTATTGATCCACATATACATATGTATGTACATCAGCATATCGAGCCTTTGGTGCAATACCGTAGTAACTCAAAATTTGAATTTTTTAAGGTTATATTACGAATTTATTCGCCTTGCCGTTTTTTATATTTTGTACAAGTTTCATAAAAATATTTTGTATACTCAGCTCTTGAGAAAAGAACCAAATTTTCTTTCGCCATTAAGTTGTGTGTAAATTCAAAACTTTAAACTCAATTTCTGCAAAACAACATTTTTTGAATTATTGCGTTATTGCAGCAAAGGCTCGATATGTGCATGTATTTCCTTAGCGCCAAGCAAGTTACCAGTAGATCATGGTTGAAATGCCGTAATTAATATTTATAATTATTATATTTTATAGTACAAAGAGATCTATTGACAGTTTGCAACTAAAATCGCAAGACTTTAATGAATTGTCGTTATAGCTTTCCTCTAAACAAGTTTTTTTGTCTCTTTAATGCTGGCCGGTTTGAATTTTCCTGCTTTTACACTGAAACAATTGAAATCAAATCAGTTGATGTATTTTATGACCCGAACAAAATTTGGCTAGCTCGTCAGCCGTCGGCTACGGCAGGACTTGAGCAGCTGCCGACCATTTTTTTTTTTTTTTTTTTTTGTTAACCGCCATCGCTAATCAAAATCTTCCACGCTACTCACTGCACTACACATCGTTTTCTCGTCTATTCCATCAGGTAATACCTTTTTCACACACGTCAAGTTTTTTTTGGCCAATACCTGTTTTTTGCTCAAGTTTCAATTCAGCTGGGAGAACGATAGGCAGAGCATGTATTCTTCTTCCTTTCTCTCTTCGAGCTGAATAAAAACTTGTGCAAGAAAACTTGACGTGTGTGAAGCAAGAAAAACTTGACCTGTGTGAAAGTCCCCTTTCACACACATCAGGTTTTCTTGATCAAGTTTTTATTCAGCTGTGAGAATGATAGAGAACGTATGTACTACCTTCTCTATCTTTCTCACAGCTGAATTGAAACTTGATCAAGAAAACCTGATGAGTGTGAAAGGGGGCAAACAGGTATAATTTTGATTGCACAAGTTTTGACTCATCTCAGAAAGATATAGAGAGAAATACATGTTTTTCTCTCATTCTCTTAGGTCTTAATGCAGCTGGGAAAAAAAGATAGAGTGATGTTTTTACTCTGTCTTTCTCTCAGCTGAATTAAAATTAGGGTGATTCAAAAGACGTATTTTACCTAGTTCACACGAACTTTTGTCGGGCAACTTTTATTTCAGCTAGACAGATAGACAACGTATTTGCTACCTTCTCTATGAGCCCTTTCACACACATCAAGTTTTCTTGCTCAAGTTTCAATTCAGCTGGGAGAACGACAGGGAGAGTATGTATTCCTTTCTTTATCTTTCTCCCAGCTGAAGTGAAACTTGAGCAAGAAAACTTCATGTGTGTGAAAGGGGCCTATCTTTTTCACAGCTTAATTAAAAGTTGCGCGACAAAAGTTGCCGTGTACGAACCGGGTGTTTGTTTCATAAACAAAAATAAATGAAAAAATTTTTCATCATATGTATAAAAAAGCGAGTGCATGTACAATGCACTTTACCAAATATGTACATATATAATATACATAAGAGCACAAACCGTTTTCATAATAATTTCAGTTTACGGTTATAACAGGTCGCTAAAACAGAAATTATTGTTTTTATAATTTTCATATAGAATGAATGTGATATATTGGTTGTCTATGGCATTTTACTTGTATCTCCTAGGTCAGTTGAATTTTGTAAGGGTGCAGGCCCAAGTCACGTTGCAAAGTTCGTCAAGTTGTTGTCTGCGAAAGGCCGAAATCTTGTGTGCTCCGCGAAATTGACTGTCTCGGATTCGTCTGCATATTCCCACGGACAGCGGCGATGTGTTTCGTCATGTTACGTATGTTGATATGTTGTTTACTGAATCGGTGGACTCAAATGTATCGACCCTACTGCGAATAGTCCTCCCGGTATAATGCTCGTTGCCCGAAAAGGACGCTTATTTCGAATTTTATTATTTGGACGTGTTGTTGATCGTGTATGTGTTGCTTATCGATCGTGTTGTACGTGTTGTTTATCAGTCTACGGTTATTTGGCAAAACAGACCTAGTAAATGGCAGCTAATTTTGTACAAGAAGCTTCTACAAATATGACCACTATCAACTGTGAAAATTCCAAAGTCCCTATTAACCCATCTTTCACTAATATAATCGATAAACAATCAACGTCGTTTTAAAACTGTTTGGGAGTATCAAACTAGTGTTGATGTGTTGTTGATGTTGAGTTAAAGTGGTGTTGACACAAAATTGACGACGATGTTTTCTACGCCAATTAGAATACGGGTTATTATCAAATTTTATTTTCACAATATTAATTGGGATTTTTGATTATTAATTTGTATTTTCCGACATCAATTGGGATGTCTTATTATTAATTTGTTTTCTCAACAGAAAAAGGTGTAGCCATCTCAGCTGTCCTAGTCTTATTTAATGTATCTTGTTGTATTTGTTATAGAACTGACCGTTGCTAATTAATATGCCTTAGACTAGTTTTAACCGGCTTCAAAAAAAGAGGAGGTTATTATATTTTTTATATGTACAGCGATTTTTTTGTTATATATGGACCGATTGTGAAAATTCCTTTTTTTATGTGAAAGAGTACGCTCCAGGGCTAGTCCCATAAATGATAGAGGCAGGGTGAAGGGTATCTATCATACAAAGTATATCTGACTATAATAGTGATACTGTTCCAAATTGGTCGAGGTCAGCATCAAATGCACGTAGTATCAAGAGAAACTGACTGCATAGGAACAATACAACATCTTTTTATCGTATATCTATTAGTATCGTATGAGTATAATAGAGAAAGTCATTTGACCAATATGCAAAGAAGCAGGTGGAAGTGTATCTCCCACACTGATACTAAATTTTTCAAAGCTCAAAGTAGAAACTTTCGAACAAAAAATTTAACCAACTTCACAAATCTCTTCTCTATCTCTTCTCTCTCTCTCTCTATATATATATATATATATATATATATATATATATATATATATATATATATATATATATATATATATATATATATATATATATATATATATATATATATATATATATATATATTACGTGTATGTTCGTGATCGCTAAACTCAAAAACTACTGGACCGATTTTGAGCAAATTTTATATGCATGCTACACAGAAACACTCCGTGAGGAGTGTGTAGTTTGAAGTTCGTCCGACAGATGGCGCAATATTTAGTTTTTTGTGTTTTGCACGATAGAGATTAGCGCGATAAGCTTATGCTGTGTTTCGCTGAAGGCGTTGGGTCCTTAATCAGCGTGTGGTGGCGTTAATTAGCGCGATACCGGTATTTGAAAAATAATTGCTATGGCGATTTAGTGCACCTTTCATTCTTCTTCGAAATATCAATCCGCCATGACTTTGCAACGAAACCAGACTTGCAGTGAAAATAAAATTTGAAGGCAAAACAACGTTTGCCCGGGTCAGCTAGTAAAATATAAAAAGTTTGAAATAACTACAATATTAATATATGCGTTACTTACTGAGATCTTTGAAGAGGGTGCCAAGAAAGGAAGATGTTAAAGATTTAACTTATAGCTTTCGGTCATGTTGGCCCCAGCTTCAAAGATCTCAGTGGGTAACGCATATATTTATTTTTATTTTTTTTTCAAACCCTTTATTATAGTCTATTTCTAAAATCGGCTCAATTTTTTTGTTAAAAAGTTGTCATTACAACTCAATTTTCTTTTGACTAGTTTCATTATTTATTTTTTAATTGCTTATGTACATATATTTTATTATTTAAATGAAATGTCTTTACGTTCATTCTTAAGAGAAAATTGTAAACCTTTTTATTGCATTTTGTATGGCCAGAGCAAAGATACTTGGATAAAGACAAGATACTGTTGCAGTGCCTTAGCTGGTATTCTTAGTGGATGGATTTTGTCTAAATTCATAATTAAATCAATTTTGATTTCCAAAAAATATGAGAACTCAATACAATTGCTGATAATTTCAATTGCTGGTATGTATGGACGGAGCCCTATGCTCCCCACAGGAGTAAGCGGAATATATATATATATATATATATATATATATATATATATATATATATATATATATATATATATATATATATATATATATATATGGACGGAAAAATCGTCCTTTGCTTTTCTAATCTGCCTTGACTTTGTTAGTGAGTGGGTTTCTATTCACGGATGCTGCGAAATGTATAATTCTAATGATATTTATATCCTTATTCGGGAAATCGGGACGCAGTTATATGCGTGCATTAACTTTTGCATTTATTATATCCGGTAAGTTGAGAAGTTGTTAATTTTCATTTATTAGAAACGTTCGAATTCAAAAAGGTCCAATTGAAAATCTATCATCAAATACCGGAGAAATCGTACGAACTTTTTCGTGCTCCAAAATACTGGCGATCAATTTGACGCGGACACGCTTCGATTTAATGATAAAACCCTTTAAGAAAACCATAGTTCATATGAAGGACGATATAAAGGATGTCCAAAATACATTTAATCAGCTCAAGAATGTTACGGAGGATATACATAGAGAAGTACTGTTAGAAGATCCGGAGGAAAAGGAAAATGTCGAGACGGAAGACAATTCTTTCACTGGCCTATATAGAAGTTATCGAGCTGATCAGCAGTCAAGTGCAGAATATGTTCAAAATCGTTATAAAAACAAGTTTAAACTACGTTGTCTTAAGCAGCTGGACAATGGCAAAGCCCGCTGCAGGAAGGCATTTGCTAATGCTTTAAAAAAATGCTACGACAAAATGCCATTTATTATTAAGACGTTAGTCTGTTGGCCATTCAAGGTGGATTTTTTATGTAATATCAATGTGTTGGGCAATCCAGAAAAGATCTGTGATCCTTCGGATGCAGTGCCAGACAATTTTGGTGAAAGTTTCGTTGAGTTGACTGCAGCTGAAAAGGAACTTTATGATGGCTCTAATGTTAAAGTTAATTATACAATTTTAAGTTCTGATGAAATTCCTGGAGTAAAGTGAGTCTCGTTTTTTTTTGTTCTTAAAAATATAAAGTTGAATTTAAATTCTGAAATACTTTTGACCTTAGGGCGGCTGAGGAAACTGCTAAAAGTGTAGCGAACGAGTTTAAAATTAGAAAACTAATTTTCGATTCAATTTTAAAAATAATGCAACAATTTCTAGGATTTATGGTTTTGAGAATTTTTTATGGTACGTATCGCAAAATTTGAGGTTATCCTTGCCGGAGTGTATTATACATTGATCGGCACATACTTTTTATATGTGTATGCTGATTATAGTTTTCGTCAATTGTGTAGATCAGTTTTGAAATATTATTGTTTGGAAAATATGCACCGCTCCTGAGTAGATCCCATGATAGAATTTTCGAATGAAAGGATTGACAGTTGAAGCCGGTATAAATTATTATTTAAAGTTACTAGAGTAAAGTTTTTTCTCTTAAGACATTCAGTGGATTTTAAGGAAATTCAAACTAAATATATATATGAACTCTGTGCTGCCGAATGGTGACATGTCCATTTTTTAGTTTCTGAGTCATAGTTGCTGAGTCATATAAAGCCTTCGTGCCTACTCGAATATGCAGGTTATTACCCTTTAATTTTGAAAATATACAAGACATACCTACCAGTACAGTGAGTGATAATACAATTGAAACTTCTCCAAAAATTTATTCTTTCAATAGACAGAAAATACTCCTAGTATAAAAGTGTTCTTTTCCAGCGGGACAATGCATGCATACGTGTGCTCTTTACATGGCAATATTCCATAAATTAGGCTACCAATTTGTTACGTCATCCGCCGTATTCTCCGGACTTGATCCCGAATAACTATTTCTTGTTTTTAAACCTGAAGAAATGGATCAGCGGAAAGAGATTTGACAACTAATCATCCCACAAACAAATACCTATTTTAATAACCTCGACAAATATTATTTTTTGGAAGGGATATACAACATTGGCGAAGCGTTGGACAAAGTGTATAGAGCTCAAAGGAGACTATGTTGAAAAATAAAATGATTTTTCAATCAAAAAACCTGTATTTCATTCAGGAACTCACGGAGTTATTGAGTCACCCTCGTATAAGCAATTTTGATAAAATTACTTTCTTTCATTATTATTGCTGTTCGTTGTAATTTGATTAACATTAATTTGTAATTTTGATTAACATTATCCGTACCTGATTTAAAGTTTATTCTACTTAAGATATTCTAAGAATCAGTATGGTGTTTTAGTCTAGAACAAGTAGATGCTAGTGCTGTCTTTTGTGAAGATATTATACCTCTATATCTTTGTTTTATTTTCAGTAACCAAATGCTTTGAATCAGTTAATATTTTCTGTGAACATACAAAGAATTTTATAAATTTTCACAACAAATTTGTAAAAATTTAACTAAAAAGAAAATCATTTTACTTGTACCCTAAAAATTCCAACTAATACGGTTATTTAACAGCGGCAATAATAATTTTGACCACAGAGTACTCAACCAGAGTACTCAACTTTGACGTATAAAAAGGGTCCGAATCATATTTGCTTAACTTTGTATAACGTGCATTAAGCTTGTAAGAAGAGATATCTATATAAAAACAAATAGCTTTGCTATCTCTTTCACATAAACTTTATGCATGTTTACAAAGTTGTCGAGTCTAGTTCTAGTTTATGATTTTGACAAAATAAAATTTACTTGAGATCAAGATGAATTCACAACAGGTGGCCTCATTAGCCCAGGTGATCATCAGCTGTTCTAAAGAGAATTGAGCAGTTCAAACCCCAAGTGTCAAAATTTGTTTTTTTTATGTTTGGTTATATGTATTTGATTAATAATTAAAAAAAAGAAGAAAAAACAACCAACAAAAACAAATTTAGACCAAAAATAAAATAATTTAAAAAATAAGATGAATTTTATTTTTATTTCTTATGCAAGCTTTCAGACATAAAACTAAGATATTCAAAGTACTTATCGAATTAGAAACAGCATTGTTGTATTTCCACCTTCTAACGTATATGAAGCCGCATTCGCAATTGTAGAAAGACTTGTTAATATCGTATATTTCCATTTCAGTGTCTTAGCTGATCCGGCACATCATCTGGTAGATGGTCATGAACTTCTATACAGTTTAAGCCGCATTAGTAACTGTTGGAACACTGCATAATTCTATATTTTTATTTTCATTGCTCATCCGGTAACCTAGTAGACGATCATTAATATTGCGCTGATATATAGACCGTTTCTCATAAAAATCTATTGTAAATTTAAAATTATTTTTTTTTAATTTTGTTTTTGGTTTCCTACACTTTTATTGAAAAACTGATTGAAAGCGATTTTCCTTGTGTTGTAATCAGATTTTTTTAACAGATTGGTTAAGTTGTGGTAGGGCGTACTGCGTGTGGTTTTTTGTGTGTTTATATTGTAGTAGTAATAACACCGCCAGTTAGCGCGTAGACTTCAAGGCAATTTGTGACTGAGTACCTGGGTTCGATCCCTGTTCAGGACATGTCATTAACATCATGAGTTTTTCTGATTTACATTAGCGTGGCATTCTGGTAATTGTTGTTGGACTGTTTAAGTGATGAAGGCATAGTTTAATAATCTCTACGCTAATGTACACACTACATCTCGACGCCCTCCTTCTTTGGTAATATTAGCAGAATCCTAAAAACAACAAAATGGCTACACATGCAGCTTAAGAGACTTGATGCGTCTCCTTAATACCAGAGGCACTGCTACTCTGCTATAAAAAAACGGGAAATAGAGTTCTAAAACATAAATTAAGCTCTCTCTCTCTCTCTTTCTCTCTGTTTTCGAATTTCACCACCTGTCCGCTCTAACCTATTCCTTTCGCAAAAGAACTAACACTTAAGTTAAGTAGTAGGTACTAATTGCCTGAGTGTAACTTCTCTTAAAAAAAATGTTTTTCTGTGAATGTATTATAAGTTTTATGTGGAATGCAGTGTTGCCATTAGGATACGAAAGATACATTTTTCGTATCTTTTGATGACTTCAGGTACCATGTGTAATCCTGACATTTTTCGTATCTTTTGAATCTGTAAAATGTACAGAAATAAAATATTAAGCTTTCCGTTCCAGACAAAGTTTTTTAAAATTATCACTTCGTTATGAGTACTAAAAAAATAGTGACAACTAAAATAGAAAAATTACACTATTTTGTTGTTAGGTTTTCTAAGTTCTTCTGTCGTCTGCTTATTCTTGTGTACATATACAGATGTATATACATACATATGTACACATGTTAAGATGAACTTTTAGAAGAAAACAATAACGATCTTTACAGTTAATAATTTCAGACCGTATAATAGTTTTATAAAATAAAACAATTTTTATCCCCAAAATTAAAATAAGAAAACTAAAACAGCTGACTGCAAATATTATACATATATATTATATATTTATTTACATATAAACAAAATGGGTGAATTTTAAATTAAAAAAAATTTGATGTACATACTTATGTACATATGTTTCTATATGGAATTATTGGCATTTCATTATAATTTACAGGTCATTCTCCAAAAAAGACAATGTACAATTTTAGTGATAAATGTCTGTTAATAAAGGAGTACAATGAATGGTTAATGAAAAAATATTAAATATTAAATAAGAATGTTATGTTAACAAATGTTAAACGTTAAACATGGAATTTTTTTCAAAATGTATCTTTTTGGGAAAAATTGTATCTTTTTGGAAACTAAAATGTATCTTTCTCGAAATTTCACTGGCAACACTGGTGGAATGTTAAATATACATATTTCTATCTAATATATTTGATTTTTCTATTTTTTCCGATGTGAAAGTTATATAAATTAATGATACAAATCATTATAATCATTCTTGGCTGAGAAACAATATTAACATCAATAAATTTATTTTGTTTGGTTTTATATTGCTAATTTAATAATTTCATCATTATTCTTGTGGAGTTCCTTATCGGTTATATCTAATACTCTACTGTTAAGATTCTTGGCAGTATTAATAATAATTCGTAAATAGAGTCTTATTAATCTTGAATGCTACTAAAGGTAATATGACACTTGCCATGAATCATTTAGTAACAAATCTCTTGGAATTAACTTCAAAGATTTCAGTATTTAACGAGCAAAGTATTTGCTCAATTCACAAGTCCGTGTAACGTGTATCGTTTATTGAAATACGACCTGTAAACAATTACTGCTGTATTCATAAAAATTATTGTATGTTTATTAAGGACTTATTTGACAAATTTCTATGGGATATTTGTCAAATAAACCTGATGTAATATACTTGTTACATTTTTATACTTTAATTTGTTTGTTGAATGAATTTTATATTTTGTCAATTTGTTATTTGAAAAATAAGTTAGTTGAAAAAAAAAAAAAAATATTGTGACGCGCAGTCTTATAATAGCTTTCCAAATTTATTGAAATAAATAGTTGGTTTTTTACTTTAAAAAAATAAGAGGTTATGGGTCCCACGGAAAAATCAACTGGGATTGTTCAATTTGCCGGTTCCAATTTTGATAATTGGAAATTTAGAGTGGAGAGGCATCTTTCGTCTGTAGGTTGTTTAAAAGCTGTAACAGAGTCAGCACCTACAGAGGCTGCAAGTCAACGGGAATTCGTAAAATTGGATTCAAGAGCCCAAGATGTAATTGTTTCCTTTATTCATGACGATTTTCTTGAGTTTGTAAGGGATAAAGAAACCGCAAAAGAAATGTGGGAATCGATGTGCGCAAGTTTTGAAAAAAAATCGGCTCAAAATCAGACCCTAGTAAGGAAAGAACTAGCAAGATTGCGATTAAATGAGGGAGAAGAAATGGCCAATCATTTGTTGAGGTTTGACTCCTTAATTCGTCAACTGAAATCTGCTGGAGCTAAGCTAGAAGAAGCAGATTTAGTGTCCCAACTATTTTTGACTCTTCCCGAGTCATACGATGCTGTTGTTACTGCTCTGGAAAATCTGCCTGATAAAGATCTTACTGTGTCATTGGTAAAACAACGCTTATTAGCTGAAGAGTCGAAGAAGAGGCAAAGACAAGTGGAGATTGTTGAAGAAAAGATGACAGCGTTTAACACGAAAAAAAAGAAGTTCAAATTTAATGGGAAATGCCACAAATGTGGGCGGTACGGGCATATGAAAAAAGATTGTCGTGTAAAAGAAGCTAAAGCTGCTACTTGTCCAAGTGTTAGCTTCATGGTGAACTCGGATAGGTACAAAAATAATAATGAAGATGGTATAATATCTTTCGCATTGGATTCGGGTGCAACTGATCATTTTGTGAACAACAAGAACATTTTTTCAAGCCTTAATGAACTTGCAGAACCACGTTATATTAGTGTTGCAAAGGATAATCAATTTGTCATCGCAAATAAAATTGGTGAAGTTGAAGGAGTAAGCAACAGCGGTGTGAACCTGAAATTGAAAAAAGTTTTGTACAGCTCAAATTTTCGAGAGAATCTTTTATCTGTCAGCCGTATTGTAGAAGCTGGAATTAAGGTAAATTTTAAAAAGAATGAAGCTGTGTTGGAAAGAAATGGATTCGTCATAGCAACTGCAAAAAGAGTTGGTAATTTGTTCGAACTGAAAATCAAGATCACAAGATCAGTATCCAATATATCTAAAGTTGAATCGGAACTACTGTGGCATCGACGTTTGGGTCACATAAGTAAACAAGCTTATAGTAATTTGGTTGAGCATTTTATGGCATTAGGTATTCCAGAACGGATGTCAATAGATTTTTGCGAGATTTGTGCCCAGAGTAGACAATGTCGCAATCCTTTTAATGGAACCCGTTCTAGGGTCACACGACCAATTGAGCATATCCATTCCGATATTTGTGGACCTATTAGTCCTGTAACGTACAATGGATTCAACTACTTTGTATCCTTTATTGATGATTATACTCATTTTGCCCATGTCTACCTTATAAAACAAAAATCTGATGTGTTTGATAAATTCAAAGAATATAATGCTCTGGTAACTGCAAAATTTGGAAGCAACATTTCTATATTAACGGTTGATCAGGGAAGGGAATACAAATCAAATAAAATGCTTATGTTCTGTAAAAATAAAGGAATTCAGATTGCTGAAACAATTAGCTACACTCCTCAGCAAAATGGTGTAGCAGAGAGATTTAATAGAACCCTACTTGAAAAGGTTCGGGCAATTATGATCGAAGCCAGTGTTCCGAAGTCATTGTGGGGCGAAGCTGTGTATACTAGTGTTTATTTAATAAACAGAATGCCTACTTGTGCACTTCTGTGTAACAAGACTCCTGCTGAATTGTGGCTTAATGAAAAACCTGATTTAAATAAACTTAAAGTTTTTGGTTGCTTAGTATTCGCTTGGATACCAAACCAAAAACGGAAGAAATTAGATCCTAAAAGTACAAATTATATTATGGTTGGTTATTGTCCTAATGGCTATAGATTGTGGGATAAAAATAAAAAATCTATAATTCTTGCAAGAGATTGCAAATTCGATGAATCTAATTTTCCATTTAAGCAGGCTGAAGACACAAAGAAGAGTATACTGCATATAGAACGTAAGAAAACCGAGGATTTAGATGGCTGTAATACTATTCAAATTGATGACTCGAACCAACAAGAGGGAGAAAATGATAGCGGTGTTGTTTCTGTTGATGTCGAAGAGGAACCAAATTCAATTTTAAATACAGTAGAACAACGAGAATCTGAAGTCGAGAACACGCTTAGAAGAAGTACACGAGAAAGAAAACCACCGAGTCGTTTTCAAGATATATATGACTCTATGTTTGAAGCTGTATCAAATGCTGAATATGATGTCCCTATTTCGTATTCGGAAATTAAAGAGTCGGCAAACCGAAAACAGTGGCTTGAAGCGGTAAGAAGCGAATTAGACTCCATGGAGAAAAATGAGGTGTGGAGTGTTGTCAGGAAGCCAAATAATAAAAAACTTTTAAAATCAAAATGGGTTTTCGTAATTAAATCTGACTCTAAGGGAAATCCTGTTCGGTTTAAGGCAAGGTTGGTTGCAAAAGGTTTTTTACAAACGTTTGGGGTGGATTATTATGATACCTATTCACCAGTGGCTAAGTTAAGCACATTACGAACAGTTTTGGCGGTTGGTGTGCAAAGAGGCTACACGTTTTACCAATTGGACGTGAAAACTGCCTTTTTAAATGGTGAACTCAAAGAAGAGATCTACATGGAAGTCCCAGAAGGTATGAATATCAATAAACCAGGAATGGCATTAAGATTATTAAAATCCATATATGGGTTAAAACAAAGTCCCAGGTGCTGGAATCAGAGAATCAATGCTGTTCTTGAAGAGTTGGGTTTTACAAGATCCCAACACGATTATTGCCTTTATACAAAGTGTGATCAAAGAAATGTTATATTACTGCTACTGTACGTTGATGATGTTTTAATTGGTGGAAAAGATCTGGATGATATAGAGCGAATCAAGAAAAAACTATCTGAAGTTTTTGAAATGTCTGACTGTGGTAATCTGAAGTATTTTCTCGGAATTAAGATTGACTATAATGTTCAAGATGGTATGATGAGTTTGAGTCAAGCAGCAAGTATTGGAAAAGTTTTAGCAAAATTTAATATGGAGGAATGCAATGTCATTGATACTCCTATGGAGAAGAATCTTAAATTACCAACTTTTAAGGGAGACATTTGTGAGAAACCATACAGAGAACTCTTAGGTAGCTTGATGTACTTAATGTTATGCGTGCGCCCTGATATTTGTTATGCTATCGGGTACTTGGGACGATATCAGGAAAAATTTGGTGAAGTGCACTGGACTGCATTAAAACGTATTCTTAGATATCTTAAAGGGACTAAATTGTTAAAACTGAAATTTGAAAAATGCAATAAATCTGATGACATTCTGGTTGGCTATGTAGATGCAGATTGGGGTTCTAATACAGATGATCGTAAGTCAACAAGTGGCTATATTTACTATGTATATGGATGTCCAGTATCTTGGTGTAGTAAGAAGCAAACAACTGTGGCTACTTCATCAAGTGAAGCAGAGTATGTTGCTTTAAGTTTGGCTACATCAGAAGGCTTATGGTTAAATGGAATTTTAAATGATATGCAAGTTATAACATCTGAACAACCCTTCTTATTGTATGAAGATAATGCAGGATGCATTGCTATGGCTAAAAACTCTGATACAAAGAGATCGAAGCATATTGATATTAAACACCATTTTATACGAGATCATGTTACGAAAGGCCATTTGAATATAAAACATATTTCTTCGAAATTTCAACTTGCTGATATATTTACAAAGGCATTGGAGAAATGTAATTTTTATGCAATTAGAAATTCGTTGAAACTCCTACCTAATTGAGAGGGAGTGATGTAATATACTTGTTACATTTTTATACTTTAATTTGTTTGTTGAATGAATTTTATATTTTGTCAATTTGTTATTTGAAAAATAAGTTAGTTGAAAAAAAAAAAAATATTGTGACGCGCAGTCTTATAATAGCTTTCCAAATTTATTGAAATAAATAGTTGGTTTTTTACTTTAAAAAAATAAGAAAACCTTTAATAAACATACAATATTTTTTACGAATAAGGCCATTAGTTTTTATAAATCGGTTATGTTGGTAAACGTCAAAAAATAAAAATTAAATTATAAAGCAATAATAACTTTCTCTGGAAATAACTTTTAAGTAAATTTTTTAAAATAAATATACTACAATGCTATAATACAAATGGTACAATGATACAAGTGGTTTGTGAATTGAGCAAATCCAATAACTTTACAATGCTATAGGTATACTGATCTATTAGATATATGTACATATATTTAGAAAATTGTCTGTTGAAATTCAACAAAATCAGTATACACTAGTGTTAATAAATACTCTTATACAACTTCTGCACTGATACAAGTGAATCAAGAAGTGTTTTATTTATTTCAAACTTTTTACAGGCTATTTCGAACACTAAGTTTTAACACTCTCAAGTGGAAAAAGATGGAAGTCATTATTTGAGAACTACATGTTCACTGCTGCCAAAACTCTTTTACTGCCCCTTTTCAACTTCCTAGGAAGCCAGGCAAGTCGAAAAATTTTGTGAAACTTCTTTACGATATTTAAATCTTTTAAAATTTTTAATCTGCCTGATAGCATTAGTTTTCTTCAATTATAATTGATAAAACTATTTTTACATATGGAAAAAGAAATCGTAACTCTTGATAAGATTGTATCCTCTTTAAATGTGAAGACCATTCCCAGCGGTAAATAAGCAAACCTAATTTAGTATATAATTCGTTTCTTTAAAAAAAACTTGAAATTTTGTTTTTCTGAACATATTAATGATCGCCTCCAAATCGGTTAATAATCGTAAGTAACAACATTATTCAATGACAAGCCTATGGTAGAATTATGATATGAAAGTAATCCGAAATTGCAATATTTACGGCTCATAACCTCAGCATTTTCATAACTTCTTTGGAATTACCTCAAACAATATATACGAGAGTAGGTCAATAAGTCCATGACTTTTTGAACACAGGGTTTTCGATAAAAAAAACCATCTTATTTTTCAACATACTTGTATTCTGCCTTGAACTCTATACGTCTTGTCCAACATTTTCTTAATTTTTTTTATGCATTTCAAAAAAATAAGATTTGTCGAGGTCATCAAAATAGATATCTGTTTGTGAGATAATTTTATCGCTGGAGTCTAATCCATTTCTTCAGTTTTGGAATTATTCACTGGGGCTAAATTCAGAGAATAGAGCATATTAGGTAGCCTAATGGAATATTGCCATGGAAACTGCACATGTGTGCACCCTTGCATTGTAAAAATGAAACCACTGAGCCACGTGATATGCCTATGGCCTCCACAATCTCTCGCACTTGTAATCTACTTTCTCCTACACAGTCAATTTTTCTTAAGACTTCGGGTATTGGCTGTAGAGAAACCCACAGCAATTTTAAACACTCACTGTTAAAGTGGTAGTTACCAGTTCCCCTGCTTCTCTCACATATTGCTTTAAATGGGTCCACCTGGGAGCACATCATATAAAATAAATATCAAAATCAATCCACAAATGACGAACAGATCGCTGAGCATACAAAAAAATATGATGTTGATTGATTATATTAGACTTCGTTAATTAAATTTTAAAATAATTTTAAAAATTACATCGTTTACAGCTTGTGTTAAATATCACAAAAGGTATAAAAAGGATCTTGCTCATGATAACATTTATATGACAGATTATTTCAAGCATGTGGATCGAAGGAGAAAAGCTCAGAGCAAGCTGTCGTTGTTGCCACTGAAAAAGGTGGGCTTAATAAAGCAAAAACATGTGTATACGAATATATCTACAGTGGAGTTCGGTTATAACGAAATCTGCCGAAACGGGTCGAACACGTTTATTTTTTATTTTTTATTTTTATTTTTATAAAATAAACGGGACAGAAAATCAGGGCCAGGTTTCGGGAACACAATAGATTACAGTAGGGGCGTTAGGAAATCTGAATCAACAACAGAGTCGAATTTCACGAACTACATGTTTGATAACATATGCACACCAGCACACATTACAAAAACGGTTAAACTGCTGCAATTACAATATAAATGGGGACGGACGACTGAACGTATTGGAAAATATAGAAATATAATAACAGAAACCATTTGGCGAAAAAATAATAAATGAACAGATATGCACCGCATCAGGCATAATAGTCGAACCATAAAAACATTTTACACAAAATTAAGCAATAGCGCAATGGAAGTCACAAACGCGACAACACATGGCGAAAACAAGGAAAGAGCCAGGAACGAATAATTACGGGTTACTACTCGTATAGAGAGGAAATTTCAGGCAACTGCTCGCTCGCGATATGGATATACTCGACATACGCTAGATGGAATTACTCGTACAAAAATAGGGATGAAGGAGGAGAAGTATGCCGTGGGAAGATAGGGAAGGACATAGGTTGGAGGAGAGTCACACTAACAACGTTGAAAAGATGACACGGAGTTGATCTAGAGGTATACAGAGACATACGAATGGACAAACAGCCAAAGGAAAACGATTTAGTATGGAAAATAACACTGAAGATGTCTCATGGCCGAAACCTATCTGTTTCCAAATCATAGCGATTTTATTCTGTTTGCTATAAGCTTAAAAATTTACAAACATTTTTACTTTAAGTATTTCATAAAAGAGGAGTTCTTTACAAGCGAAAGTTCGCTATAACCAAAGTTCGTTATAAATATAATAATTTCTATAAAATATTTGTACAGCATTTCGACCCCAGAAATTATTCGTTATAAATGAATTCCACTGTATATATATAAAAAATACTTAATTTTTTATTCCATTGAAAATATATAGTACGAAAGAAGAAATCTGATTGATGTAGATCAATCGTGGCGCCGCACTCAGGAGGAGTCGCGAGCTGTTACATTTTATTTATTACAGTTCTCTTTGGAAATAGTAACGTGTTGCTTTTTTCTATTTCTCGACTACGTTCTTGTTTCCGTTTTGTATATTATACGGAATAATTCAAAAATGGAATTTGTTCAAGAAGGTGAACACACTATTCAATTCCAGGTAAGATCGCAGAGATATAATTAACGACAATAGCTGTGTTCATTTACTTTCACCGCAATGCAGTATTGCACAGATAAGATGTTGCGCAACAGTAATGGCATAATTTCAACTGGCTGCCATTTCTGTTCTGCCATAAAAAGTTTATATCGTTCAAATGGCCACCTCCCGAGTTGATTCATAATTGCGCTCGTTTTATCGCATTTTTAATTGTCTGCTTTCAAGACTTGTAGCGTTTGTGGTTTGCTATAGTCAGTCAGTCCGAGATTTTAAAAGGGCGCAAAGGAAGAAGTTTAGTGCGGTTAGATCTAGCGAACTGGTGTCTCAAAATCTCCATCATTGCATGAGCTAATTGAGCGGTTACAATGATCGAGCCCCAGTGCATCTGCCTGTAATACTAACCATTTACGTTTTACATATGAATATTCATATGAATATGAATATTCATTACATCACTAATACGAATGTGTACATACATACATATAAGGGAGTTTCTAATAAGGATAGGCCAATGTCAAAATAGAATTAAACAAAACAAACAATCGTGTTTCAGGTGTTAACGATTTCTTATCGAAAGCTTGGAACTATGATATCATTTTTTTAAGTTTTTTTTAAAGTGAAAAATTGCACAAGAGAACTTAGTGTTCTCTTTAATAAGAGCAACTTGCTAGGAAAGAGTACGTGAGTGAAATTTTCTAAATTAGAGTGAAAAATTGATTTTTGAAATAAATTTATCAACAAAATGTAAAATGACGTGCAAAGCTTGTTCTAACAGTCATATTAATAGTAAATTCCGTTAGCGGGGCTTATGACTTCTCAAATTGGCTACTGATTTGATTTGTTGCCGCCTACAAATCGACCCACCCTAATTGCAATGATTTTTCGTTATTAATAACACGTAAGTTTCTTTCTAAGGAATTATGATTTTAATTTTAGATTCAAGGATCAGGCCTAATAGCACGTCTCTTAAGAAAGACTATGGGCAATTTTAACATGCATGAAACTGTCTCGACTTTTCTATCTAATGAAACTTGTTTGCCCATGCCAACAGTTTTACAGGAAAGGTAAGAAATATTGCGAATTATAAAGTCCTCTCAATTAGTCATTTAGACGAGAGTACACAATACATACATATTTTTATGCATATTCATACCTTCCTTTTATGCATACACGTACACGAAACGTAACGAATGTGAGGAGTATAAGAATTATAAGAGTTAAAAAATCATCCATTAATTTCTAGCTTTTATTTGAAATTAATGGCCTTGTATATGTTGGTGCTGTTCCTGATTTATCAAAGCAGTCGTTTCTTGCGCATGCGTCGTTCGATCTGTGGATATTTTTACCGAAAACGTGAAAAAAGGAGAATTTTATATTTATACAACAGCCTACTGAAACAGAGACGCTCTATTAGGGCGACTATGATAAGCGATGCAAAATACAATTTCGCAAATCGCCAAATACGTTTGAAGGCTAATTTATTTCTGGTAAGATATACTTATTAGTCATAACATTTAAGGGATTATTTGATCCTTAAAGCCTATACACGCCCTGCATACCATATTTTAATGTTGTTTAAAAGTTTTTAAAAAACAAACACGCCTAAGTTTCCAGAGAGCATTTTGAAAAAAATACCCGAAAAAATTACAAATCTTAATTTTAATTCATTAATTAAAATTTAAATATCCTTAGAATAAAAACCTTAAGGGCGAATTTGATAAGCAGTCTTCTTTAAATCGTTATACAGTAAAACAGCTGATTACTACTTAACTGAAAACAAAAAAGTAATGAAAGATTTTGCCGTGATTTTTCTTCCATTAAAAATGTACAGTGTAGTTTGGTTATAACGTACACAGTTTATAACGAACTATCGCATATAACAAACAATTTCTCTGATCCCAACAGTTTTCCAAAAATATTTAATTTTTCCAAAAATATTTTAAGGTTGTAACGATCTATGGTTATAACGAACTTTCGCTCATAACGAACTATTTTTTAAGACCCAAAAGCAAAAATGGTTGTAAATGTTTTCGCTAATTTTCTAAGATTTTAAAATAATTATTTATTTATTTATTGTCAAATTAACTTATAATTAAAATTATAAGGTAATATAGTTGAGGCAATGGTAGCGTTGGCCTTCAGCTCAATATTTTCTTAAACATTAAAATAATTATTTGCTAGTATTTGTTTGACATAGAAATTCCTGATGTTTTTTTTTGCCAAAACCAATTATAATGTATGTTATCAACTGAGTAGATCTAAGGTTGACAAAGCTTGGGACTTTTGTATCACCGGGCAAGACTGGCTGAAGTAGTTAGCGCGTTGTATTTTTAAACTTTGAAATTTTATGAATATATTATTTTAAGCCTTTTTTTATGTACTTTTAGCATTTCATTTATTGAATTTGAAAATTGTTGCTTTCATTTATTAGATTTTGCGCTCAAAATGGCCTCAGTACTTCAATTGGCTGGTGAAATTCAATATGGGACGTCGAAAATGTGTCATATGCGGGGAATTGGAAGGTAAGCTAAATGGTTTATTAAAATTATTTCCGATCTATGTTAAACTTTTTTGTCATTTGGCATCAGCGAAATGCTTATAACGCACAACAAATAACAAAATACCTTTACTCAATATTTAGTTCTACAGTAGTTGCACGCTCTATCAAATCTTTATGTCGATATATACTTACATTAGTCTTTTAGAAACGTCCCGTCACTACATATTGATCCAGACTAGTTAATTCTAGCTGACGACAAATAATTATATTCTTCTATACTAACCACCGATTCCTCCATGCGATTTCCATATTTCACATGTTATTGCCATTAATCTGATTGTAGCCAACGTTAAACAATATCGTACGGGTGCTGCCGCTTTAGCTCCTATCAACGATTCTGCCAATATTTAACTGAGTCGTTATTCATCTGGGTGCCCTCGTATGTTACTGGCTAGGGTACTAGACTAGTAACTAGAAGGTTGATCCCTGCTGTAAACTCTGGGTGTTTTCTTTACTCTTCTGTTTCACCAAATTATGAAGGCAAGTGAGCAAAAGCTGCCTGTTGAACCTAAACTAACATATATTTTCGCCTATACATGTTTTTGTATGCCAATTGATTTTTCCGTTGTCCTTTTCACTGTGCTCCAAAGGTGGTCCAATATGTGATAAGAACGGTAGGAGGAGTACCTCTCGAGGAGAGGTACACAAAATAATATTTTATTATCTTATAACTTATATTATTTTCTCTAATATTGAGGGTTTTGAAAATCGCTATTGAGGCCCATCTCAAAAATAATCTCTAAGAAGTTTAAAATAAAAGCTTTTTAACCAAATTATTAACTGAATTCAGAATTGGCTTCAAAAAAGTTTGAAATAAATAAAATATTATTATATGCTTTGCTTACTAAGATCTTTTGAGCCGGTGCCACGAAAGTTAATAAATAAACACAAAATTCAATTCAAGGGTTCAGCCGTCTTGGCACCGCCTTCAACGATCTCTGTGAGGAACGCATGTAATTATGTTGAATTCATATTATAGCATTTATTAATTTTTGAAGGCGGTTAAATTTTTTTGCTGAAAAGTTTTTATTGATAATAATTCAAAATTCGCATTCGGCGTTAGAATCTATTATGGCAGCACTTGTTCTGTGTATAGTGAAATTCGGATATAACGAACCACTCCGGAAATTTTGTTCGTTTAAACCGAAGAAAATAGCTTCTTCATCAATAGATAAAAAAGATGCAACATTGAAATAATTTGTTTTTATGTATGTATTATGTTTCATACCTTTATACAGCATTTCTTACATCTTTTTACAAATTTCACTTAATTTCTATTATTTTTACTCGCTTTGTCAAATAATGCTAAATGACTATTTTAACGGTTTAGAAAACTGGCGGAAAAATTTTGCGATCTTGCATTGTTCTTTATTAGCATAAGCATTTAGGAGCCTTTTAATATTGGTCACTTTCAAAAGAGTTTGTTATTAGCAAAAGTTCGTAAAAACCGAAATTCGTTACAACAGAAAAAATTTGTCATAGGTTCAGCTGATTATATGCCTGCATTTCATTGGCTCTAACCAAATTATCAGTACTCGTTAGCCTAATCATGTTTGAAAAACATTCAAACTCATCCTATACATACTTGTACAAAAATCAACAAATACTAAATGAGAATTCGATAGAATCAAATCATAGTTTTCTACTTGTGATTTACAAAACATATAAATATGTAGAATAGTTATATAAAATTTTATAGAATTTTCATGTACTTGTAGATTTTCGCATAAATATATGAGTTTGAAAGCTTTTCAAACATGATTAGGCTAACGGCTATTGATGATATGGTTAGCGCCAATGAAATGCAGGCATGTACTTAGCTAATCCAACAACAAACAATATATTGTTAAATAGTTAGAGAATATCGCGAATGATGAATTTAATAAATTTCGTCAATTTCGTATTGTTCGTTATAAACAAAGTTTTGTATAACCAGAGTATGTTATAAGCGAACTCCACTGTTCATAAAATAATTAAAATCTGATGCTGACTACGCAAATTTTACTAGGTTTTTTAATCAAGTTTTTATCTCTTCATGTATAATGAACAGTTAGTACGAACTTAGCATAGAGTTAGTTTGTAATATGCTTCCTAAACTGAAAAGCTTTTGCCAAAAACCTGATAAATAAGTATGTGCGATCTTGCAACAACAGCAGCTTATTTCTTAATGCTTTTTGTTTTTATTATTATTAAAAAAAACATTTTTTTATTTATTTAATTTTAATTTATTTTATTATTTAGAAGCAAATGTTAAATATTTTCGTTAAATTCGTGAAATTTAGAGCTGAGTTTTAAAAAATACACAGGCCAACGAAGTAGAACTTTTTTTAAATAGTAATAACTGAACCTTCAGGCATGTTCTCAAAATCACATTTTGTGGAAGTGATTTCAAATCATATAGAGTTTTGTGGCAAGTAAAATTTTTTTTGTGATTTCAGACCGTCATCTATTATTTTTCCGACTACTTTGAACTTCACAATGAACTGCTTACATAAATCATTTATTATGTTGTTCATTAATTTTTGTAGTAAAATTCGACATCTTACATTGGAAAATATATAAATTGGAAGAATATTATTTGCTTTTGTGATTTCACTTTTACTTTTTAGTAGTCAGCTGACTTAAGTCCAATAAGTTGGGTATTTTGGCAGGATCAGACGGCCAGTAGGTTGGTCTACTGTTGAAAGAACATTGTAATGTTTTTTCAAAATGCACTTATAAAGTTCACAACCTTTTGGGTTTGCCAATCTTGATCGCCACCAGAGATGTTTACCATTGAAGTCACCGCCTACTAAAAATCGGTTCCCTAAGTTGCTAAAAAAACTTCATACTCACGGCATAAAACATATGTACATACATTAGATTCAATATTCTATGTATGATATTTTATGTCAACTGTATTTTATTTTTAAATTCAATTTTGCTATCTATGTACATATGTATATACGTAAGTATATTAAAACCAAATAATTTTTAAAATGAACAAATTATATTTGGGGGATTCAAACGGTGTGCTATCAAGTCATATTGTCATAATGTCTTAAAAAAATTGTTATTGTGCTGTAAACAAAAAAGTCTTTTTGAGCTGTTTTGTTTGGTCATAAAATAATGGAAAAATCTGAGCCGAACGGCCGAAACTCTTTAGATGAGCGGCGTTAAATGTGTGCGCACAAATGGAAGAAATGGAATCTGCTGGAAGGAAAGTCGCTAATAGAGATTTTGGAACTCCAATGTGGACATTTTTGTGGCTAGTGAGCAAACTAGCAACGTTTGTTAAAAACCCTTCCGCATCTTCATCACCTACAAGGAGATGAATTAAAATTTAAATGGATACACTTTTTCATACTTGGTCCACCCGTTATAATGTCCAACATGTAATTTTCACACAAACTGTGTATTATTTTAGTTTTTTCGCTTGTTTTTGGCATTTTGAAACAAACTTTTTATAAACGTTTTATTTTCTTTTCTTTGATGTCAAATATTTATAAATGTTTTATGTTCATATCAGCTGACGGATTGTTCATGACAATCATATATTTTCGCGGTATTATTTTATGACATATGACTTTATGACTACCGTGTGAATCCCCCAATTATGTGTAGACATGCATCTTAATTAGGATATTTCCAGAGTTAAGGCCCTAATTCAACTAAATTTGCCGTATAAGAATTCAATTAATAAAATGAGCAATTGCTATTTAATATCACCATAAATTGAATCAAATTCCCATGTTAAGGCGAGTTGACATACATATAAGGTGACAGCACGGCTACTACAAGTACAACAACACAAAAATAACACATTTTTTTTGTATAGTGTATCAGAAAACATAGTGGCCTAAACATAAAGATTTTTTTTTTTAAATTTTCGCTGCACTAGCCATCTGCCTTCGTGCTGCCAACGAGAAAGACAATTCGCTGTATTCTGTAAATTAACAGAATTTAAAGTCACGAAAAATATATTAAAAAAATTTAACTCTTGGAATCATATTTTTTTATAAAAACTGTTTAGATATATTTTCTAAATGCTTTTATTAATAATATTAAGACAAGATATTGATGTTAATCAAAACATTTTCAGTTGAGAAAGACTAATTGAGTAAGCCAAACTGAATATGTGTGAATACCAAAGTTGATAACTCAATTTAAAATTTAATTGCCTCAATTAAGGTGTATGTCTGAATATAATATTAAACTGTAAACTAACTAAACTTGTCTTTTATATAAAACTATTATTTAATTTCAAAAATATCCTTGTATAGTATTAATACACATCTATAGGAAGAAAGGAATATGCCATACATGCTATTACTCCAAGAAAATTTATTACGCGGCAACTGTTAGTTGCTTTAATCGAGGTTGCATTACCATCCTTAGAGGAATTTTTTAAAATTTCCTCCCTCTTTTTTTCTCTGATGGGATGGATTTTGATCGTCTCTATGGTGAGACTTAAGAAATCACACAACATGGTATCCTGTTGAAAGCTTTTCTTTGTTATTTGGGAGTTTTTACACAGCCATTAGACGTTAAAGACTTTTCAAACATGACGGTTGAGTTGGTATTAGATCCAAACAAATGCGGACATATAGACAGCTCAAGTCACGATAACTAATAAATTTTGTTTAGTTTTTATTTAATATCAAAATATAAGCACACCAATCGAAATAGGAATTAGTTATAATTAGAAAAAAAAAAACTTCTTCGTTGGCCTGTGATATTATTAGATGAATAATAGATTCTTATACACAAACTTTATACCAACTAGTTAGCAACTCTTTATTCGTAAAGTATAGACGTTGGCTAACTTATTGTTATCCATGCAACTGATCGTTTTTTTACATGATACTCTTTGTAGATTCAAAATTCGTCTTTTGCCGAAATGAAGCGTGCAAAGTTTCTTATTGCAATGACTGCTTTTACGATATTGAAAATAGCTGCTGGATTTGCAACAGTGTATTGTCTGTGGAAATCATATTAAATTTTAACGATTTTTTCGAAGAATTTTCATTTGTATAATTGAAAATATTATTTTTTATTATTTATTTTTGGCAATTATAATTATATTGAATATAAAAACTTTCTCAGTTAAATGAGGACAAATCAAACCAGAATTAAATCTAATTAAATATACATATGTTTAGTTACATATCGTGCTCTCAGTCTTAAAAAAGCTTAAGGGATATATTTGATTTTAAACTTGTGATGACTAGAATTTAGAATCGTTATAAATATCATTACAAATTTAGAATTAAATAAATTTTTCAGTAGCCCTACAATTTAATGCCAAGGCAGGTAATAAAATTTTGTGCTTGTCGCTTACACTTTTACTAATTTGCTGCAACAATGTCACAACTCCCAAAAAATGTATGAACTTGTTATGAAAATATTTAATATTGAAATTTATTATTTGGAGTAATATCCCCAACTACCAAATCTTTGATGTACTTTAATCAGTTTGAAAATCTTCAACTTCATATATTTGTGCCAAACAAATCAAATAAATACATTATGAGAATTCTCTATCGCATATTATTATTACAAATAAGATGATCATAGTAGGCTTGGAATGCTTTTACACAAACAGTACAACAAACAATTATGGTTGGTCAACATGTTGCAAGAAAAATAAAATTTACTCAGAATGTTTTCAAACTGCTTAAAGTTCACTGTGGATTTGGTTTAGCGACCAATGAAATGTACTCATATGAATAATGTAACGCAAATAGTTTAAACAAACATCAGGTATGCTTTTGAAAGGAGAATTTTATAAATTTTTTCCGTTAAGTTGTGTGTAAAATAAGTTTTTGAGTTATGACGTTATTGCAGCAAACGAGCAATATGTATTTGTGTCCAATAATTAATTCGTAAGCGACACTTTATTAACGGTTCGTCGGCATAATATATATAAAATATACTATCTGCCAGTAAAGTTTGTTACGAGCGACGGATATCGTCCGACTTACTGATTGTGTGTGCATTTTTATACAAAAAGTGTTTAATTTAAACTACGAATATTCGTTGCCAATAAATTGTTCTTTTCCTCAGTTCGTTATGGGTAAAAATCAATAGATGCTAATTGACCTTCAGCTGAATTGACAGTTGCCAAAAATGATAATGGAGTTGACAACTGGCAATTGAATTCAATACTTATTTGCCACCTACAAATGATTGTAAATATTTATACAAATAGATCGATTATGGATGGCAACCGAAACCCAGTCGGAAACCAAAAATTTTGTACATGCCAAAAAAAAGCAATCAAAAGCAAAAGTTGCAGTTGCCATCTGCATTATCATTTTTAGCAACTGTCAATTCAGCTGAAGGTCAATTAGCATCTATTGATTTTTACCCATATAAATATCATTACAAATTTAGAATTAAATAAATTTTTCAGTAGCCCTACAATTTAATGCCAAGGCAGGTAATAAAATTTTGTGCTTGTCGCTTACACTTTTACTAATTTGCTGCAACAATGTCACAACTCCCAAAAAATGTATGAACTTGTTATGAAAATATTTAATATTGAAATTTATTATTTGGAGTAATATCCCCAACTACCAAATCTTTGATGTACTTTAATCAGTTTGAAAATCTTCAACTTCATATATTTGTGCCAAACAAATCAAATAAATACATTATGAGAATTCTCTATCGCATATTATTATTACAAATAAGATGATCATAGTAGGCTTGGAATGCTTTTACACAAACAGTACAACAAACAATTATGGTTGGTCAACATGTTGCAAGAAAAATAAAATTTACTCAGAATGTTTTCAAACTGCTTAAAGTTCACTGTGGATTTGGTTTAGCGACCAATGAAATGTACTCATATGAATAATGTAACGCAAATAGTTTAAACAAACATCAGGTATGCTTTTGAAAGGAGAATTTTATAAATTTTTTCCGTTAAGTTGTGTGTAAAATAAGTTTTTGAGTTATGACGTTATTGCAGCAAACGAGCAATATGTATTTGTGTCCAATAATTAATTCGTAAGCGACACTTTATTAACGGTTCGTCGGCATAATATATATAAAATATACTATCTGCCAGTAAAGTTTGTTACGAGCGACGGATATCGTCCGACTTACTGATTGTGTGTGCATTTTTATACAAAAAGTGTTTAATTTAAACTACGAATATTCGTTGCCAATAAATTGTTCTTTTCCTCAGTTCGTTATGGGTAAAAATCAATAGATGCTAATTGACCTTCAGCTGAATTGACAGTTGCCAAAAATGATAATGGAGTTGACAACTGGCAATTGAATTCAATACTTATTTGCCACCTACAAATGATTGTAAATATTTATACAAATAGATCGATTATGGATGGCAACCGAAACCCAGTCGGAAACCAAAAATTTTGTACATGCCAAAAAAAAGCAATCAAAAGCAAAAGTTGCAGTTGCCATCTGCATTATCATTTTTAGCAACTGGGGACTTCACTGAAGTTCATAACGGGACATTAGAACAAAAAAATAAGTTACCCTTATGCTGTTTGGCGTTTTCAACGTCATCATAAATTTTTGAGTCAACACCGCATCAACCCGGAACAGCGCTTTTGCGAAATCCTCCTACAAGAGCGGAATTATTTTTCCTATTTCTTCCAAAAATTGTTTCGAATTGGCTTAAGTTCGTTATTTTAGTTTTATCTTTTTCTATTTCTTTTATTTTAATTTATCAAAAATGAAACAAATGAACTTCAATACCAAAAATACTGACGACAAAATCAAGAGTCAAAATCATATAAAAATAGCAAAGTCGTACAGAATAAAATTGAAAAAATATGTTGACAGCAATAGATAAATCCCAATATAGACAACGGGAATACTGAATTTACTGTGTTGCGTCGACAACCGAATATCATTTAAGATCTCAAAATGAATTCTTGAAATTGGTCGCTTAAGCTTATCCTAAAAAAATGATTCCATAATATCTTAGTAATCGTTCTTCACCCATAATTTTGTACTTTTACAGATACAAACAAACACTATTGGGACAAATAACATATACATACATATGTATTATGTACTCGTATTTAGGTCGATGCAGTGTATTACATTTCGGCAACACCGTCCTAAACTAAAATTTTAATTTCTCTTTCGTCTTATTGTTACTATTTTCAAAAGAAAACTGACTAACACAGATAATTTGAATAAGGCCCCAATTTAATGAGTGTCTAATAAAAGTATACGCCGACTGTCGCCCAGCTAAAAGAAGAAGGTGGCTGTAGACTGACTAGTTACATACATTCAAATGAATGTGTCTTTGTTTGTTAGCAAATGTATGTGTTACTGAAAGGACAACGCATGCAACGGAAATACTTTGTTGTTGGTTTTAAATAGTCGTACGATTCATTGCGCGCCATTTTTTATTTTTTATTTTTTTTTTTATTTTTTTTTTTTTTGCTTCAAATAAATAAGACGAAAATAAGACATCATCAACAACAGCCAGCCAACCTGTCAGCCAACCAGACAAAGTGACAATAAGGATTTTGAAAAGCAAAGCAAAGCAAACCATCAACAGTAGCAAAATAAAAAGAAGGCGCCAAATGCGTAACAAGTGGCTATTTAGAAAATTGTTGCAAACTGCGACAACTTGTCGACGATTATGGCAAATAGAGGAAATTTTCACACAAACAGTTTCCATTTGTATCCAAAATCAGCAGCTAAATTAAACCAAATCAAAAGTAGCCGAGTTTCTGGGTGGCTGGATGGATGGGTGGCAGACAGTCTGATCTTTATAATAAAAGCCAACAAAATCGGCAGCATTTGGTTTCTGTGTCTCTCTCTTCATACGAGTAAGAGGCGACAAACAAGTCGCGACTCGCAAACGGCACCGTGGAGACACACGTTTGTACTTTATGTGCGTATGTGTGTGTATGCGTGTAACATCTATCGAAGAGCACAGTCATATTTACTAAAAATCGCGCTGGAAATACAGTAATTTGTCGTACAAGGGTAGTTAGTTATTGTGGTATTTAATTTGATGTCTACGATACTCGTAATGGCGACTTTGGGAGCCCCAAAAACTACCATAAGATGCCAGCGTGAGTTTGGGGATACATGTTCAATCGTTTTTCTTCTTTTGTGTAGTTGTGAGTCAAAAAATAGAAATTTTTTTATTCAAAAGTAGAATAATCACAGACTTATTGTGAATAAAACTTGAAGGCTGCTCCCATTTGCCATAAGTTTCATATGGTTATTGTTGTATATATTTTGCCATTTTTTTGTTAATGGAAAACAATTGACAAGGGCGAAAATACAGTTCACGAATAAATTGGATTTTGTGCTTCGTGTGTCTAATTTTAATTTCTTCCTCCTCGTGTCACTAACTAATAAAAATAAAAATAATTTTAATTGCAATTAGAGGAAAATTTTATACAAACAGTTTCCATTTATATCCAAAATCAGCAGCTAATTTAAACCAAATTAAAAGTAGCCGAGTTTCCGGGTGGCCGGATGGGTGGGTGGCAGACAGTCTGATCTGGCAGAAATCCCAAATTTTGGGGAAATTTTCTATGTATAGAATCCAGAGCTGTAAACGAGCGATTCCTGTTTGGATCATTGAAGCATTTACTCGGATCAAAAAAGAAAATGAATTAAAATGTGAATTTATACGTAATAAAATAATGAGTTCTGAATGTGTTCATCATGTGACGAAAATGAATTTAATTAAAATTTGAACGAATTCATAATGAATTAAATTTTTTTTTAATCATTTATGTTAAAAAAAACTAATTTTGAATTACAATTTAAATTGATTCAATATAAACCAAAGATCTTTGAAGGTAAAAACAAAATTCAAGTTTTAAAAACATGTTTTTGTTTCTCATAGAAACTTTAAGAGCTCCGATAAACAAAACATCAAAAACAATTTGTGGAAATTTTTCAAATATTAATTTTGCCATCCAACATATTTTTCGTGTATAATAAGTTAATTCAAATTCAAATTTGAATTAAAAATTGTTGATGAATTACTCGAAAAATTTTAATTCATCGCGAGTTCATTAAAATTTTAATTTAATTCATTTTCAAAAAAACATGAATTTATAATGATAAAAAGGAATGCATTAAAATTTTTGGTGTTAACGGTGAAATAAGATGCAAAGGTGAGTCATTCTTTTACAACTCTGATAGAAACTCATGGCGTTTTCTTTTCTGAGAAAAGTGTAAAATTTTTTTGATCAATCAAAAAAATCTATTTGTCGTTTTAATTTATTTCGCGTTCTTTCCTACTAAAGGACACTATATACTCTTCTCTTTGTCACGGCAATTAGTGTCACACTTTTTTTAATCACACTTTTTTTCAGAAAAAAAAAATTATTCTGGACTAGCAAACGGCACGATTTGAAAATATTAATCAAATTTCATCAACTTCATTGTCGTATTTGTCATCCTTGCGAATGACCGGCCCAAATTATTTTCATAGACCTTTAATACGTGTTATAATACTTTGGGTAGTAACCACTATTTCGTTGCTCTTATCTGTGGAGTACTCGTATTTCATGTTTATATGATAAAGTTTGTATATTTGTACTCTGATGTATATTTGGAAAAGTGATTTTAATGCTGCCTGTGTCTCGTTTGTATTGGATTTTGTTGACTTCTTTTAAGTTTCCACGAGAATAATACAATCGTTCATTTTGCATCTTAGTCTCTTGGATGTTGTTTTGATATTACGGTGTTTATTGGACGCCAATACAGCCGCCACTTGTCACAAAATAATGTCGCGCCAATATTTAGCATTCTCTAGTTTTTCCGATTGTATGGTGCGTGGTTGAAATGGCTAGTGGTAATGAATAGATTAATATTTAATGAGACATATATAGTCATATTTAATATACTATATGTGTATGTATATGCGTAAATTTAAAGCGCTCTATAAAAGAAACAAGTTAATCCAATCAGCCCCTGAGATAAAAGATGTTTCAGTGGAAATCGTTAACGAATTCGCTGTGAACTCATCTAAATAATTTTTAAACCGTTTGCTTCACTAATAAATTTTACATTAAGGGGAAAGGGATCTTTGATATCAGAATCAATGTACATATAAAGTTGGACTTGTGATTAAAAAAAATGCACTTAAATTAAAATTTGAAGCTGTAACCACTGTTGCCAGAAGTGCAGAAATGTTTAATATCCCTAAGTGTCAAAATACAGATTTGAAAATTTATTTTTTATTTGGCTTTAATTCTCATTTTCTTACTATTACAATGCCCAGCGTTAATTTTTGGTTTCTGCTTTCGTGTTAAGAAAAACAAACATCTTTTTATAACTAGATATATTTCCAATTCCCTAGTCTAAGGTCTCATGAAACAGTTAATATATATGTATATACATATATATATATACATATATATATATATATATATATATATATATATATATATATATATATATATATATATATATATATATATATATATATATATATATATGTATATATATATATATGTATATATATATATATATGTATATATATATATATATATATATATATATATATATATATATATATATATATATATATATATATATATATATATATGTATGTATGTATATATATATATATATATATATATATATATATATATATATATATATATATATACATATATTAATTATTAAAATTGTGACATCGGCGGATGTATTACTTTCCTTGAGGAATAAAATATAATGTATATTTTTAAGATTTTGAGAGAGTATTTAATGTATTTTATATATGTACATTAAAAAAATTATTATAATTATTATTATAATATACATAAATTTATATAACAAAATTAGAAATCAAACCGAAACGTAAAATAAATTTTTTTAAAATTGTGCGCTTTTTCACGATTTGAGTGCTTTTTGAAACGCAAAAGTTTAAGTCTACTAAATAACAAACGGAAGTAATAGAACCAACAACACTTTATTTGGAATTCAACACAGGTACTGGGGTACCTGACCTGACCGAAATTATTAAAAAAAATTATTGAAATGTATTGAAATTTCATTCGTTGACGGAATGCTTAAAATCGCATCCTCGAATTTTTGTTGTTTTTTGGGCACGGACATATATTATTATTAAAAATAATTCCTTCTGCTACCGGAATTGCTGTAAGCACTCCCTGAAATCAATGCTAAACTTTTATGCAAAGTCATTCATTATTAATATCCCCAAAACGATAAACCTGTGTAAGAACCAATGTGGCATCACGCTAATCAACATCATGAACAAATGAATCGTCCATTATTTGGGCGTTTAACAGATGCTTTCAGCTCTACTTTACGTAAATGAACTGTATGCAATCTGTCCTCAACCATATTGCAAAGATCACATGATCAGTCTGCGTTTCATAATTCAACAATCGGTAGTTTAGCGCTCTCCACTTTACGTAGTTGTGTTCCCGAATTCTTGTTTTGATATTCCGTCCCATTCCCCCGATGTAACTATATTGATATGAACAGGCTAATTTGAACACCGCTCTTTCTCCAGAGGATCTGTTTCGTTCGTGCTATTCTGTAACATTCAATCCAATATGTTTCACGTTTTTGAATGCTGTGTTAAAGTTGTGTTTCCAATTTGGTTGTTTGTTAGATTCTATGTTATTTGGCCAATATATGTCAAACTAGCCCAAATAATCTTATCCTGTTCCTCGTTCTGTCCCTTGCCTGAACTGATGGCTTTCCTGATCCGTTTTATACCATTTATTCTCCGCTTTGGTATAACATTGTCCCCATCTTCTTCACATAGACCACACGTGTGTTCCGTATTCAACTCGATTCAAACCCTAATTTGTCTTAATCTTTAGGTCCTGGTAGTTTATTTTCTCGTCCTCTTCCACTTCCCTTGTGAATTTTATATCCTGTGTTGCTTGTTCAGAAGATTCGGAGTTTATTTCGCGTTGTTTCCATCCAGTATACATATGATATCATCAACGTATCTTGCATGGAATGACACCCCAAAACTAGTTTTAGCTCCTCCACGTAGTTCTTTTCCATTCGGGTGCTCAGCCATTGTCCTTGAAGAATTCTTAGAATATTTTTGGCCATTAACCATCTTGACTATCGCTCTTTGGAGTAGCTCTCCCTGATATGTTCTAATTAAATAAATAATAACCATCTGGAATAAAAGTTTGTGTCGAAGATCGAAATTTATTTCAACAAAAGCAGAAATTGTAAAAAGAAACACCTGATGACAATGACATCAAAACTGCTATCGAGTTTCCACAGAAATGCATCTAATATTTGGCGACGGAAAATGGAAAAAGAAAATAAAAGAAATTACGAAAGAAAATAAATCATTAGCATCGGATAGAAAGAGTTTGTTATGGCCTATTGATGGTGGCGCAAAATTAATATCATAATTTAAATTCGTTACAGATGGCGCCGAATTTCACTGTACTCTGACATTTATCATGTAGATGTATAGAGAATAAGATGTCAACTAGCCATGGAGTGACACGCACCTCAAGAACGTGGAATTATCGTTACTGCTCATATGACTAATTTTCAGTCTGCTTTTTTTATCGCAATTTCGAATTTCGAGGTCATGTTCCATGTACTTAAAAACAAACAAAAAATTGCGTGTTTGGGGCACAGAGAACCCACATGAAATGTGTAAAAAACCATTGCATCCCCTCAAAATGAGTGCTTGATGCGGCATTTGCAGTGAAAAAGAGATAATGTTTTTTTAAGACGCCGATGGCACCAACGTCACCGTTCTAAACGAACTTTTTTGACGCACGGTGTCGATCATTGCTGGTTTCAACAGGAGTAACCGCTCAAACAGCTGGAGCAATTATAGAGATTTTCAGACAGCTATTTCCAGATGGAGTGAGCCCGATATATAATTCTTTCCGATTAATGTCATCAACGTTACACTTCTTATGAAAACAGAGCTCTTTTTTCATTTATAACAAAATGGCAGCCACTTCAAATTGTGACATCACTTTGCGCCACCTTGTATTTGTTGGTATAGTCATTTAATAAAAAATGTACGTTATTACTGAACATAATTGTCAATTAAAAATTTTCGGATGGAATTATGAATTTCAAAATTTATTTTAATATTTGCAACGTATTGCGAAATCAAATTAACCTCAAAGCAACCGGAAAGTGTCAAATAGGCTGCCATAGAAAACAGTGTTGCCAGGTAAAAGTTTTACACACAAAAAACATCCGGTACAAACAGGTAATTTCCTTTTCCATCAAAAAGTTTACTTAACATCCACTAACCATTTGTTACTTGTATTATTTGTGCATGTGTTTGTATCTAATGAAGGGTAAAATGTGAGTGTTAAACACGTATAAAATGATGCGAGTGTGTGCATGATATAGTGCTTGTTCGGTTATAGACAAAGTGATTATGTTTCTTACGGCATGTTTCACAAATCTTTTCACGCGGGACATATTGGCGATATTAGTGCACATGTGTACACACATCCTTATGAATAAATTTGTTTTTTTCTGTTATTGTCATCATTGAAGGTTTTTTCGTCTTTTCGTTTGGAAAATTATTGGTTTTGTATTGGGTCTGTTGCTGGTGCTGCTGCTGCTGCTTCTGCTGCTGTTTGTTTTTTTGGTGGTGGTTGCTGATGGTGTTGTTTTGCGAGCGATGTTGATGTGGCTGGCTGGTGGCGATGTTGACGGCGTGATGGTAATGGCGATGGTGATTTAGTTGATGATTGTGTATAATAGGGCGAGAGTATAAATAGTTGGTTATTATGATGTGCTTTGTATTGAAGCGTAGAAAATGGTTAGAACCGCTTATGAGACATACCGGCAGCCAAGATTCTTTTCAACTAAAATGAGAAAATACGCCACAGATAGAATTCCTTCCATTCGCATCGACACCACAGGGGCTAGACTATAAATGTCGCCATATTAGTAGCAATACGAATAGAACAAACTAGTCGACGTAGTTCCACTGATGTTCCTGACGACGGCGGTGATGTACATGATGGTGGTGGTGGTGTTGAACGATTGTGGTGAAAGTAGAATGGAAGAGCACGATAAAAAAAGGAAAACTCACAAGAAGAATTTGTTTTTATATTATTATTATTACATATTTTTATTTAATATTTTTGGTGGTACTACTGCTGGCGGTATTGATGATGGTGCTGTAACAATAAAAACAATACAAGTATTGTGCGGACGGTTGGGGAAATAGTTGCCATAATTATTTCGACTATGACTATTAGTAATTTGTTGTTATTGTTGTAATTGTTTGAGTATTTTGGTCGCTTTTCTTAAACTTCCCATTCCTTTCCGTCTTCCTCTGTTATTGTTCTAGTGATTATGTTTGTTGATCCGTTTTTTTCGTCTCTGAGGGGACTACTTCTGTAAAAAAGAAAAAAAAAATGAAATAAAAAAAAATAAAGGAAAGCGTCGAGTTGAGTGGCGACTGTCTTTTGTTTTGTTTTACAGTGTGATGTTAACGTCTTTTTATGTTGGCCCTGTTTTGTATTGTTTGTTTTTAAGATATTGAATAAAAATATTTATTCTCACCGTACTGGCAGACGTACATACACACGTACATACGTACTGCCAAATGCATTCAGAGACATCATGAAATCAAAGAATTTGATAAGCGATACTTAAAATCGGCATTATGTACTGAAGTTAAATATGGTTAAAATTAAGATGTATTTTGGAATGCAGTGAACATTACGGACATTCATAGCCTCTTACGAGCACACGGAAATTTTATTGTATCAACAATAATTTCTAAAAATAGATTTTCATTGGAAAAAAATCCACTTTTTTAAAACTCTACATGTAAAGAATACTTTTTTAATGTTAAAATATTTTTAATATCAATGAAAGTGGCTTTAATCGAAAGATAATTTTATGACATAATTCTTGAATATGATTTCGGCGATGGCTCATAGATTGCCCAAACTTTACTTTCACTCGCTTCGGGAAGAAATTGTGGCCGAATGTTGTATTACAATGTGTGTGAAGATAAACTGGAATTTTACTAGCAGAGACACAAACCAGTTTGTTTTAGCATATCCCTGAGATAGTTACGAGCAGTCGCGAATTGGACTACAAGGAATAATCTTGGAATTTAGACAGGGAACATAAAAACATATTAGTATAGTGCCACCAAGGGGTAATTGACAATATAATAATTGTATTATATGGGAAATGCGTTCATAAGAACAAACAAATGTGAATTAAGGAAAAATTAACTTCTTGAAACCAGATAAAAGGTATAGTTCAAGGGTCCTAATTAAGGAAATTGATTTTGAAAAAGTCATATGCTACAGAAATTTGTTGACAGGATTGGTGACCATTTTGCACAAATATAGAATAGCACATGAACTACACCACATAGAAGAACTAGTACGGTTATATTATTCAAATATTTGTCACATTTTAGTTAAATGTTTTTGAGAGAATTAATGACTAGAAAAGGTAGTCCAAGTGATCCTAAGTACGATATCACTATTTAAAAACTAATTTTCTCGTATATTGCAAAAAAATTTTATGTCCCTGTCTAAATTCCAAGATTTCGTCCTTCTAGTTCAATTTGCGACTACTGTTGGCTGTAAAATTTGTTATGCAAAATTTGGTTTGGGCCTCTGCTAACATACAAAGAAATGACTTGATATATCCTTTCAGGAGCATAGGGCCTTAAAATTAAGTGTTTGAAGTGAAGTGTTTAAAACGACGAATGGGTTTCCTTTAAAATATTTACTTACAAAGACATAATACAAGAGGCGAAAGGTTTCTTGTTAGATTATTTGTTCATAATCCATGTACGTGTATTTATTATTTAGCTTTTTTTCCTCCTATTCTAAATTATCGTTTAAGACTCAAACCATTGAATTTAGGACTTATCAGCTTCTTCTTGTTTGTGTTTGTAGTAATTTTTCTCAATTGATTTAATTTCAATATTTCACTAGTTTTTTATGTAATTTTACGATTTGTATTATTTAAAATAAAATCCTGATTTGTCTGGCTCGAGTTATCGAAGTGAAACCAATTTTGTTTTCAATGTCAACTACTTATTATTCCTTTTTATTTAGCCTTTTATATGAGCTTTCAGAACTTTGATCCTGCTTCATTAAATCATTTTAAACCATTTCCGATTTGGACAATTTCTGCGAATATTTTTTATAGATTTCGGTCATTGTTTTAATTTAAATTAGGAAAGAAAGTTAGATCCTGACAAAAATATAAATGTGGTATTTCAGCCTTTTGAATATGGAAAAGAATCATTTGAAAAAAATATAAATATAAGAAATATAGGAAATTATGATGTTTTCTATTTCCCCCTACTGTCTTAATAAATCAGAAAGCTTGGAGAGTTTTCCATTAGTGGTCTTAAAGCAACGTAGAATAGCTTGACACATCAATTGACTAGTCTTCTCAGTACATCGCTATTGTAATGAAATGTTGCTAATGTAACGCCAAAATAAGTTAGTGACTAATAACTTGGAAAATTATCCCTCAGATGCAGTTCGTCCTAATTACTCCAGGAATATAGAAAGTGAATTGTTTTAAGTATGTACAAGAGAGGTTCAAATGCTATTTTTGGAAAAGATGGTGTCATTTGATTTAATCGACATTCATATTGCACGTACTGTGTACGAGTAGTTTGTAGAACTTTTTCTTTTAAAAACTTTATTATTAGTGTATTCGCCCTTATCGTGAATTAAATTTCGCGTGAAATCTTTTCCCCGTTTCCAAAATTTCGGCCAGCAATTTTATATTGTTAGTGGCTTCGTGCACTATTTTGTTGAATTTTTCAGCATTTTTTTGTTCACATGAATATTTTGTTCGCCTTTCATTCACGATAGGAGTAGGGGTGATTACATAATTTTTATAATTATTGCTTGTTTTTGGCATTGCTGCCTACATACCTGCATTTCCTTGGCGCTTGCCAAATCATCCGTACACTTTAGCCGTTACTCTAGCGATACAATGTGGAGACAAAGTAATGTCAAAATTTGAACTGGCTGGCATTTTGTTATAAATGGAAAAAGGAGGAATATTTTCATTAAAAGTTTATTAGAAAGTATAAAATTTGATGATCGCCCAAATGGACACCTTCTGAGTTGGTGCATAATTGCGCTTTTTGAAATAAAATCTGGCTGCAAATCGGCGATATCCTCTTGAAGACTTGAAAGGTGCGAGATTTGTTGAGGCAAACAAGAGATTTTAAAAAGTCTAGTGCGCTGTTAGATCTGGCGGTCTGGACGGCCAGTTAAAATTTCCAAAATGGGAGATCACCCGACTTGGAAATGGATGTCTCAAAATCTCTATCATTGCTCGATCTGTTTGAGCAGTTGATCTGTCCTGTTGAAACCAACATTGATAGAGATCCAATTTAGTGGCTTGTGGCAAAAAAAAAACTCATTTAACATCTGTTTTTAATTTCTGCTGATGCTCAGTTGTGTGAATCGTCGTCTTGTTGATATTTGTTGATTCTTTCTGATTTATGAAAGAATGTCCAACGCTCTATCGCAATCTGTATAGAAGTAAATTAATTTAGGGAGATAGATAATTAATTCCGTAAATTGGTGAACGAAGTGCTCTTCGAAATGTTAAAAGGAAACGTCATTAATAACGAGAATGAACTTGTTTATGGCCCAATGTTGGGCCACACTAAAACTGTTTGTCGACATTGACCAGATAGATTAAATTCTCTTCAATTGACACCATGCATTTTCAAGATAATGGTTCAAAAGTTACATACTCCCGAAGTTACTGGTGCAGTGAAGTCAATTTGTTACGCTAACTTGGATATAATGCTTGACTCAACTTCATCTGGACTTTTCATCAAATACGCATCTGGCAATTTAGCCTTTAGACTCTCTGGGCCTAACGAATTAAGACATGGCCGTATTAACGAATTAAGACATGGCCGTATTAAAAATCCTTGCCCATCGATGTAACGTATAGGGACGATTGGTAGGAAGATTTTGTAATTCGTGGAAGCCGTTAAAATAAAGGCCGGTCTGCAGTATGTAATTCTTATAATTTAGTTCAAATCCACGTTACGCGGTTCTTTACGCCTACGCTACAAAGGGATTGATAGGCTCGCAACAGATCAGTGGATAGTCTGACAGCAACCAGGACCTTTTACTTAAGGACAGTCCATCCAAACTCTGATACTGCTTAAACGACAACAGGTCGAAATGTCCTTCGTTGCAGTGCATTAGAAACTCCATGGGATAAAGGGGCCACTGAATGACGCCTTGGACATGGGAGACCCTTAAAGGCATTTCGATGTTTTTTTTTAATTTTATGAAAGGCATTAATCTGCAGTTAGAGTCTTATATGTATCTCTTGCTCTTACTAAAGAGATACAGTACAAAGATGGATATAGAGTACAAAACGTCACCAGCAATTATGGCAATAATTCCAGCAGGAAGGAAGTGCCCAACAAAATCAAGTCTTTCTTAGTTTTTTTTTAAATAATACAATAACGAATTAAACTATTCATTTAAGGTCAAATGTTGTAAAACGAATTGTTTCTAAACGTTTGCAATTTGTATTGTATGGAAAAAATCCCGGCACACTGAACCCCTCTTAGTTCCTTTTGCGCTATAGATAGATTCCAATACTTTCTTCGTCTATTTTTTGAGCTTTATACTGTATGAGAGGTAAATTGCAATATTTAAACCAAAAATATTTTTTAGAATATCATCAAAAGTATTAAAAAGCATAGGAATCCTTCCTATAAAAAAGGTTCATCAAAAGCAATTGTATGATTCAATAATATTTGCCGAACATTTTGATTTAAAACGACATTCTCAGATTCAGAAATGGATGGAGCCATATAATGATATGCTACTTCAGACTTAGAAACTCTTAACGAAAGTTGTTTTAATCAAACCATAAATTGATGCCAATGAATTTAGCTTCATGTGCTACGACCAAAAATGTAAAACTATTTTTAATTTAATTCCTTTTAATGCGTTTTAACTTATTGGCTGACGCGTTTTGCCTTAAAAAATTTCGCAACAGTACCCCGAAATAAAACAAACTTCCAGTATTTTTTATATAAATTTCAAACGTTAAGAAACGTCTCGTCTTGGAGATGATATCCTTAAGCTAAGGAAAAGAACGTAATCGAAATAATTTCCGAAAATGAATTATTTTAAAGTTAGTTCTTCGTATATTACTCCCACACATTTCATTTATATATTTCTTAAATTAAACCTTAAACATATAATGTTTGTATATTATTATCCTTCCTTCCAAGAAAACAATGATTTTAGACTGTAACTTTTGAAATTTTATAAATGTTTCAAAATGTTGTTTATGCTAAATCAATCGATTCCCATTATATACAGATGCATATCCTTAATAAAATAAAATCTCCAAAAATTTTCTATAAAAAACTGGGAGACCCAAAGCTTATATGGAAAATTGAAAAATGAAATGAAATTAAGGAGTAATTGCTGTCCTTTTGTTTCATTTACATATATTTTGTGAAATGTTAAACTTTAATATTTTGCTAAAAGAGTTTTCCTAATGCATTGATACAAACTCCAGCTGAATTCCACCCATATACGAGCCGACTATCCTAAAACGTACAACAAATAAAACAAAATAAATTTAAAATCCGTTTTTAATGACATTGATGAATGACTCTAATGAATTCAAATATTTTTGGGTAATTTCTGCAATATTTCCGCCAACAAGCATAAAGCTCTTTGCGAAAACATGTAAAGCCGTCATAAGAAAAATATTGATCACGCAGGCCGGGTGTGCGGGCCTGGCCTGGTCCAATACATGTCCTGAGTGATATTCCTTACTTGAAGCATCCACACATATGTAAATGCTAAAGAGGAAGTCTGTAGAGATGCACTGCAAATTCTGTATATTTACGAAATAAATTTTAGCACTTGTTTGGGCACTAGAAGACACCCGACTAATTTGTATACGATCCTTACATCTAAGAATTAGACAATGAGCAACCAACTCTCACGTTGTATATGAAATCCAATGTCCGTATTAGCCACAAGGACTGATGGATAAGTTAAACTTTGTGACACGGCTTTGGTTCACTAAAATGGAAAATGGTGACATTGGATGTGGCATCATTAGTTGTAGCTTTCAAATAATGGAAATAATATCAGAGCAACGACCTTCCTCATTTTTGCTAGTGAATGCTTAAGGAAAAGAACAAGCGGTGTGAAAATATGCCAGATACCACAAGTCAAAATGCGCTAAAGACCTTAATATCCTTTAAGATCATGTCAAAGCTGATTATGTAATGTTTAACATGTCTGAAATAACTTAATAATTCGCTGGATACATGCTCACGAGGGCAACGAGTATGCTAATTGCTTAGCCAACAGGGACCAAATCGAAAGTTCATTGTCATAGCCAGTCGCTATTAGAATACTCTGTTGGGGCTCAGATAAACAACAGTTTTTATTACTCTAACTAGGTGTACATGCTAGAAGCTAATGTCACTCACCAAGAGGGACCCAAGATTATTTAGAGCTTTACTTACCGTACACTGTGCTCTCAAATGCCATCAGTTTATACTTGAAAACATAAATCAGAGGATAACACTTCAGGCCATTTCTATATAAATGTCCTGCTCTGAGTTGTAGGAAGCTGAATGGAATGTATACGATTTCTTACTGAACATAGTAATATATTTCATTCGTAGCATAGAACAGCGAATGTGAAAGCTGTACAAATGATCCTGAGGGTTGTAGTGCATTCATATACCCACTTTGATCCTCTTGCATTATGATTAATGTCATTTTACGATGAATACAGTCCATACGATTCAAGCTTAGTGCTTTACAGCCATGAGTTCGAAATCGCCAATTTCATGTGATTCGATATTCCTAACTCTCCATGGGACTTTGATTTGTCTGACGCTGTTTTGTATATATGTATGTACATATGTATACATACTCGTATGTACAAGTCTAACATTAAAAACTCAATTTTATTTGAAATTAATTTTCATTTCAAATAAGTTCAAATGTACACATACACATATACATACATATGTACATATTTATAATATTTAGTTTAGTTTCTACAAATGAAATAAAATTTTATTCGATTACTTTTCATAATCGAGCTGAGAGATTTTATTAATGTTCCGTCCGTTGTCTACAAATTGACGCTGCCATGTGTATGTGCAACAAACATTTTACGAAAGCAATATGCCATGCCATCCACACACACACAATCATGTTATTGTGGCGACAAAAAACATCTTGCCACTGTGCGCCAGCGAGTCAGTCGTTGAAATTGAGGAGTCAGGATGAATGGCGACCGGCAAAAGGACGCTTTACTTTACTTAACATATCATAACGTTCGTATCGTAAAAAAAATCCTTTTGTATATTTTATTCGTCCATATGACTACAAGTTTCCCGCGCATTCATTCAATAAAAACAAAAACTACACACATTCACACACTTACTCACTGTCGGCCATCCTATAAAAGAAGCACCAAAGCACGAGCTCCTGTTTAGTACACATGCAAACATGATTAAGACAACCTCGTCGTTATTATACGTATTTTTGTGATAAAATAACAATTAAAAATTTTCAACGCAAAGAACGTGTGATCTGCCGAAAAAATAAACAAAGGAAATATTAAATTGATTAACAAATAACGCCGACTAATATTTACCAAGACCAAAAAATATTATTAAAAAAATAAAATAAAAATCAAAAAAATATATATATTAATAAAGTTTGTGTTTTGAAATTGTTTAAAAAAATATCAGCTCAAACGGAAGAAGAAGTAGAATAAAAGAGGAAAAAGCGAACACAAGTTTGTTTATGTTGTGTAAATATCAGTTATTTAAATTGACTGAGTTCAGGTGCTTCGTAGGTAAGTTAAATGCACAGTGGGATTAAATGTATATTTCGATACATTGCCTTATTAAAATAAAATAGTAGCCAATTGCCTTATGGGAGAATCCCAAAGAATTTGGGAGAATAAATAAACAATTTTCTTCTAATCATTTTGTTTTATTAAATCCGTAAAAGAGAGCTTCCTAAGAAGTCAATAATATGTAGATCTTAAATTGATTTTTTTCTCAAATAATCATCCATTGGAAATGGATGCAAATATGTATTTGTGTATGGAAAGTGAAAAGTAATATTCATAACGGAATTTTTTAATTATAAAATGAAGAATAATAATATTTTCCCTTGAAAGTTTGATTGAACCCAGAGAACAAAGCTCGAAGTCATTCTAAGGAAAGACATTATAATTACTGCCAAAAAGCCATTAAGGTGAATTCACCCATACGTTCTGAACGAAATTTTTGTTGTTGTTCCGCATTAAATTTACTCTCTTTCTCAAAATAGAGACGTCAAACTACATATAAAAAAAATCGTTCGAAACGTACAGAACGAATGGGTGAATTCACCTTTAGAGTATTTTTTTAAATTTCTAGGAATTCAAGTTGACGTAATTTTGATCAAAAATCTGAATTAACTTTAAAAATCTGTTAAACTTTGAAGGCGTATTGTGACATTCGGCACCAAATAAAATTTCTATACATTTCAGTAGAATTTTACTAAAAATTTCGATCAGCATCGGATGCCGTAATTTGATCCTGTTCCCCGTTTTTAAAAATATCTTTTGAGCAATACTTATTGTTTAAATTTATTCAGGATTTTCTTCAATTAAGTGCTGTTTCACACACGTCAAGTTTTCTTGATCAAGTTTCAATTCAGCTAGGAGAAAGATAAAGAAAGGAATACATACTCCCCCTATCGCTCTCCCAGCTGAATTGGAACATGATCAAGAAAACTTGACGTGTGTGAAACAGCACTAAGTGTATATAAACTTGTAGTTTCTGAAGGGCTTAGTTGTCTATATATTGATATTTTGTTGCTAAACAACTCCATCATGCTTGCAAAGCTGCGCATCTTTATATAAAAACTTATGAATACAATGTGAGAACTCAATCATAAATGAAAATTACAAATATGTATAAGTATAATCATAGTAGAATTACAAAAGTTTTTATGCAGATAGCACAGCAAACAATTTATATTCAATATGAACCTATTTATTTTGGGTTAGGTTAGGTTGATTGGAGGGGTGTGATAGTCCATGTCATACGACATACACTTAAGCCAGTGAAGACTTGTTGTGCGCTCCCTTCTAATTATCAGACACAAACTGCCAGAGTTCTGCGGCAGGATTCGAACCTGGGACCTTCGCACTACGAGTCTAGTACACTACCTACTAGTCTACGAAGGTCAGTCAGTTCACTTTACTTCCAACAATTACATAGTCACTCTTTGAGTGACAATGATTTCATCTATTAGGCAAAACAAGAAAAAAAATTCTTATAAAATACCCTCCCATTCAGGCTGACACGAAATTAAGTAGTTTCGTGATTTCGGCCGACTTTAAGTTAAAATTAAATAATTTCCCATACATTTAAGGTGAATTCACTCATTCGTTCTGAACTTTCCGAACGCTTTTTTTTATATGTAGTTTGACGTCTCTATTTTTTTGAGAGTGAGAGAAAGAGAGTAAATTTAATGCGGAACAACAACAAAAATTTCGTTCAGAACGAATGTGTGAATTCACCTTTAGGCATATATGTACCAAATTAACTCATTTTAGTTAATTTAGGTGAAATAAATATGAAATTACTCGTATAATAGGCAACGCTGTTTTGTGAAATAAACTCCGTTTTTTTTCAACCATGAACACATATACAGTAGTATTCCGGTATAACGATTATGCAATTTAACGATAGCACAATTCATTACCATTGTGTACCTTATATTACGATGGGTGTCAAAAATGTTCTACTCAATATAACGATTACACACGAAAAAGGCAAAATTATTATTGTTTTTGTATTCAACTACGGCTCTCTTTCTTACTCTCCGTACGCATAGAATGCTGGAGTATTTGAAAGGAGTGATTTTTGTATTTATAGAACTTAGCAACAGAGAGTGTCTTTGTTAGTGGTTCTATAATGTAGGTAAGAAAAACGCAAACAAGCAAAAAAAAAAAAATACCGTAATTATTCCAGTTGTTGTATTTTAGATTTCCGTATTGTTTTTAACACTCATTGCCATTGTTGATCATTGTTGTGGAATAAGCAGTAAAATGTCTGTAAGAAAGAGACTATCGTTAAATGAAAAATTAAAGATCGTAGAGGATCACCGCAAAGGCGAATCTGTAAGTTCTTTAAAGACAAAATATAGTTTGGCCCAGTCGACTATATCGACTATATTAAAGTCTGGTAAAAAGCTTTTTCACAATATGGAAAAAACAAATTTTGGTTGTAAAAACAGAGAGATTGGAAACAAAACTGTTTTCCTGGTTCCAAGCCCAACGTAAAAAATATATGCCGATCAGTGGAGCTATATTACAATTGAAAGCTAAAGAAATTCATAAGCAGCTGTACAGTGGAAGTTTTAATAATACAATAAAATATAATATAAATAAATATAATAAAATATTTATAATAATAAATGCATACATAAGTATAATAAAACTAAAAAAAATAGCTTTACTCTGCAGTTTCAACAATAAAAAAAATTTCATTCCATATTTTCGATTTAACGATAAAGGCTGACAATATATAGATTGTTATATCGAGATACTACTGTACCACCATGAGAAGTAAACAAAACAAAAAAATATATAACAATTTAATAAAAAAAAAGTGACAACAACTTTCAGTAGTCTTTTGATTATTAATTGCCTGCAACTTAATCAAAACTAAATGTAATCTCTTCCTTTTCATTTATTATTTTTTTTTTAATTCGATTCAAGTAAAAAATAAATACAATGTGGAGTCACAGGCGAATTAAATTCATTAGAGTTAATTCGCCTTGGTATGAACACTATAGATTTCATTCGTAATTTCGGCTTGAAATTATTCAATGTCATGTCAGTCAATAACAATAATTATTATTAAAAAAATATTCAATATATTCTCCCAATTAATTCTTGAGCTTGTAAGAAAAAATATAAATTGTTGGTTTTATTGTTTGCATAATAGCTTTCTAATTTTCATATACGATATAATTCTCATATTGTATTTGGAAGTTTTTATATAAGCACAAGAGTCAGCTTTGCAAACAGGATGAAATTGTTTAGCATCACTGAAATATCAACCATCATCAAGACATCTCACAGTTCACAATAAACAAACAAAAATTTTATTTATGTATACAGTACATTTTTTTAATTTGTTTCTTTAAATCTACATGGAAAAATTGTTTTATCTTAACAACACTGTGCCATACGATAAATATGCGGAGCTGCTCACACATGTATCAATTATTGTTTGTCGGAGTCCATAAAGGACGAAGGTATTTTAAATCTTGCTCGATCACTATATGGTCCATTTTTATTCGCGAAATTTGTAAAATTACTTTCATATAAAAAGAAAATAATCACATTTGGCAAGTTGGGGTACAAACAGATGTAAAGTCTGTACACAATGAAAAATAACTAATCGTTATTTAATGTAAAATTGTTTTCTTAAAAAAATATATATGTATGTATAAAAAACTTACTTGCCCAAATATTTAAGATTGCTTCTGAATCGGTGAATATCATTTGAAATAATACAAATTCACACTAGTTCCACAACATAATCTCGAAATTTTTTGAAGCTTTTTTTTATAGGAGAATCACTTTACATATCTTTTGAATTTGAAAAAGATTACTATTTTGGAAGAAATTCAAAACTAATGCTCGTTTCACCCGTACTTAAATGAAGCCAAAGTCTAAGTACAGATTTTCTTAAAACAAGTACGGAAGGTTTAACTCGAGAAAAGATTCGGGATTGATATTAAGCAAAAACATAAAACTAAGAGCTGTTTCACACACGTCAAGTTTTCTTGATCAAGTTTGAATTCAGCTGGGAGAAAGATAAAGAAAGGAATACATACTCTCCCTATCGCTCTCCCAGCGAATTGAAACTATATCAAGAAAACTTGACGTGTGTGAAACAGCTCTAAGTTCAAGAAAACTTGAAGGTCGAAATGGTATTCGACCAGATGTTTTGCTTATAATCCAATTAATACCATGCAGGATCCTAACCTGAATATTATGGAAATACAAATTTAGTATTAATCTCAGCAATGGTGAATCTTAGGAAAAAAATTTTAATAAATAATTTAATAATTTCAATAATTTTATTTAGAGAATTGCATGATCTAGAGTTTTGCCTGGGGTTGTTTTTACGATAAAAATAACCATTTCGTTAATAAAAAAATTCAACAAATAAACCCCATTTTTTCAACTTCGAACTTGTATCAACTTTTTTTTTGCATATGCGGGATCTATGGGGATAGTTTCATTACAATAACATTCATGCCAATTTTAAGCTTTCTGTGAATTTATGCACAATCGATAATCGTTTAATACTTTGACCGGACTAGGTCGGACTTAAAGTTATTCAGACTTAAAATTTTAATAATGAGTTTTACTAAAAGCAAGAAGAAGAAACTTAAGTTTAGAACGATTTTTTCCTTTCTGTGTGCAAAATTTTGCATGGAACATCATACAACATTAACAATTTTCTGTTCAATCGCGATTTTGCAACTACAAACGAATTCAGAATTAAATATATTAAAAAAAAGTCGAATAAAACTTTGTTGCATACAAAGTTTTCAATATTTATTTATTTAAAGAAATATATTTTATAAATAAATTTATAAAATACATAAAAAGTTTTCAATATGTTTCACCAGTACAAATTTTCTTTTAAGGTACCTACAGATTACACAATATAATTGAGTATTTTATTGCATTCATTATTGTTGCTTTGCTGAACAGTGCCCAATAAGTTGCTCAATATTTTTAAACAATATATTGCGCAATTTTTGTAAAAGTAAATGGAACCTTCATACACATACATACATATGTTTAAGAAAACTGCAAAAAAAATTCGTGGTGTGACTATATTAAAATTTTAATAAATTAAACAGTTTAGCATTGAATCATTAAAAAATTTAAAAATACTATGGTCCTCAATTTCTGTGGAAAATCATTATTGTACAATGTTGTCAACACATTACAAACTATTTGTTTTTGCGTAATATAAAAGACTTTTGATTTTGTTCAATATATCCTACTATCTACTATTATAATATATATATATATATACATATATATATATATATATATATATATATATATATATATATATACAGGAAATTTTATTGTACAATACAATTACTGAGCAATATTATTGCAAATGTATGTGTACCTTTAATCAAATATTCAAAGCCGCAGAAATTTTAAATGGCAACACCTATATATTAACGGCCCAAATTTTATAAAAATAAGACAGGGTGCCAAAATACTAATGTCAATTGTTTGAATTTGTGGTCATTTTTGCAGAGGGCACCAAATGCCCCTGTACTTTGACATTGATGATATAGATAAATAGAGATATAGATATATATTTTCAGAGTTCTCTTTTCTTCATTTATAACAAAATGGCAGACTATTAAAATAATGACATTACATTTTGCACCACCCTGTATAATTATTTTCATTTAGACCTTTTTAAAATATATTTTTTTTGCCTTTTATGGTTTAACTTTTTATTCAATAGCAAAAAAAAAAAAGGAACTTGCTACAGTGGACAACCACCCTAATATAAATATGTATGTGGTATATACGCATGTAAAAAAAGTTAATTTCGTTTATTCTCTTTTAAATTGTTCTGAACCTTTTGAAATGTAAAGTTGAAATTAAACTACTTCCTCTAGATGGTTGACTGATCTTCATTACCATGCCATAAAGTAATGTAAAAGATCGCTTCAACTGCGCCACTTAAATGGCCACAGTTGACTTGTGTTAAGTCACCCAAATGCAAACTGGTGGCGCCATCAATTGTCAAGACTGCTACAAAAACACGTTTGTATTGCAACATGTATGTACATGTAACTTGTCTCCCAGCAAACATTTATGCTATAGATACATAATGAGTTCTCGAATATTTGAACAAATTTTTTATAAGCTTAAGCGTTTTTAAAGCTAAACACTCCTGAGGCATGTGTTGCAGCAATAAAAGAGAATTACTTCGACTCTTGGCCAGTGAATATCTTTGTTGGCCAAGCAGAAAACCAGAGACAAACTGAAATAGACGAAGAAAAGGTTTAAATAATCCAGCGGGAAGCAGAAAGAAAAAGATCAAATAAACAAAAGTTCGATTAAAATTCTTTATTGAAATTCTGTTACATTTATTTAAGTCCAACCAGTGCTAGATGAATATTTTGTTTCTACGGTTGTCTGCTATCGTTACTGTTCATGTTTGCCAATGCACTTGCTGGAAGTTTAAAAATGCATTGGAAGCCGCGAATGCATAGGGAACAGCTAAAAAGGAAAATGATGATAAAAAGCAGCCTTATACCCAGAGAAAATAATTCAATGGAATTCGATCATGCAAATGATGTAGCCGATTTATTTCACGATATAAAACAGTGGCCAAATCTAACATTCGTCAAATGTTCATTGAATTGTAAACCACACTCTATTCAATATGGCGCTAGCCAGAAGAGGCACGAAAGTTTTAGTAAACCAGTAAAACATTCACTATTTTCAAAGGGCTTAGTGCCAATTGAGATCACGGCGGAATTGACGAATCCCAGATCACGGTACTCGTTAAGGTGGGATTAAGAAATCCCCAATTTAATTTTTTTTAATCACACATCTACTACAATATATTACTAACGAAAACTGTGCATTTTATAGCAATTCATATATCGTAAATAAGACACATAATTCATAATAAAATCAAAGTCGGAGTAAAAAAAATAGATTATCTTAATTTTTCATATCAATATTCCTCATTGCAATATACTTTAAAATGAGACTAAATTTACATTGAGGGATGTTATAGCATATTTATATCTTTCCATTTATGTATATAGATTTTCGCTTGCTACACCATGCAACACTTAAAACCAACAGATTACGCTCATTTTTATGACAACAATTCAAGCAGAAATTTCGACTCTTCTCATAACGTTCTACCGCCACTGCACTGTAAACACAAAACTGTGAGTAAGGAACGATTTTCCGTCATTCCATGTCAAATTTGGTTTGTAAATAGACCGGTTTCGGCTATGTGCCATCTTCAGTGTTCGTTTTCTTCTTGTAGATAGTCTAAACTGATCTGGGTTGATGGAAAATCTTTCCAAATTCAAGCAAACACCGGTGGAATAAAAACACAACTCTCAACAAAAACTTTAGTTTACGAATGCAATAATGTAAATACATATAAATCCTTTAGCGCTATGACACCATAAACTAGCATAAATAAATCCATTCGTTGCTTGTGTAGAATTCCCCGATTGGCAAGTAGGTGGAAGATGGCTGATTCTAGCCGATTCAGAACTAAGTTAAAGAAATGAAGTTTGAAATTGGATTTTAAAAAATCAATAGAAACAGTTTTCCTCCTAATTCACAAAAATTCAACATTGAAAACAAAAGTCGGAACATGATTATTTGGCTGTCATTGTGATTATATTTTAAATTTAAACTTAAAGTATTGTGGCAACATTTCAATACTGTGTTAACATTGCGAATTTAGTTGACAGGATGGCGGAAAGCACTCTGTATGTTAACTTTACTGCTCTCGTAGAAGGTGGCGCTAAAGTAATGTCATAGCGTGCGTTGGCTGTAATTTTTGCACTTTGCTTTGTACGAGTACAATTATGCATCAAGTCGGAAGATGACCATTTCAGCGAGGTAATTATTTTCAATTGATATCTTTTAAATTAACTTTTATATTAACTTTTTGTAGAAACAAAATGGCAGCTAGTTCAAATTATGACATTACCTGTGCACCACCTTGTATATTAAAATAAGCTGGTTTTTAACAAAATTTAAAAAATGAAAAAAAATCTGCCATAAATTTTTTCAAAAGTTTTTTTTAAGAAAAACAGTAGTTTTTGATCAGAAATAAAAAAAAAAATACTTTTTGAGGAAAAAAATACGATTTAAAAAAAATTTTAATTTCAAATTTATAAAATTTTTGAGATATTAAGCAAAGGTTTTGCATATTATTTTATATAAGTTAGGCTTTGTAAAACTATTTAAAAAATTTCCCATAAAAAATATAAAAATAGACAAAACGAGAAAATAATCAAGGCAAAAAAATGTTTTTAAGCCACATTATTAAAATCAATTCAGATTTACAGAAATTACACATTCCCAAAAAAAAAAAAAAAAAATTACACGTACGACTGTCAACGACCTCAAAATATAACAGGAAACAAATTTTGGTGTTCTTTAAATTGCAGTTTGGTACATGCAAATCGGCTCTTGCCGACTTTTTACCATTTTTCTACTTTATGCCACTGTGAAATGTATAAGACCTCAATGACGATGATATAGTTTACAGATGGCTTTTGCCTTTCTTTTTGAAACAATTCCAAGCCAATTTCGACAAATGTATTTCATGTTTTCACGTGTTGCAAGTATGACATTATTTCAATTCATTCGCGGCCATTCGTACTAACAAATCTGATTCAGTGCTTTTTATCATAAGATTGTTAGATGCATTTGTTGGGATATCAAAAAAGTTTTATGCCTCTTTGGAGTTCTAGTGTTTTGCAAAAGTTTCTTTATTTTTAATTACACTACAGAACTACTGCCCATTTTCATATGTAATAATTTATAATTTCATTTTCCGGAATATGATTTTACTCTTTCTTTATTTCTCCATGTATTTACGAAGGAACATTTATATTCTCCAAAAATAAAATGCCTGTTGTCTTTTGTATTATATTTGCTACCGTGACGTTCCCGAATTGTTGTTAATTTTACTTGGTTACACTAGAACTCATTCCACTATTTATTGAAATTTTTTTTTTTCATATAAATCCTGGTGTTGCGTTTTGAAAGCTCAGGTCATGTATTTAAATATTTTGCCTAAAATCTGAGAAAGATAACTCGAATTCATGCAAAATCACTTAAAAAAAAGGCAGATATCATAAAATTACTTAAATCGAATTTTAGTTTTTTTGCATGAATGTATTTCAAGTTAATTATTATTATTGTTTTCTGCCAAAAGTCTTCCGGTAAAAAATAAAAAAACTTCGTTATTATTTGAACAAAAATAATTTGCTCATATGCGTTCCTACATCAGCACTTCATTGGTCATACTATGCGCTTATTTTTTCTTAGAATTCGCCACAAAAGCAAATAATAAATTCCTTAATGGGATACTGGCCTAAAAAAATTCCACAGCAAACACTCGCTAATCGCCAATCAAAACTACCAGCAAGATGAATGGATGGATGAATCGATGTATGAGACAGACATGCCACAAAATCTCCGACATTCGGATGTTCTTTATCAGCCAGTTGTACAACAATCATATATTTATAAACACAGCAACTTTAAGTTAACAACAACAATACCAACAACTAAATGGTTGAGTCGTCAATGGCAAAGTCGTTGTTGAAGGAACGCAAAAGCAATGCGTTGAAAGCAAAAGGAGAAATTCGTTTTGCAGCCAAAGGAGTTTGAAAGCGATACGTCTGCTTGTTGAAAGAATACCGAAAGATTTCACATATTTAGAGATTGTGGGAATGGCCTCCTGCATAAAGCAGCGATTTTGGGAGTATAAACGTAAAATCAGTTAGTAATGAAATTAATATTAACCAAGATACGAGAATGAAGTTTTGACATCATATTGAATTATTTCCTTTAGTTGATCCTTGCCAAGTTACGATCAATGAGGGTATTTATATGGAAAAAAATATTTTTATTATTGAATCTTTCAAATCTTAGATCTAAAAATTAGTTATTGAAGTCCAGCCACTGACAGACCAACAATATGGGTATTCAAGAGTTTATTATTTGTCTTCATGTGTCTTGTGTTTGTCCGAATTTAGGAGTGTCCCTCTTTCGAGATGGTACATCTACAATGATTTTTGAAAATGCAACTACGATGTTTGCAGTCTAAAAAAATTAAATTAACTAATTTTTTCCATTAAATTTGTTTTTTTTTTGCCAATTAAAGAAATATTTTCAATAGGTATGTTTGTCAAATTATGTTGTACTTTTCAACAACAATTACGTAAGATAATTTAATATGTTAATTTTATAAGTCCTCCTTTGTCCATTTTAATGTCCTTTTGAAATTGTTTATTTTCAATATAAATTGTTTTCCTATTTCCTTTTCTTATTATCCTTTTATTATTGCCAGCTGTCAGTTTATAATTAATGGTTGCATACGTAAAGTATGTACAACAAGACCTTGTGCTTAAAAATATTTTAATTGGACAATTAGTTTCGATTATATGATACCTTTGTTTTTAATTTTTTTTTAATTAAATAAATATTGTAAGATGTTGCGGGCTAAGGCGGGTGTTATGCAGATTCACAGCATTTGGGTTTCGCGGCTTTAAATTTTTTCTACGTTTGTGGCAGAGTAAAAATGTGTACGTAAATCTTTTCTTTTAAATATAATTTAACATTTAGACTATTCATTAGTTAGTGCAGTAAGATTTGGTAAGTTAAGTAAAAAAAAAATTCAAAGGTTTTATACACCCGTAGTTCTTTACTTTAGAGACTTTTAAAATCTTCTTCGGAGTTCTTTCGAAACTCTTTTGTAGAGACATTTTTAATGGGTCTTGCTTCCGATATATATTCAAACACTGTTTCAAATGTCTTGTACGTTATTTTTATTTACGAAAAAGTTAAGCCAAGTACACACGAGGCAAATGTTGAAGCCACCAAGGAATGTTGCTATGACTGTATCATATTAAATTCACAATTGTGAGTTTAATAAGCCGAATAGTTCAATTAAAGCAGTGAGCTGGGTGATCAATCCAAAACTATCTTTAGTCGAAGAATCCGTTTATGAAATGCTTAAGCAGAATGTTCATATACACTACTCTTTCTGTCCTCCTTTCCATAACCTATTTTCATAGTTGCAACACAATGCATTGAATGAGCAGAGGACATCCTCTGAGCACTGAGAAACTCGTAAAGTTAAAGGTGTATCCTTAAATTTCAACATAATGCGAGTACAAGTATTTATAATAAATTTCTGTAGTAATTTTTAATATATATGATTTTACATTGAAAATATTTGTTGAGACTATACATTAAAAAAGATTGTCATCTCTGTCGAGGGCTATGAAACTTCATACAGCCATTTTTATTTAATTTTTACTCTTTTCAAATTTAAAAATATTTCTTTGAGTCAGATTTGTCATGTCTTCCAAGACCCCTAAAAGAGAATATAAACTTCTTAAAGTTTTACCGATCCCATTTAACTTTTTAAAATAGCTTTTTCATAGGTGAAAGGTGGAAATATTAATGCTAGTGGTCATTAATCGCAAGTTTTAACCACTGTGAGAGAATTTAAACACTTTTTAACAAATGTCAGGACATCTATCCGACGGACGTTAGCATACAGGTGTCGAGCCCGAATAAACGGAAAAGTTTAAAACAACAGTTCAACCCTACTCCGACTAAAATTACCGAAATGTTACAACAAATAAGAAATGAATACAACCCATTATATATCTAACAAGGACAATGTCGCTAGAAGCTCCTTCCTAATACAAAAAAGTACGATTCTTGTGTTCATTTGACATATACATATGTAATTGACCGCAGTGCACGATCTAACCTCAATCTCGCACGTCTATTAGAAAAGTTCGACAAATAAAATTGAAAAAAATTTCCACGATAGGGGTACACCGTGCCGATCACGGATTGAATTTGTACCTATTACTCTGGTGTGCCTCACTACAAGTTTAAGAGCTTTCAATAAAGTTATGATAATGCTAGGACCATCATCCGGAAGTGCAAATTCGGATCATTTACAATGATTTTTATATATACATGTATTCCTCTTGTACTATTTTTCCTCTTCATGGATGCTTATTCGCTGATTTGGATACCATCTATTTTTCCTTGCAAAGCAAAGTGGGAATAAACTTATTCTTTGAAAAAGTTCAAAGCTGCCAGTAATCACGATTTTTGGTTTTTTATGTGGACTGTATCAATTATTAACTGAAGAAAAATAATGTTTTCATATTTATTTAAAATAATAAGTATTTTTTTTAAATAAGAGTATCTTCAAGAAAGAGAACAGAGTTTCACAGAATTGTAGAAGCAGTTTAGATTAAAAAAAATATCAACTTGACTTCCGAGGAAATTGAAAACAAGACAATAGTGGATTCTTGAAAGTAATGAAACTGTGGTTCCTAAAAAATTACTTCCATTATTTCACTGAGTTACTATGGTCATTAAACCAAGTAACTATTAATTCTATTTGCAACATTTAGATCCTTAGATTTTCTCTCTGGTTATAAAATATCTGCAATAAAACTTTCGTCATTTATATTAAAAATTTTTGTGTCTGTTGTATTAATCAGAAGTGTCGTAGAACCCTATTAAAAATACTCTTCAGGCTTAAAACCATATTTGATTTATTTTCATCATGATACATAATAGTCAAATAGGCATTGTGTTTTAAAGCTCTTTCTTAAAAGTACAAAAAAAGTTAATCTCTGTACACATTATCGCCTTTTAGGTCTTTTTGCAAACCGCGTGTTTTATTTAAGATAACAGGTGTTAATTAACACAATTAAATTAAAATGTGCGATATTGGCAATTTTAATGGAAGGATTTCTAAGCGATAAAGACTCGAACTTGACAAATATTGAAGGCCTTATCAAATTCTACCAACTAAATATTTGATAATAAGTCTTCGGAAACTATCCCTATTTTATATTGCTAACTGTTTGCATTAAAGAAATATAGGCTTGTTGAACTTGGTACATGTACAAAGTGTTTTTTATTAGGGCGACACCCTTTCTTCAATCTTTTGCACGTATAAAAATAGGGGTGACAGATGAATAATAAAAATATCATTCTGACATGAGATCGATCGAGTTAAAATCGTTCGACTTTAAAAATAAATTTTTTATTTGATTTCAAGTTATTGTCGGTCAAAATACTGTTTTTTAGTTTCTATGTTGAATGTGAACAATTTGAAATTGAATGAAAATTTAATCTCAGAACCGATGGAACTCATCATATCATTTCAAAACAACTAATCAAAAATAAAAGAGATTTATTTTCCAAATCCATCCCACACTTTTTAAATCGAGTATGAAAATTCGCAAAAGTCGAATTTGATCTGTCGATATTTTAAATGTTGTAATTGAGGTAGTAAAAGCCTTAGCCTTTCCCAATATGCGATGAATTTTGGGAAGCCTGAGGGCAAATTGCGTTAAGTTTTTTTATTTTTAATTTCTATCGATATTAACGGCCGTAATTTTCTCCTTGGGCTAATGATCAATATAAATATTAAGAAAAAATAAAATTTTAACAAACGACCGCGACTTCTCTTGCGTTCGTAAATATACACATTTTAAGTTAATACACTTCTATAGCTAACGCTTGTTACTCCTGAGTAGCCGACATAAAGTTGAGCTTAAGAGAAAATCCTAAATGAAAAGGTAAATTCCTAAGGACAGCTAGGATTCGAGGGATCAACATGCTCTCTCCTCTAGCTGCTTAGTTCAGAATCTGCTTCTTCACAAATTTTTACTTACTAATAATAATTATTCCCTCTACGATAAATGTTAATTGATTTAACTAGATAAAAATTAAGAGCCCTTAATGTCTGAAACCACATGTCCTTGGTATCTACCTATATCATATAATTTAGACTTAACGAAGTTGGTAATCACTGAACTCTACCGTTGACGGTAGTTCTCAAAGCAATATGCGTCGATGACGTCTCTAAAGTGTAACTCTTTTAGGATGCATTGGACTCTCTTGGATCTCATGTGCCCAAATTCGATATATTTGGTTTTTCGACGTACTCAATTATCAAGAAAACAACAACGATTATGGCGGATGCAAAATTGGCGAAGCGGGCGGAACGATGTCCGAACAGAACACCCATGACAAAACAATTTTATCATTTGCATATGTTGTTGGACGCCACAGCCGTCTATGGTCACTTGTCAAAACAGAAATATATATTTCAGAAAAAGTTTTTGAGAAGTTTGGAGAAGCTCTTCGAAAGAACTGAACGCTCCATTAGATTTCTTGCACAGGTTTCCTCGAGAAAATATATTCATGTCAATTTATCAAAAAATTTAATTAGACGATCTGTGACAATAAACGACTCAACTGTAAACACAATAATTGCTACGTGGCGATTATAGGTTATTGTTTACGGAAACTACGTATTCCGGTCCAGAGCGGCAATTTGTGGAGTACTCGATTACGGTGGAAATTGTATAGTGCTAGGCCCGAAATAGGTGGTAGTACCACCCTAATGTTCATACATATACATATATGTATATATGTTTGCGTATACGAGTATATATGTTGGCACGTCTGAAAGCCTTTGACAGTAGGCACAATTAAATGTATATATATATATGTGTATGTGTGTGTATTCGAAAATACACATTCATGCGAATTTAGTGGGTTTATATGCTCTAGTGTATCTGCCATCGGGTACACTGGACAAGACGCAAGGCATGATTATTTGCACGCAAAAAAAAAAACAATAAAAATATGGAAAACGGCGTCAAACCGCGATTGCTAGGAACAAAAATGATGCGGTCACGGATAACTTAAATACTCATAGCAACCACACAAATACGAGAACAACAAAGTCATTAATGCCATCAAAATGAAAGCAAATTATCTCATCTCGAATTTATTTTATATTTTTTTGTTTGTTTTAATTTTTTAGTTTTTTCGGTTTATTATTTTTCGTAATCGAAAAACTTATCAACCAGGTAATAATATATATATATATATATATATATATATATATATATATATATATATATATATATATATATATATATATATATATATATATATATATATATATATATATATATATATATATATATATATATATATATATATATATATATATATACCTATATAATTGCATTGAATTGAATTGTTAAATTAATGAATAGATGCAATTTAACTCACAAGTAATTGACAATGCAACAATTTTCAAGGAACCTTAATAAACACAATTTACACGTGGAAAGTTCCCATAATAGTGGAAAGGATAAAGACCAGTTGTTCTCGTTGCGAACTGTAGGAAGATGAGCCGTCACCTTATCGGCCTTTCAGAATGATTTATGCTTTTAGAGAGCATTGTCTAGTCTATACTACAACTTATTTTTAATTAGAATAACAGGACATTATTCGATGCCAAAAATGGCAAAATGTTGCGAAATGGACCAAAAAAAAAACCGGGAGACTATTGCGTATATATTCATATAATCAGTATCTACTTGCCATCATAAAGGATTCCTTTTGCGACTGAATTTTTTTAAATGAAACCACAGATGCAATGCAAGAGTTGAAATTCCAAATGGGTTAATCCCAGATCGAATAACAAATGGTTTGGTTCTTCGACTATTGTTAAAGAATGGGACATTCATCTTCCTGATGTAGTCAAAATCATTGGTTTTATTGACCACTTAGCTTTAATGTGTACAGATATTTAATGAACGGAAACAATATTCAATCTTAATATACATAAGAGTGTGTGCCGATAGTTCCTAGCTGACTCTTTGACCTTACATCCGCTGATAAGAAGAGTGTTAGATTTCTTTATGCATTACAACCAAGCTATTTCTCAAATGTTTTAGATACTTACATACCTTTAGCCAAACACCACATGATCAGGATGCAAAGGACGTTTATATTTGAAGTTATTAAGAACGCTGAGGGTAACTTCATTGGACCCACACCCTCTTTTGGGTTCAACAAAAGTCTCCTTGAGAGGGAGATTTCGAAATGGACATCGTCCAGGATTGCACAATATTGGAATGACATGAATGGGTTAGGTCACCCCAAGAAATTCCTACGCTTTGACGCTGGGAGGGCGAATCTGGCTCTAAGACTGGACAGGAAAAGCCTACGGACGCTGGTAGGGGCGCTCACAGGCCATTACACCTGCAAAGCCCACCTATACAGAATGGGCTTATCTGACACGGATATCTGAAGATTTTGCGGTGATGAGGAGGAGTCGATGGAACGCTTGATAGCAAATTGTGGGGCATTGTGCCACAGAAGATACAGGACCCTACATGCATATACGCTGAGTGAAGAGGATCTGTTAATGCTCCCATTGAAGGAGCTGATTCTATTTGCGAACGTATTGGGCTTCTAGGGACAGGGGAAGCACAATAGATTAACAATGGTCGCAGTGCAAAAGGCCATCCTGGGCCAAAACCCCATTACATTACATTACATTATTAGGAACATTTTTCTTTATGCACCACCAATTTGTTTACAGTAGAAGAAACTTCGAAGTTATGGAAGTCTGGCTCTCAGTATATGCAATGCATTTCTCGCAAGCCGGTCATTATTTGTGAATCTCTCAATAACAGGACTTATTTTGACCTATTATAGTCCATTAAAATCAGCGCCAATGAGATATTAATTAACACACGCCGGAAATTATGATTTTGATAATAGTGACCAATGGCTGAATCTCAGAAGGTAAAACAAAATTTATTCCGAGATATCATCTGAGCCAATACTACAATCCTACTAAAGCTTGGTAAGCTTCCAAGTACACTTCGATTACTCTTGCCTTTAGGTTTGTGGCGTAGACGTAGTTCACTTGTTTCTTACTACGTTTATACGCACGTCTTATTTGCAAATAAAAAAGAAGAATGTTGCCGTATAACTTTTTTATTGTAACTTATTAACTCACTTAAACAAGTCGTGAATAACGACACTATTTGCAAATAAAAAGTAAGACGTTGCCACTTCATGAACGTTTTTTGTGTTTTACTTACCAAACAATCATATTTTCGTCACATGGCATCACTAATAATAACATAAGTTCTGTATGCAATTTCCCGTATAAACAGTGAATTAGTTATTTGCAAATAAGACGTGCGTATAAACGTAGTATCTGACTGATATACGTCAGGGCCTTACATAAACAACAATGGGATCATAAAACTTCACTATATTTCAAACTAAAGTAGTGAATTTCTTTTTAGGTAATTTATTTATTTTCCAATAAGGATTAAAAGTAATGATAAAATAAGGGGATTATTACCTCCCTTTTCTGCATTTCACGTGAAATCGAATCACTTGGAATTTCCTTAGCATTGTTGGTATCAACACCTTTTGACAAAAACAATCCTACGACAATTTCGAATGGATTTCTCATGGAGTAAAAAACAGTAGCCGACTCAGTGGTTAGTGGCTCCTCACGAGGAAAGCTAATTTTTTAATGATGGAATATAAAACAGATTCGTATTCAGATTTTCCCACTAGGAATGCTTGAACGGTGAATAAGAAAGATTAATTGATCTGATAGTGAAATAATTCACTACGGAAATGTTGAACAAGCCACATAGAAGCCACCAAAAATTTACCCACCATAAAAGGAATCCCTGGAGAACGAAACAAATGCGAAGTTTCTGACTTTAAAATGGTCAAAGAGAAATATTCAATGAAAATTTCTGCCGTTATGATACCTGTGGATGTATTTGATAGAAAGAAGCTTAACTGCGGTGATAAAAAATACGGGTCCATATGAGTCAAAGTCATATACAAAAATATCCGGTCGACATTTCTTCGACATTTTCCTGTAGATTAAACAGTGTATGCAATGTAATGTAACTGTAATCTTGAATAAAATTTCGAAAACGATTTTCGCCAGCCATAATAATGCTCAACATCTACCAAAGGTGAGAGCTCTCGCTCCAATATTTGACAGAAGATACCCAGAGATTATAATTTAATAACGTCAAATCCCTCAAGAGTCTTACGCGATTAACATAAAACTGTTGCCGAGTTTAACGGCATAAAATAACATATTGTCGTATAATTGCAAGTTTGTAACAAATTGAACCACAAAAAGCTATTAAGTCCTTGAAACATGTATTATTTTTAAAGTCGTCGGTCGATAAAGCTTACTAAACGATGTCTTTTAGTGGATATAATGTTTATTGGCAATGTCATTTATTTGAAGAACGTTCTTGTGTTGCATCCGTAGACAAGTAGGTAGTATACTTGACTATTAGTATGAGAGTCGTGGGTTCGACTCATGGCTCTGGAAGTTACTGCTACACGCTAAAATGGCTGGGCAGTTACTTTTTGCTAATATATACAAATTTTAAAAACTTAAAAAAAGTTCAAAGAACCAACGTTTTAGATTAGGAGTCAAAGAGATGTAATAGAAAACTGTGTTGCCATTTAAACTTTTTTGTGTCATAGAATCAACACATATTAATTTGATTTTATAAATTTGATCTAAAATATCAATTTCGTGTTACATAAGAAAACTCAGATCAATTTTTTAAGTTTGGGTTTTCTATGAGTCGATAAATTTGATGTCAAGCAAAATGAATTTTGCTACAGCAAACGCAAATGTCAAAAGTACATCTCTTTCGGCTTAGTGTGCTTAAGGTGTGTACGCAAACACACACGACAAGTGCACGCAAGTTGTCAAAGTGTATTGACTTATATGCCATTTTGTTATTGTTGTTATACTTAGAGGTAAAGTAAGCCCACCATGACAAATTCATTCCTTTTGTTTTATATCCTACCATATACTCTTGTTCTTATACATATGTTGTGTTGCCAGAGTATATAAACTCATATTTAAAATTATATCCAAGTGGTGGCGAAATTGCCCTATATATATTATTTTATAAAATCGAAACCGTGCACACTTGTATGTAAATCAGCTAATACGAGTATTATACAATAAATGTCGGAAAATGAAAACATCTCTGCAATAAGTTTATAATAATCGTTTCAAGGGAACTCATCCTATGGCTTGTGAAAGTTTTAGTGGATAACTATCAGTATTAAATATGTAATAAAGGCTGAGCTTTCATATTTGATTTGGAAAAAGCACATAAAATTTAGTGAAATGAATGAAATATTAATTTGAGTCGATAGAACGATCTATAGAATTCAATGTTTAAAGATGATTTCATGAGTATGTTGACCGCGGCTACCCCTCAAATGGTTTATACGCTGGGTCCAATTTTGACATACTGTCTCCATCATATCGGCCGGTATCTCACGAATAAATTCTTCAATATTAGCTTCCACTGGGTCAAGGGCTTGCCCCTATAGACATAAGCCTTAACATAGCCCCACAAAAAATAGTCTACAGGCGTTGAATCGCAAGATCTAGATGGTCAATTGACCGTTACCAAGCCCTCTTAATTGGACCATTGTTTCGCGTTCTGTGTGGGATGCAGCACCTTTTTGTTGAAACCACATGTCAGCCAACTCCAGCTCTTTTATTTTGGGCAAAAACAAATTTGTAATCTTTGCACGGTAGCTCTCGCCTTTCACAGTAAACTTTTATTCGTAAAAGTACGGTCCAATGATGCCACCGACCCATAATCTACTCCCAACAATAAATTTTTCGGGATGCAATGCATCTGGCTGCTCTTCATATCAAATACGGCAATTTTGCTTGTTCACGTATCCATTCAACCAGAAATGAGCTTCGTCGCTGAACACAATTTTCCGATAAAAAAAGTGCATGAATTTTGATAACAAAATTCAATAATCTGCAAGCCTTGTTCGTTTGTAAATCGAACATGTGGCACGAAAACAGCTGAGCTGCCAAAAACGGTGTTGCCAAAAAGAAAGTTGCTAAAAAATCACCCTTTATTTAGCAAGGATTATACTAATCTGAAAGGCAAATTATTTGTATATATTTCTAGTTTTTTGTTGCAAAAATTTCCAAAGGACTTGCGGTAACAAATAGTGGAATGTGTATTAGTATGTGTTAAAAATAACAAATGAAGTGAAATAACAGTGACGTAAAACATGTGGGCTTACACTTAGGAATTAATACCCACGTTCCATAAACGAATGTAACACTGGTAACACTGGTGCGTATTAAGTGAAAATGCTTTGCAATATACATACATACAAGCACTTTGCTACTTATATGAACATTACTTTGTTGTATAAGTGTGGTAACGAATGTATCTCACAGATACACATTTGATATAAGAGTACAACAGCTGCTTCAGATACTCGAGAGAAAGAGAGAATGCAAACAAACGAGCAATAGGCGCCCCATTAACAAATTTCTTTGCATCGACTGAATTTAGTTGGTGTTTAAAACTAGTCCGCACAACACGTTGGCGTACAGTGATAAAGTAAAATAAAATGAAGAAATATAGAATTTATTTTTTGTATATATTTTTATAGAAAAAAAATCTGCTGACACACAACTAAACGGTATCAAAGTGTGTGTATAATATTAAATTAATCAACAACAACCAGAAAGAAAAAAACAAAAAGTCTGAAATTTTGTAATAAAAAACGAGAAAATTTATAATTTTTGAATATTTATTTTAAAATGCAAAAAATAAATGAAAAGAAATATTATTTAATACATGTGTGCATACATACATACGTACGTATGTATGTATATAAAAATATAAAATGTTGTTTTACGAATCAAATAAGAAATTTTTAAAATAATTCCTGAAAAGAAACTGATATAAATATAACACATGTGTGTATGTGTATAATTATTTTTAATCTCGTTTATTGATTATTGAAAATAAAATTGATATAAAAAGTGCAAATGGAAAAAAATCAAGATAATTTTTGAAAATATTTTTTTCTCGCTGAGTTGTTAACATACCACATACATATCTACATATATACATAAATACTTAAATATTTATGTATGTATGTATGCATGTATGATTTCGAAGAAATGTTAAATAGATGAAAAGAAAATAAACCATTTCGATTTATTTTACATAGAACTGAAAACATGCTTACATACTTATATACATACATATGTATGCACGAACATACACACATCCATAAATAACTACAAACATACATTTCATCTTTTGTACATACATACACACAACATACATTCTCACGTAATCGAATGTGTATTTCAATTTGGCTGTGTGTAGGAATTCTCAAAAGCAACAGCCCCAGAATATGGAATGACCACAATCTGAGCAATAAACAGCAGAAATAGATACAATTTCGCTCTTAATCGTATGCTGAATGTTGAAGAGTAGTCGGTGTGTGCTGAATTTGCGCCCGAATTGGTCATTTGATAGAGAGAAGAGAGATGTATTTATTTGTTTTTTTTTTCTTTTTCAATTCTTATCGTCGTTGTTGGTTCTACATACATACATACATACATATGTATGTACATACTCGTACGTATCTTTGGATTTACCGTGCTGTGAGTTAAGACGTCCCCGGCCCACACCTCCTTATGATTCGGTCGATGCGCTTTGCTTATTCGATTGCTGAGGTAGTAGTATGTACATACATCTACATACTTACATACATATGAGTCTATTAAAAATTAAATAAAAATCAATTCAGCCGTGGTCATACTGTTTGCTTTTATTTTTGTTTGTTGGTTTGCTTTTCTGCTTTGCAGAATGTACATACATATGTACATTAAAAAGTAACAAAATAATAAAAACAACTAAGAAATAATAACAGAAATATGTATGTATGTATGTACATAAAAACAGAGAGACAAGTAAAACATTCGGTTTCTGCAAAAAATAATACCACATTTCATGCAACCAAAACAAAATGTTTTCAGTGTAGGCAGAGAGCAAGAGAGAAAAATTAACTGTATAAGAAAGAAACTGATATCAATCAATCAATTTTTAAATTCTAAGCACAATAATTTTGCAATTAACCTTACACACATACTTATGTATGTATGTACTTACATACATACATACATATGTATGTACATACTTATGTATGTATGTACATTTGGAGGAATTCATCGCCTAACAAAACTCTATCGGAAAAATTATTCCGCTGTAATATTTAAAAGTTGGAGGTGCCATTGCAATATGCATGCATATTTAGGCAGCAATAATCAAAATATGTATGTATGTAAGTACATACTATGGGTGCATGTACATCCATACATACATAAGTATGTATGTATGTACATATGTATGTACACACATACTTATGTACATACATACATACTACATAAGTATGTACATGTTCATGTATGCTTGTTAATTTGTACATATGTACATACATATGTGGGGCCTAAAGACGCCAACAATAAAGTAGAGTTAATTGCGCTTAAGCATTCAAAACACATATTATTTCTTTGTTGCTTAGATGTTGTTGTACTTAGTAAGAATTTATTTTAAAAATGTCTGGAAATAAAATTGCAAGATAACCACAACTCAATAATAAATATTCAATGTGTTAAATTATAAGGAAAAAGTAAAGAAGACACAAAAAGTATAAGAAGAATAATTCAAAAAACGTGGTTTGACTAAAATACTAAAACAAGAAAATAGTTCGTACCCGTTCTCGCTCTCGTTTTTGCCATTATGTACATACGTATGTATGTATGTATGTATATATGTTTGTGTATATGTAGATCTACATGCTTATGTACCTGTGTTGTTATTTTTTATGTTTGTTTTTAACTGTGAATTGTGAATAAAATATGTACATTGTTGTTTCTTTTTGTACAAGCAGTGTGGATGTACATACATACATACATATGTGTGTATGCAAGTGCCAGTGTGTTTTGGGATGAGTACTCGTAAATATGTATCATAAAACAACATACAACAAATAACAGGGTGTTCCTTTGGATCTCGCAAAATCCATTAAATTCTTAACAAACCATAATTTAAATTGTCTATTTTTAAATAATCATTCATACATACAATGCAAATTCTTATATCAAACATGTACAAACATATTTATACATACATATGCACATTGATATGTAAATAAGTACATACATATAAACAAGAATAAAAAACAATAAAACGAAATAAAATTTTAAATGTAGTCAAAAATAATTTAATTAAATTAAACTAGCAACGTAAACATATCAATTTTACCACAATATATAAGAAAAAAAAAACATAATCAAAAGTTCTTTAAGAACATCATCAAATATTCCTCTATAAAAATATCTATTAAACAAATATATTACCTATAATAAAATATACTTACATATGTATGTAAATTCATATCAAACGTATCAATTCAATTAAAATATTAACCAAAAACAAAGATACATATAAAATTTAAATTAATTTAAAGTTAATGCGATTGGATGAAAAAACAAAAGCGGAGGAGATATCTACCTACAAACAAAAAGCTGAATTATAATTAATCATGTAAGTTAATAAATATGTACATATACAGTTACCTCATAAAGTGAGTGCTCATCGTCACATAAAACTTTCAAATTCATGTTTTAAACAAATTTAGTTTTATAAAAAAAATTTAAATTTTATTTAAGGTTCTCCTTTTAGTAAACTTTAGAGTTATATATAAGAAAATTAAAATATTGCCATATTTTAATAAAAAAAATACAAAATTTAAAAATGACTTCACTTTTGTACTGCAAAAAGTGAGTGCTCACTTATTATATTCTCCCAAAAAATTACATAAACTTCAACCTTAGTACTTCGTATGCGATCCTATTGTTCTTGATTATCGCTTCTGGTCTTCTCGGCAGAGAATTAACCAAATTTTGGGTCATTTCTTGTGGAATTTTAGACCACTCTTCCTGTAAGGCATTTATCAATTCATTTCTGTTTGATACTTTTATTTATCTAAGTTGTTTGTCCAAGTGGTCCCACAGATTCTCGATAGAATTAATATGAGGCAATTTAGGAGAAGTTTCCATCCATTTTGGGGTGTTGTACGGAAGCCATAGGCTAGTATTCATCGCCGTGTGCTTCGGGTCGTTGTCCTGAGTGAATATATAGTTTTCAGCAATTCCCATTTTTTGCACGCTGGGTTGGAGATGGGTTTTCAAAATCTCTATATATTTCTTATGGTCCATTATACCACCCACTATAAGTAAATTTCCAACTCCAGCAGCGCTCATGCATCCCCAAATTAGCACTGAACCACCTCCGTGTTTAAAAGTTGGACATACATTTTTTTCCTGGAATTCTTCGTTGGGCTTTCTCCACACAGTCGTTTCCATAAATGTTATATTTACTCTCATTAGAAAAAACTACCCTGTTCCAGAAATCTGATGGGTTATTTTGATGTTCCTTGGCGTATGTAAGTCGCTTGATCTTATTAACTTTGCTTATATATGGTTTTTACGGGCAACACGACTGTTATAACCAGCTTCATGAAGCACTTTTCGAACAGTGTCTGGACAAACATTCTTATTACAATTTTTATTAAGATTTCTGGTCAATTCTGCTGCCGATATTTCGGGTGTTTTCTTGATATCTCGAACAAGAGATCGTTTTTCAGCATCTGAAAGAACTTGAGGCCACATACATCTTGGCGCATTAGCAACGTTTTTAGTCTTGTTATATTTGTCAATAATTTTTTTTTATGGTGGAGAAAGGTCTTTTGACAATTTCTCCGATATTGCGTAAAGAATGACCATCTTTTCGCAAATTTACTATTACTTTATGTTCACACTCAGTAGTTTCTTTACGTTTTGTAAACATATTTAAAAAAAATGCTTAAAATGTAACTTTGACATATACCGACTACCGTTAAATTATTATTTTGGATTATTTTTTCATATTTGAGAAGTTTGTTTGTAAAAATATCAAGTTACTTTTTTTTTAAATAAATTCTTCAATGATGAGCACTCACTTTTTGAAGCTATAAATGAGTACCAATATTGTTGTTGGTGTAAAAATCTTAAGTTCAAAGAGATATTTAGTTTTTATTGCATAAATATCTGATAAGTAAACTACAAACTATAAGACGAGAAGTTATATTAAATTTTTTTTTAATTATCAAGGATCAAAAAGTGTGTTTCAAAAAGTAAAGTTAGATTGAGCACTCACTTTATGAGGCAACTGTACATATAAGTACATATGCATGTATGTATGTATGTAAATATGTATGTACGTATGTGTTTAAAATTTCATATACATACATACATACTTACATATATACATACTTATGTATGTAGTAGACATAAATTTATATTTTTGTAAGAAGCGAATTAGAAGCTGCATCATATTTAAATTCTGTTAAGCTTTTCGTTTCAAACATACGAGTACATAATACTCACAATTTTATTAAATCTGTTGAAAGTAGATTAATGAGTTCGTTCACTTTTCTAGTTGTTATATAAGTATGTAAGATATGATTCTATTGTTCTCCAACTCTGACAGCGTCAGTTATGACTTTAACAGTACTTCCACGATGTGAATACCAATAATTGTTTAAAATTTCAACTACACTACTAATTTTTTGTACATACATATGTATATATGTATGTAAGTATATTATGACCATGCAGGCTTAAGCTACTGTCAAAAATTAACGAAAAGTTTGTCAAATACTTAAACAAAATTGAGAGGTGACTATTGATAGACGTAATTTTGAAGAAATTTTATTTCCTCATGTCTTTTATACAAATAAATAAAATTACTATGATAGATACCACGTTTATACGCACGTCTTATTTGCAAATAGAACTATTTGCAAATAACTAATTCACTGTTTATACGGGAAATTGCATACAGAACTTGTATTATTGTTAGTGATGCCATGTGACGAAAATATGATTGTTTGGTAAGTAAAACACAAAAAACGTTCATGAAGTGGCAACGTCTTGCTTTTTATTTGCAAATAGTGTCGTTATTCACGACTTGTTTAAGTGAGTTAATAAGTTACAATAAAAAAGTTATACGGCAACATTCTTCTTTTTTATTTGCAAATAAGACGTGCGTATAAACGTAGTAAGAGTTAATCATTATTCTTCATTTCACATTTGTGCTTTTGTTACTATACAAATCCGAAAAATATTATAATACAAAAAATTTTTCCAAATTTTAATTAATAGTTCCATTAGCCACCTCGCCATTGGAGTAACTTTTGTGTGTAGAAATACTTACATAAATACGAATATGTACGTATGTATATATGCAGTTTTTAAGTCTTGTAAAGTTGAATTCGCCCATTCTTTCTGAACGTTCCCAACGACTTTTTTATATGTAGTTTGACGTCTCTTTTTTAAGAAAGAGAGTAAATTTAATGCGGAACAACAACAAAAATTTCGTTCAGAACGAATGGGTGAATTCACCTTAAAGCTTTGAAAACAAAGTATTGAATTCAAACATTAGCGTTTTATAAAATTTTGCCAGAAAAATAAAATTGATTTATGTTTAGTATAATTGTTTGTTGTGCTATTTGCATAATAGCATTTTAACCCTACTATGATTATATGTATGTTTTGTAATGATAATTTACGATAAGGCATTCTAATTGTATTTGATTCGTTTGGCATAATGATACTATGAGGTTGAATACTTCCAAACTGCATAAAGTTCACTAACGATTTGGTTTTGCGACGAATGAAATGTCGGCATATGAACTGCTAAAGCCACAACATACAATACATTTTTCAAACTCTAAATATTATCATGTTAGTAAATTAAATCGCAGAAGGCAACTTGCGCTGAAAATCTTTAAAATATAACCTGTTTTTTCATTTGGTAGCTGGTTGGCCACTCGCATATAATGCCGTTCACTAGATTTATTGTAACCATTAAACTTTGTTCACTATTTAGACAGTTCATGCAAAAAACTATCGTGTTTATATTATTGAAAGTTGACACTATTGCAAGTTCATTGTTGTTTCACGAGAGAATTTACGTCTGTGTCAAATAAATTATAATAATAAATATCTAAATAAATTAGAAATTATAAATAGTTGATTTGAAGTACCGAATACAAAACACAGTGGCTTGCTGTGAAATTGATCCACTTGTGACTAAGAACTCTTAGTTATACGATCAATTGTATATTCCCTTTTATAATTTCAATATAAAGTATTTTAACCACATGATCAAATCATGTGGCCCGAACTATAGTTACGATACCATAACAAATAAATGGCCATGGTCATATGTGGCATTATCAAATATGTAATTTCTATAATTTTTTTATTTTACTTTTTCAATTAATATATATTATTTTTGTTTAGTATTTTTAGAGTTTAGATATGCAAGTGTGTTGTTGGTTTAATTCAATAATTTTGGAAAATAATCTGATGTGTTCTCCCAGTTTAAAAAAATTTATTTTCTTGTACACTTATAACTAGTCTGTGTTTTTAAGAGTTAGAAAATATGATTTGTTATAGAAAAATGCCGTGTTTTTCATTATAACGCTTCACTTTATTTAGCGACACATATAAAATTTTAAAACCTTAACATATTTTTCTGCTACTAATGTTTTCTTGAACGCCAAGAGAGCCTCAGTGAAATTTAAATACTCTTACCTGCGAATGTATTCTAATTATCTGCAGATCTTTCTTACTTTAGATATAGTAATATTTGATTTTCCACGTCTGTGTAAAAGGTTTTTACTTTTTTCTAAAATATTTAAATACATATTATGCTGTTTAGTATACCGTATATTGGACGAACTTTAAAATATTTGTAATTTAATTCACGATCTAATTCTATGGTTCAAAAATAGCATTTCTTACAAAATGTAAAAGGTTCAAGTAAATTTGATATCATACAGCACACGGTCGTCAGGTCTTCTTTCTAATCCACCCTGGAAATATGTATATAGAAACGAACTGCCTAATTTAACCTCAATGAATCTATATTTTCTTTAATAAAATTGCGCATACATAAGCATTTTAAATTATTTCTAAAGGGAACATTTATATTTATGTTTAAATTGAGGAAAAAAACGGATGATTATAATACATTCCAAGACGTTATAATGAAAATTCAATATAATTTTTAATTGTGTAACTTGGTTCACCTGTGATAAAGAGAGAAAACATGTATTCCTCTCTCTCTATCTTGCCTATTAGAAAACACGTATAATTTTATTTTTTGGCGCAATTTTTTAGTAAATAATTTATTTTTTAAGGGACAAAGTAAAAATTTTACAGGTGAAGTATTTGTATTAACTGCCTTTGTAGTGTGATGCCACTTCTAACGATTATAAAATTTTTAAGATTGAATTTTAGTGGTCGTAAATTATCGATTGCGATGATAAAGTGAAAAGCAAAAATTATGTTACTTAGGCCCCTTTCAGATTGGGCAACTTTAATTGCGCAAGTATAATTTTCATTTTCACTTATTTTCTTTTGAACTTGCTTTTATGTTCACATTCAGCAACTTGGTTGAGCAAGTTTAATTTTCTTATGCTCAAATTTTCTTAATTTGTTGACGTTTTGTTTCATTTCTGTATTCATTGTAATTGTAAAAGTGATTTGAAATTTGGTGTATACAATGGAAGTTGAAGAAAAAATAATATATAAATATAATAATATAAATAAAAAATAATATAATATAATAAAAATATGAAAATGAAAATGAACGAACATTAAAAATGTATTCATTTTGTTCAACTAAATTTATTAGTTGTTCCGTTTCATTTCGCTTCCGTTTTCTCATATTTTTTTAACTTTTTATTCGCAGGGGCCTTATTAACAAATATAAAATTTTCACAAAATTAGACAACACACCGAAGAAGAAATAAAAGACAATGTCAAAAACAATTAAATATCCCAAGACAAGAATGACAGCAGAAACAGAATTGCCAAGTACAAGCAAGTCTGTACTCAAATCTCGGCAATTCTTTCCCCTTCAACCCGACCTTTCCTCTCACACCAACAAACACAAGACTTGGGCAAGTAAAGTTGCCTAATCTGAAAGGGGCCTTAAGGTTTTTATGAGGTGAGGGCACAATATGGCAACAGGTGTGCCACATCGACGAAAACGCTATAACCTTTAAAACAAGTGGCAACGCTTTTTAAAGTTATTTGCAATTAGTGTCGATACTCCCCGTCTACATTGGCAATTTTGTTGCATGCAATTCTGCTGCAGAATTGCTTTAGTGTCCACATTAGAAAAAATCTAGTATTGCAATTCTTGTATAAAACATATGTAAAACATCAAATACAACAACACCAAACATCAAGTTGAATAGTGAGGATAGCAAAGCAAAACAGAATTGCAGAGAACATGAAACTCTGTACCCCTCCCCTAGCTTCTTACCTCTCTCTCCTAAAACAACCAAGAATTGCTGCAATTAAATTGCAAGTGTGGACAGTGAGTTAGGTAGATAACGGCGAATAAAAAATAATTCACCGCTTATAGGGCAGATTTTTATATTCTCAATATTATTATTTGCGAATAAGTCGTGCACATATGTACATACAAATTATAATATGTTGCTTGCAAATAGAAATACAAAAGTGTTCATACATGTACACATTCCATGAAATAAAACCTGAAAGCAAATTACTGCATTCGATATTCATTGAAATTTGAATACATTAAAAAAATTAAATATTAATATTGAATGGCATAATTTTCCGCCTGTTCAAAACTCTGCGATTACAAATGACATAGGTATGTAAGCGGAAGTAATAAGTATGTATACAGATGGTGTATAACACAAAATAAATAAGGAACTTAACGAAAAGTAACTGACCTTCGTAGACTAGTAGGTAGCGTACTAGATTCGTAGTGCGAAGGTCCCAGGTTCGAATCCTGCCGCAGAACTCTGGCAGTTTGTGTCTGATAATTAAAAGGGAGCGCACAACAAGCCTTCACTGGCTTAAGTGTATGTCGTATGACATGGGCTGTCACACCCCTCCAATCAACCTAACCTAACCTAACCTAACGAAAAGTACGTAAAAATATGTACATATACTCTTAGAGAAGTAAAATTTCTTCTAACAAATATACTTATATTTACTCCCAAAATTCAAACGAAACCCCCAATATAGGGACAAGTTCACTAATCTGAAAACAACGTCACTAAGAGATTCAAACGAATCTCTAACACATACATACATATAAAAGATCGTGAGAAACTAAATAGAGAATATATTAAAAAAAGTAAATCATTTCGGTCCAAAAATATTGAGAATGATACAGAGAGATCAAGAGAGCGTTCAGTTTTTTATTAAAAAAAACTTTTGAAGCACCAGTCTGTGTATGTGTGTGTACTTGTGAATACTTGCATATAAAATTCAACTTTTAGACGGGGACGTGCGTAAATGTATCTGTGTGTAACAATCAATGGCTGATTGCCTTTGCCTGCTTAATGGTATTGAATTTGTCTCTTGTATCCGTGTGTTAGGTTGTCGGTGTTCGTGTTTATAGTGTGTTTTTGTCTGCTTGTGGCGCCATGCATGACGCCGCTGTCGTCGTTACTATTATTTCTTTTATTACGTCAGTGGCGCCCACTGGCGCCTGATGTTTAAGCTGCTACCTTCAACTGATTTAATAATTTGTTGCTACTTCGTTTGTATAATAGGGACTAACCAACGAACTGGCTGATTGTTAGACTAGTTTTTGGCTAACTGACTGACTGACTGCTTGTTTTTTTTTCTCACTATTTTTTTATTTTTCCTGACTAACTGCACGCAAACAAATAATATTTATAAAAGTGTGCTTAAAGGAAACTTCACTTCCAGTGCCAGCTAGACGCCGTTAATGTAGTCGTAAATACTCGAACTCTTCTATGCATATTGGTGCCGCAAACAAGGTGTGATAAGGAACACAAACCTCAAAATATGTAATTACATTTTTCAATAAATGACTATCTTATGAAAGTGTCCATTAAAAGCGAAATATCAAAGTGTTTGGTAAAAAAAACAAGAAGACGCTCGGACTGACTATCAGCTATAAAAATCGAATTGAGTGTTGCAATTCAAAGAATGTAGAACGAACTGATCATACAGAATACAGATGATGCACTTAAATTTCCACAAATTCTGATTGAAATGATATAATTATTAGTTAGACTCTTTTCTCTTATTTGTGACGCCATTTTGAAAACTGTCCTTTTATATGAAATGGTAAACTCGAAAGTTGGGCCCGTTTTCACCAATATATATGATTTGAGTTTGGGGAGCAGTAGCTTCCACGTAATGGAATGGTTAGAAGCAAATAAATTATTATTTCACATATCAAATGTATTAAATTATTTAACAAGCGTTACGTTTTATTTCGCGCGATTTCCTTGCACCACAGCGAGCTTATTGTAGACGAAAACTAAGGAGCTAGAAGCAGGTGATAGGGTAATTGCTATACAAACTTTACACAATTAACTAAAAATAAAAAAAGCGATTTACAAAAAAAATTGTAAAATACATATGAATGTATTTTCTCTAAAAAGTTTTGTATAAAAATTTACCCAAAAATGTTATCTTAAACATTAATAAATTGACTTTGAACACAAAAAGCTCAATAAATTACGCATATATTTATTTCAATATTTTCAGAGCCAATTTCATAATCGCCTAATATTTTTTAAAGTTCTGGTTAATAATGTCCTGAAGAAAGGGCAGAGTAAAGTGTTTTTAATAAACTTTGATGAGACCTTTAATGGGTGGGAATATTTTTGAAATCTCAATTTTTTCTTTAATAAAACATCTTATTTGAATAAAATACGCAATGGCTCTTGCAATAATTACTTCCAAATTTTGACAAGAAATGTTGGCCAGGCCATCACCATCAAGATGTGAAATAGCTCTATGATTACTGTGATGGCACCTCCGCTACGTTCCATAAAGTGCAGACCACATTGGAAATTCTGCACGAACGATTTGAGAGCATGGTCATTTCACATATTGAGGTGATATCTTGGGGTTAGAACCCGTTAAATATTCTTGTGGGGTAGGATAAGCCACAACCTACAGCGGCCCTCATTGTCAACATAGCACATGCCATCGGTCAAATTTAGGTTGGCTTGTATGACAGAGTCGTGGTACATTTAACATTTCGTGGCATACAGCGAAGATGCACAGATATTTGTACGATGTTATATTCCATACATAATAACATGGATAGGCCTTTAAAATTAATAAAAGGATTCAGTGATATCATACACATACTTTGTTTTATTTAACTTTACCAAAAGACCCGTTATATATATATATATATATATATATATATATATATATATATATATATATATATATATATATATATATACTATATATATATATATATATATCTGTGTCGTTTTATCATAACATCTTAAGTCTAATATTAATATATTATACTTAAGATGTTATGATATATAGATATATATATATATATATATATATATATATATATATATATATATATATATGTATATATATATATATATGTATATATATATATATATATATATATATATATATATATATATATATATATATATATATATGTATATATATATATATATATATATATATATATATATATATATATATATATATAAACTGGCCCATTTAAATGCCTGTTTGTTCCTTTACTGCTGAAGGGAAATCAAATAAAAAGCTCTGGGAACACAATAATGCGATTTTTAAAGGTCTAGATGGACCAAGAGACATTCCGAGATGGGTAGTACGTACACTCACCAAAACGGTCCATGTAGATTTTCAATGATAAACACATGATAAAAGTCTACAGGACAGAACATTGTCTGGCGTATAAATGATCAGTAGTACAGGGTGTTACTCTATAATTTGATTCGAAAAAAAAAACACTGTTCGAGCTTACGTGTTATTAATATTGAAATTCGCAAACATTTTCTCTTGTTTCGAATTACAGAGTAACCCCCTAGTGTCAAGTCAATTGTGAATGAGTACATTTCCACTATAGATATTTTCTTAAAGATGCAATAAATATTCAGTTGAAGCAAGATAGTACTTTGTACATTTTCAAAAAAAATAAAAAAAAAAATTGGATTGCGTATTAAACGGATTTTTTTTTTTTTTTGTAAAACAAAAGAATATATCACTGGGAAATAATTTATTAAATAAAAGAAAAATTATCATAAAATAATTGACAGTCTGCTGGTATCAAAGACTTTAGATCTTGCATATGTTGCAATTTATTTTGACAAATTTTTATTCTTATTGAATGAAATTGTTTAAGCTCAGCAACCATAAAATTTTGTACGTCCGTTGTGGAAAAGCTTGATAGGTTTAGATCGTGAGAAAAATGAATGAACGTAGAAGTACTTTCTTACTTGAACAAATGTGCACTTGATGATTTAAAATTGTTATTTTCTGATACAGACACGCAGAGAAGAAACATGATAGATAAATGATCATCACCGTCATTCATGTCATATACACATAATGGAGACGATCAAATTATTCTTGTTGAAACAGAATTTGAACATTTAATTTTATACCATTAACATGATCGTCGCAATTTAAGTATTCTAGCAATACTGCGAGAAATAAATTTTCTTCAAAAAATTTATATGTGTGGCAATAAGCATTAATCGCCTTAAGTCGACACGAAAGTAGAATCATGCATATGAGGCTTTAAATCTTTTAGCAGTAGCCTAAAATCTTCCGAAAAACACTACATTGCTTAAGTTGACTTAGTCGATTAATGATTATTGCCACAGATTGTATATCAATTTAAGTTGAAAGTGTCAAAAAATAGTTTTAAAATTTGTTAAAGCCGAAAATCAGTACAAAAAATAATTAAAAAGGAAATAATTAAAAAAAATTTAAATGTAATTATTTATCTGCGTACTATGTGTACATTTGTAACGCATACTATAGTATGTACATATGTATGTATGCATATAAATACATTTCAAATAGAAAACTGATTAAGATATGAAAATTCTTTTCTTTTTACTGTTTTAAAGAACACAATTACTTGTTTCATACATACATTTTTCTCAAGCTGGAAGTCCATACCATCCGTTCTATGCGTTCATGCGTTTTTTAAGCTGAAAGTCCATACCATCCGTTCTATGCGTCGATGCGTTTTATGCGTCTGTCAAAAAAGTAGAATCAGGGTAAATGTATGAGACGAGTTAAGCTGAAAGTCCATACCATCCGTTCTATGCGTCCACGCGTTTCATGCGTCTGTCAAAAAAGTAGATTCTGTGTAATTGTATGTAACAAGTTACAGAGCAAAACGCATAGAACGTATAGAACGCATAGAACGCATGAAGTAGGTTTACTTTCTACCTTTCTATGCGTCTCATGCGTCATGAAAAAGAGGTGAAAAAAGGCCAGTTGTGTTTGTTAACCAGGGATGACAAATTATATTTTATGTTCAATGATATCGATTAAAAATTTGTGTGGTGGATTTTAATTTCCTCTTTACTGCATTATAAAAGTTTTTAATAAAAGAAAAACCTTTCGCACTAAAGTTTACAACTACTTTTAGTAATAAAATATATTAAAATAAATTTTTAACATATTTCTTTCATAAAGAAAATTTGCGTTCTAGTTATCGATTACTTTTATGTACTGAGTGTCACCTCTGTTTCATTTATTATATTTTAATCAATTACAAGGGAAAATAATGTTATTGAATCTGCAAAAATACCACTCCTCGTTCCGTGGTCTTTTGCAGCTTTCCGTATATAAACTCAATGACTTCCATAAATTCTTTTAAAATCACAAATTCACATTCCATTTTTACCGAAATTGGTTCCATTTGATAAAAATATTTACACTACACCTGATCAAAATAAAAAAGTTGACGCATGAAACGCATTGTATGTAACTTGACTTTAGAAACGCATAGAACGCACAGAAACGCATACGCATAGAACGGATGGTATGGACTTTCAGCTTCACAGTTTTGCTGAACATAATAAAATGGTTGATGTAATCATTCAATAACAATATCAAATGTATCAACCATGTTTTTTCTCTGCATCGATGCCTACAGCTTTTCACAGTTACGTTACGTACGTACATTATTTCATCAAATGACTCATAATTTAAAATAAAAATGGGACTATTATTTTATGAAGTGGAATTTTGTTTTGCGCGCATAAATTTTGAATAACTTTTAGTAATTTGTCCCATTAATTGCTTCGATTCCACAAGTGATGAACGACCTAATCAAACGAACTCTGAAAATAAAATCTGCCGTCACAAAAACCAATGCTGTCAATTGATTTTATTTTTTATCTGTAAAGGTAATAACAGAAGGAATATATGTATGTACTCGTATGTGTGTTTGTCGATATGACTAAATAGCGCCAGTTTGTAACCAGTCTAAATGGGTTCTTAACTGGCTGTCAGGCAATAAATTTAATGACAGACAAGGGAAAAACAAGAACAACGGAAACCCTGAAAACCAACATGTGAGACGAATTTAACATTAAAAAAATAAGGCTAAATCGTCAGTGTCTGCATGCTAAACCTGTCTGTATGAACGTCTGTCCGCTTGTCTATATTCGTTGATGTCGCTGTAGTTTTTTGGAGCCATTGTCGATGACTTGATGTCGACTGATGAAGGCAATTTAACAACAGCTTGAACTTTTTTTAACGTCATTTTGAAAATGGGATCGAACCAAAATTCTTAAGTACATACTTTTGTACTTCGTTTCAGACACATAAAATAGTTTTCATTTAGTATGTCAAAATGTGCATGTAAAGGAGGAAGCCTTGTAATACAAATTTATTGTGACAGTGAATCTTGTGTTAACAATCGTAAAAAGGTAGACGAAATTGAAATTATGCTCAAAACTTCAACAAATATTTAATTTGCCTTAGTTGAAGTCTGGAGTAAAAAATTTAATTCACTATATACATACATACATACATACATACATGCCACTATATGAATGCATACGAATACCTGAATAGCGTCCATTAAAGACGAATTAATTTCATAGCAAATGCTTATATTTTAGTTCGTACGAATATGTTTGTATGGTTAAGTCAATGATGATGCATGTGTGTGTTTGTTTTTTTACCTGCTCTTCGAGCAACAGTAACAAATGTTGATGATGTTGTTTTTTTACTTTGTGCTGCACAAAAATCATTTCAACCATGAAATAAAGAAGAACACACATGCAATTATTTGTCTGATAAATCCACCGCAGGCGCCACATTACCTGTAACATGCAGCCCAAACAATAGGAAGTAAAAAAAGATATTTCTGTCTGTCTTATCTTTATGTCGTTTATATCCTATAGCGAATTCCGTTGTAATAAGAAACCATCTACACATGTATATATGTACATATGTATTTATATAAACATACATATAAGTATATGTATGTACGAGTATTTAAGTAAATGAACTTATGAGTTTAATTGAATTTATACGACTACCTAAAATTTATTTTTAACTTTGTTTCTAAATATGAATTCACAGTTTTTTCCTTTTTGTAATTTCAGATCATTAAATCTTTTCGGAAATTCGGAATTGTGTCATATCAGCCTGTTTTTGTTTTTGAAAAGACCCCCACGTTTCTGATATTCTAGTTTTTGTGATAATTTGTATAAGTGTATGCAAAAAAATATTTACAAACAAACGCATATACGTAAAAGGAAGATTTGAGCATTAGAAAAAACACGCTGGGGTCAGTTAAGAAGTGACCTTTGACACACACAAATCTGTTAAAGCGAATAATGCAAATAGGATAAGATCGATGTTACCACTACACTTAATGTCTCTCCATGAAATTTCAAAGCGAGAAGAAAGAACTATGGCGTTATGCGTCAAAAAACTTAACAGCACCTGTCCGTGGAACGAGCAGACAGCAACCACCGCCGCATCGCCATCCACATCAACGCCTCCTTCAGACGAGAGACTGTGTGACTATACAGCCTCCACAGCAGCCATCGCTGTTGGGTTTTTGCGACGGCTATGGCGAGAACTCAACATCGTCGGTGTCTACGATGCGTATGTCGCGACAGGAAAATGTCAGTACCCCACCACCGCCATACAGTTCTGTGCCCGAGTTAGATTCTTTCTCGACAATGCCAGACTATTGTCTGACATTTCGTCAGCATCCGACGTATCCAACAGACGGAGAAACGGAAACTTCTGTCTCGGCGACAGACTCCGATACGGGCTACTATCGCAAACAAATACCCAGCAGAGATGGTTACAATTGCGTAAATACTGGCGACATAACGCTCGCAGGCGACTGCGAAAAGTTGAACGAGACCAGTACCTCCGGCAGTTACCCGTTATCGGCCGAGCTGCAGAAGAAAGTTCGACGAATGTCTCCTCAACAAAAAACAACATTAACAAGTCCCCAAGTAGTTGCTTCGCCAACTACCACAACAACATCTTCCACGACATCGTTTGCCGCAACGGCAGCGAAGATTCTCCGGAATTGCTGTGGCGGCACCTTCGGTTCCTCGAACTCCGTAATGGGCATTCCCTCCAACACGAGTCCCAACAACAACTATACCACCACCGATACCTGCAGCAAACAGAACTACGATCACTCAAAGATCGGTGTAGACCATTTGGCCATCAACAGCACCAGCTATCTACCCGAACAATATTTCAACACCCTAATGAAACAACTGAAGGCCAGCCAAATATCGACTCTGCTAAAAGCAATAAAGTTCCGACACGATCAAATCACCCCCATCATGCCAGCAACCTCCTCCACCTCGTCTCAGAGCTGTTGTATGGCCAACTACCAAACAAACTGTATACTATTACGACGTGCCGAAATTCTCGGCGAAGAACCGTATGTGATAGCATGTCGCCTATTTTTTTGGCGAGATCTAAAAAATGCGTCCCAACTAAAACGTCTCCCCGTATGTCCGAACGACCGCGACCCAGTGTATGTATGTTGCAATCCATTACACTGGTGTCGCATCCTCGAAACAGGTATGTTTCCTATTCATAGACTTATATTTTTTCTTTCGCAACTGTTACAGCAACAAATTGATAAACAAATATTCATTTTTTCAATTCTAAATTCGATAATCGTATAGACAAACACATGTTGTATTTGCATTAGAAAGTACAACATACCAAAAGCCAACTATTTCAAATACATACATACATATTTACATACCCTGAATGGTTCTATAAGCGTATTTGGCGACGTTTTGCCAACAGAAAATTAAAAAAAATCAATTCATAACGAAACGAAAAACAAAAAACAAAACGAAAACACAACCACGCGAACTCTATGACAACGGGCAGCATTTTTCCTGGCGCCACTTGCTAAATTTACGCAAATCGTTTACAAAGAATTTAGCCGCCATCATTTGCCAGCACACCAACACGCACTCACACATGCTTGTATGTATGCATACTTATGTATGCGTGAATGTATGTATGTATGGGCATACATACGTAAAAGCGGATATTCATACATATATACATATGTAGATGATATACGAGTGCATATGTATGTATGAATGTAGTTGTAAATATTTAAATTTACAAAAAACCAAATACATATATGCATGCATATGTATATACATGTATGTATGTATGTGTATTGGTTCAATAAGTGATCGATTTTCCCCCAATCTCTCTCTCTCTCTCTTTGTTCTCTTTCTATTTATGAAATCTCTTGCCGAAATCGTTTGCCCCATACATGTTGCCAACGCATACATACATACAAATATGTATGCATCTATGAAAATATGTAAGTGTGTACGTAGAGATCAGAGCATTTTGGAAACTTTGGATACAAAGTATTTTGGAAACTTTGGGTACATTGTAATCAGATACACCTTTCTGTGATCTGTTGTCATTAAGTCCGTAAAGCAAAAATTAAGTCTTAACACATCCTTCTCATATATGTACAACATAAAATCGCTAACGCATAGATACATAAATATGTATGTAAGTATAATGGAATCTTTCATTAAAAATTACTTTCTTAGTGTTTAAAAACTTTCTTAAAAATGGTAATTAATTGCTAATTGGTTGAAAGTAAAAAAGAACTTCTAAAGAAGTCGATAAAATCCCGAACTCGTGATATCCTTTTGTTATATTTTGATTCCTTGATTCATAGATTTCGAATTAGAATTTTGAAAATGTTGAAAAAACGATTTTTTTAAGTAATTGAGTTGTTATTCGCCCCATGATTATATTATGCCTTGTAATGTGTATGAAATGCGTATTTATTACATGTAGCTCTTATTCATATAAACTTTATTATTGATGTTGTTATCGACTGACTCGAGCAGGGCTTGAACCATGCAATGAGAGTCTTCATAACTTTACTAGCCGTCTCCACTACTAACCATCAACTTGGTATGAACATTGAACATAACATACACGTATGTATGTCGTATATGAATGCCGCTCATGGAGACGGCTTATGTTCATATTTCGTTCGAATATTTGTTCCAACAACCATTCGCAAATCAGAATAGAAAACGACACACACATAGGAAAAAATTAAAAAAATATAAAAAAAAAATAAAAGAACATGAACATGAACATTAACATCTAATACGGTTGATCTAATACGTCGTTATGTTCATTTAATGTCCAAGTCGATGGCTTGTGGAGACACGGTGCTGGGAACATATATTTCCACTCGAACATTATCTAGCTGATTTGTCTGGAAGTTACTTTCACGTGAAAAAATGCTCCTTAAACAGTGAGGACAGGTACGAGTATACATATGTATATACTCTCATATACTTTTCTTAATTTGGGTTCTCATTAAAAACTCAAAAATTAGTATCTTTTAAAATAATTCTTTGCAATTATTTATTTATGATTAAAAAGCAGCTTAGTTTCGCTTTTAAATCAAACTAATTTTAAAGAAATCGACCAATAATCTTAAAGTTTATGGGAATTTCAAATAATTATTAGTATCAAAATGCGATCTACATAATACTTAGGTTAGGTTAGGTTGATTGGAGGGGTGTGATAGCCCATGTCATACGACATACACTTAAGCCAGTGAAGACTTGTTGTGCGCTCCCTTTTAATTATCAGACACAAACTGCCAGAGTTCTGCGGCAGGAATCGAACCTGGGACCTTCGCACTACCTACTAGTCTACGAAGGTCAGTTTACATAATACTTACTGCTAATTCAATTAGACTTTTGTTTAATATCTTCCTAAATATACAAACATTCTCCCTAGAACTGTAATAACAAATTAATTAATCGATACATGTTTTAAATGTTAAAACTTTTTTAATTAAAAGTTTTGAATAAAGGTATTTACATAAGAAGCGAATTACACTCTCACACAACCTTATGCAGCTTTTTTGCATAAATTTTGGCGTAAATTTTTTTTTTTGCTTTAAAACAATTTTCTATTTCTGGAAATGTTTTCTCAAAGCATTCGTATACTTTGTTAAGGACACTTATTAATAGGTGCAGCTCAGTAGGATGAAAATTTTCCAATACTAGTGTTTCATTTGACTCGTCTATTATAGAATTATTAATAAAAAAAATTCAATTATGTATTTTACATCATCTTGCTGTTTACCGATTTCCAAAATTTTCTAATTTTTGTCAACATCGCACCAACTTTGAGGGAAAGCTAGATGCATGGCTCATGAGACCGAATACTCTATTGCATAATTTCAAGTTTGGTTGTAAAGACAAAATTTCAGTTTTTGAAATAGAATTTTCATAATTTTCCTGAAAATATTACTGTGATTTTGCCACAGCTTGGGTACCTAACTGTTGCACAAGGTGACAGCGTATCGATTATAGTTGTGCGATTTTTAAATAATTTCTTGTAACTACTTAATATTGAAATTTATTATTCGCGGATATTCTCCCCAACTAATCATTAATAAAATTAGAGCTTTTGCAAAATGCATTGTTTGTCGTGGCTTTAGCTTAAATTGCACCTTTTCAGTAACAATATTATCGAAATCTATTTAAATAAACAATGATTTAATCGCTGTTACATACGTTTTTAAAATATATTTAAATATAATTAGGATATCACAAAAGTGCTGTTAAAAAACATGTCATGCAAAATTCATATTATTTTATTTCGAGACGTCTACAGAGCTGAGATGGTAATTACGGATATTTTGAACGTATTACATGTATTACAAAACTTTATTTTTATGTTGTTTTAAGAGTTTCATATTCCTATAAACTTCTATCAGCTCTTATGTACATACATTAAGAAATTACGCTTTATACATTTAAAAACTAAAACTTCTAAATCAAATCAAAGTTAGAAATTTCAGAAATAGGCACTCTTTATCGATTTTAGTGCCTTTTGAAATTTCAAAGTTGACAACACTGCTTTTTATGTAAACATATGCATACATACATACACAATGATAAGATTATTGAAGCAAAAGAAACGAAACATGGTCAAGAGAAATTGCTCAATCCAAACATGAGAGCTATTTTGAAAGAGAATCAATAAAAACTTGCGCAAGTTTAATTGCTGAATGCAAAAGGGTTGTAATGAACAGATATGACTTGAACAAAAATTTATAGTGTGCATCTTACCAGCGTCACTTTCTGTGCTCATGCATAACTTTCAGAGATGGGAACAAAATTTTCTGCATTGAATTTGAATATCGAACTAACCTAATAGAACCTGATTAGCTGCTCTTGACCTAAGGTCCTTTGCCGCCAATTTAATTAGAATCTATTAATTCGTTCCAGAGATGTCGTGTCGAAGAATTAAAAAAACATATGTATATTTTTTTACAATTACACTAATTGTTTTCGAATTCATTTTACTTACTTATTTGTATTCGGCCTAATCGCGGTGGGCCATCAACTTCGACAGTTTTTAGATGTCCATCAATTTTTCCTTTTAATCTATGAAAAAATTTCAGTCTTAGGCGATATCCACAAACAATAAATAATGAAAACAACAATAAAAAATTCAAACTTGTCTTTATTTCTAATACGAAAAGTTGAACCGAATATGTTCGAAAAACGGTTTTTATTTTTCTAAATAACTTCAAAAATTCTTATATAATCGGTTTCCTAAATGTAGTGTCTTTCTTGGACTATCAAAACTGCATCGCATGCTATAATTTGCATCTAAATATGATAAAATAATCGAGAATTGTCGTTGTTGAAAAACAAAGAAAATGTTTATATTCATTACTTCGAAATTTCTCGAAACAAATTTGATTTTTGGCTATAACCTATAATGCCACATATACATACATATTTTTTCACATATCTACATGTTAAAATTTATCGATATTGTACCTAAAAATACAAAAAATAGCTTTTAAAATATTTTGTTTAAATTTAAAAAGTTCAAATCCAAATCATAACATCAATTAACAAAAATGTGTTCTCACACAATTGAGTTAAATAAGTACAATTTTTAAGCTAGTCAGTGCAAATTTGAAATTCCCGATGCCATACCTGATATGTTTAATAAAAAAAAATTAAAAAAGATAAGTGTTGTTTATTATAAGAAATAATCAACTTTATTAAATTTGTATTGCTTAACTTTTGTATGTGGACTCAAGATTGCGAAATTCATTAAAATACAATAACTTTATAATATTTTCTAACAAACTAACAACAAAGGCAATAATAAATTATGTTAATACAAAATTAAAAAAAAATAACTTATCGGGCAACCGTCGTAATTTACTTATTGAAGAAAAATATATATAAATACATTTTGAGAAGAATATATACATATATATACTTATATGTATGTATATATATGTATGTATCTACATACATACATACATAAATGAGTATTTTGAATTTATAAGTTTTGACCATGAGATCATTGTTGAGAATTTCTATTTTTATTTATTTCGAAAAACGAAGAAAAAAAATTTGTATCAAACAACAATAACATTTGCCTGTTGTAAGTCAAGTCTTATTAAATGGCCATTATATGACTTGATGCAGTTCAAATCAGAAAACTAAAATAAACGAAGAATACCCAAATACATACATACATACATATGTACATACAAACATATTACATATTAGTTTGTAAACCAATTTGCTGCTCTTAAGAAATACAAATGTTTGTTGGAAAAAAAGCAATTCTATTCTACAAAAGCAAACATTTCATGCTCGTACAAACATATTTATTGACAAGCCTGCTAGATTAGCAAACTTGTACTTTTCTTGTTGGGTTTTTGTACAATAAAACTTAAAAGCGCCCAGCAGTGACAGCAAAAAAATCAAAAAGTAACTGCAACAATTTTAATGATAATAACAAACAACCGACAATCGAAACCACCGACCAACGTTGGGACAAACAGGTTGAAAATGGCTTTTAATACGGAGGAAGAGTGATATGATTTTTTTTTAAATTGCTTTAATATAACAACTGGTTGCAAGCAAAAATAAAATAATTTTCCTGTACATCTGTCCACCTAACTCATTATTCGAACTTTGGAAGATAATTTTTGACAAAATTTGACACATAGTCGTAATTTGTCTTGAAAATGTATTCGTAGCTTATTAAAATTGATCGGAATCAAATTCACTTGTCTTCCAACCAAACTCACTCCCAGAATGCGACCTTAACTTTAATAAATTTATTTAGCTTATAGTCATGTAACTAAATTTTCAATAGTAATATTTTCCACTCCAAGTGGTCCACTTGACATAATATCGAAACATAAAGAAAATAGATCCCGGCATAAATCTAAACTTACTATATACTCGCAACATTCCCGAAAATTAAGCGGTAGAGAAAATAATAAGTCCAAAAAAATTAATGTATATTTATGTTTTTATTTATAATTTTCTTTTGCTTTCTTTTTGCATGTTTATTTAAACATTTTGTGTATTTCATCTATTGACTATCTTCACTACCCAGTAGAATAAGCTTCCAAAAAATTTATAAAAATATTGAGATTACGATCGTAAGGAGTGCATTTCCAATGATTTTAACATAGGCTCATTGTCATTGCAGGATGTTCTCTTTTTTCTATTCCTATTCACCGATTCGGAGGCCATTTTCATTATGTGAAGAAAAGTAAACTTTTAATGATTTTTTTTTTGCATAGAAACCGTTTTTACATTAAATTAGGTTTGTTTATTTACCGCTGGCAATAAGCTTTACATCTGTAAGGCGTACAAATTCGCCAGCGGTCACGATTTTTTCCTTATGTGAAAGTAATTTTAACATATCAGTTGAAGAAAAATAATGTTATTGTATAAAATTAAAGAGATAAATATAAAATTCGCTAACAGATCCTTTGGAAGCAATGAAAATGTCATTCCTTGAGAACAACTTACACTTTTGCACTTGATACAATTGCCATTGCTACTATCAGTATAACTTTTAATGTTTGCATTATCTTCATTAGAATTTTCGTTATAACAATCGCTTTAAACAATAAGTAACTTTAGTACAGACTCTGCAATAGTATTTTTGGTTTTGGTGCGCAATAAAATATTTTCTGTGGACTACCATAATGCATTTCTTATTAAAATTTTCACTTGAACTTGATTTAACAAGAATTTTGGACTGATCAGCTGGACAAATATAAAGCCGCCAGATAAAATTATCATACAATTTTACGGCGTAGTCATTGAAATCTTCAAAGACTCCCGTAGGGAGTTTTAACCCTTAACATGGCAGCACTAGCTATAATTTGGAACGATACTATCATATACTTTATTGCTTTATATTAAATTACAAAAAGTTGAAATGAAATGAAAACTAAATATTAAGTATTTTTTTTACTATTTGAGTTGTTTCAAAAAACTAAAATTTTTGAAAAATGTAGCATTATTAGTGTTTTTCGTACAAATATTAACTGATATAAAGTTTGCTAATATGGAAAAAATATCAATACTAACAAAATCTAACATTCTTTGTTCAAATTGAAAAATACTATACATATATTGGAACGTTAGAAAAAAACTAAAGTTGATGGCTCATTCAAAACTTTTTAATTTTAGGAAAAGGTCAAAAATAAAAACGTTTTAGTAAAAGTACTAAACTTTTATTTTTATTAGTTTTGTTTTTTCCAAACTTGAAAAAATTCAACTTTGAAAATGTAATACCAAATTGGATACCAAATTTTATTTAAAAAAGTTAATTGTAAAATTTCAAATAATCCTCACTTTTCTCATTTTTTGGCCCAACGTGCACCCGACCAACAACTTCTGTAGTTGGCATGTATGTTAGCTGCTGAATGTATGTTAGCAACAAACACAAAAAAATTAACTCTAAAACAAAATTAAAAAGTCAAAAAATCATATAAATACAAACAACTACGAATACAAATGTACGGGTACAAGTGAATGTGTATTAAAATTGTGGTCTGTCGGTCGTTGGCGCCTGTATGCTTGGCGCCACTTTACGTGGATACAGCCATAAATATGACTGACTGTATCTACAAGCGCCGGAGAGTGTTTTGAATTGTTAAGGTGTATGTGTAGCCGATACACAATCACAAACATTCATGCTCGTATTAACTCACTCAAAGCAGCGAGTGAGTTCATGAGCAGAAATACGCTGTGATGCTAATTTAGTGCTTTCTGCGTTGTTTTCAATGCACTTTAATGCCTCAAATAGGTTAAGTTTTGGCTTTAGTGACAAAATGAGCAAATTGTTTTAATTCTCTGCACAAATGAATGAATGATGGTTAATAATAAAAACTATTATGTATATATTAAAAATTTTCAATTATAATTATAATTATAAAATTTTGACATATAATCTAAATGATCAAAAATAGCTTCAAATATCTACTCTTCTTTAGCACTGTTAAGACTAAATCTTGGAATTTGACTGTTTCGTAAAATATTTACTTCAAAAGTTTATCCCAAGAACTACCATCGACTTTTTTGTTCCACTCCTCGCAAGGATTATGGATGTAAACAGGGCGATTCTGTCTTTTTTTCTCTTAAATTTAATTAGAGAATTTGCAATGTATGACGTCATGGTAGAAATGTTTTGACGTTCCAGAAATTATAAATATATTTAATTTTTTAGTCACAAGAACATATTACCAACACGTTCAAAATTTTCGGAATGTTTGACTGTTTTTAGAGCATTTGAACGAATTTATGGAAATCAGGAAATATTGCGTTTAAACAAATTAAGTAATGCTGCTTTAAAATGTAGATTGTTTGCTATTGAGAGGTTTTTGCCACATATTGCATCCTGGCAGTTAAAGCGTTTATAAAAACAATTTGTAGGAATTGTGAAGGTTTCAGTAAATTTCCTAGTTTTTTCCTTATTTTTGATTGTGGCCATTTAATTTTTGTATAACTTCAATATTAAGCTAGTATGTGTCTTTGTTGCTTTTAATATAATAACGATTATTAATATATATGACAAAAATTTTTTAATATCTATGTAATTACAAAATTAAATTTTTTTATTGACCGTTTCAATATTAAGCTAATAAATTTGAAATTCAAAAAAATTGGATGCGTTACATTATTGATTTTGGTTGGAAAATTTAAATTTTCTTACCGCTATACATATATGATTGACGAGACAGAATACAAAATACCAAACATACTTACTCCAGTTTGATATCAAGCATTCTGATCGTGTATATCTCCTTCTAAACTCGACAATTAAAACGACATTTAGTTCAAAAATTTTATGTAAATCAAAAATTTGTAAAATAATTGTTATTGACTTTCAAAATATATCGATATAAAATTTTTTATTTTCTAGCAAATTTACAAATTTTTATTCTTAAATAATAGTTATTTTACTTATTATCATCAATATTTTGCTTTTTTTACAAAAATAGTATATGTTATTTTTATTATTTATTTCTCCATTTGTTTATTTATTGCCGTAAATATTTGTTAATATTTTTTTGTGAAGCTCTCCTTAATTTATTAGTTTTATGTACCGCACTGTGAAAAATAAAAATATTGTTTTGATATCTTTCGAAGACCTAAAAACCAAATTACTAACTTTTAATTTTTCTTAAAAAATATGATTAAAATTTAACCAATTTAGTTTTGCAAAAAAAGTAAAAAAAAATTGACTATAAAACGATCAAAATGGTGCCCTTGTTCTGGTTCTAAGGGTATCTTATTGCCGTTTTGCTTCACACTACCCCATAAAGTTACCCAATAGTTTTAAACAAAATATAGTGTAATTTTTCTTATCTATCTTCTATCTTCTATATATATAAAATAGGATGTGTGTATGTATGTATGTATGTAACGTAATGGCTCCAAAACGGCTGGGCCGATTTTGACGAAATTTTCAGGCAACCTTCAGAATACTCGGGCAGGTGACACTGTGATTTTTGATTTTCGGTCTGTGGGCAGAGGGGCGTGGCAAAATCTAATAATTCATAAAATGAGAACGGCTGGGCCGATTTTTGTAAAACTTTTTGTCAGTTGTTCGTATTTCTGATAAGAAGGTTTTTATGGAAGAAAAAGAAAATCCCTACGGAAAAGTGGGAAAATTGGAAAAATCGAAAATCGAGTTTTTCTATGAAATTTTTTTTGAAATTATTCCTTAATGGCTTTTCACATGAAAAAATAGAAAGTTTGTCTGAAGGCTTAAAATTGGGGCGAGGCAAAGTTCGCCTGGTCCGCTAGTAATATATAAGTAAACAAATTATACACTCATATATACATACATTTATTTGAGCAATTTCTGAAATAAATTTTTCGTGAAAAATGGAAACTTAAAAAAGCAAACAATATGGAAAACTTACAAAGTCAACGTTGTCCCCTTGGTGGGAAATCATTACGGTACAATATTGTCAACACGTTACAAAATATTTTTTGCGCAATATAAAACAAAAAGCTTTTGATTTTTTTTAATATATTGTACCATCTACTATTATAATACAAACACATACAATTTTATTGTACAATATTAATTATTAAACATTAATATGACTCAAATGTATGGGTACCATATTGTTTGCTTTTTTAATTTTCCATCCATTCCATTTTTCTTTTAAAGGACTTTTTCCTTCTTCCAGCTGTTAAAATTCGAAATTATTTTTCTAGAGTTTATTTTTTAATTGTGCATTTTGCTACATAAAATAATAATAATAAAATTGGCTTCACTGCAATATGCACCCATGTACACATATACATAAGTGTGTATGTTTGTGTATATGTATGTATCTTTATGTGTATAACTATGTACATACAACATGTTGTTTCGTTACTAACTAAATTGATTTACTTCTCAGTTTGTCGGTTAGTCAGCTGAACTGTGGAATGTTGATTTAGTAAATGTATGAATGTAAAAATAATTCTTTCCACATATTCGTGCATTTCGTTCATTAAGTATATTCTCTTATGGTTGTTGTTGTTGTTGTTGCTGCTGCTGTTATCGTTTTCATTAAGAGAGAAGCAAAGGATGTTTAGGAATCTGTCTTTTTGTCAGTGACTCGCCGGCTAAGCAGACATACAACGTGCCCGACTCCATTCAAGTCAGACAGCCAAGAAGACAGATAGACAAACAAGAGTACGTTTTTTATTATTTGATTGCTAATACACATTGCATTATTAATGCGAATCAGCAGAGGTGGTCTGGAATATTACAATGAGGGTTACCATTGGCTAACTAAAGTTGCAACTTGCAAACATTTTCTTTGCGACTTTTTCCCATATTACACAATTTTATCATCAGCAGTTTGTGTAACTATTTCCACTTATTTCTTTGGAGACACAACAATTTCAGTCCAATAAAACAGCCAAGTACTGTTTGTTGTTTCTTTATCAGCGAAATTCATAAAAGTATAGTTGCATGGTTTTTTATTAAAGTTAACGATGTTGCAAAGCAACATCAGAAGATTAATCAATTATTTTTTTATTGTGTGTGTCTCGATTCCCGTAATCTGATATGTAAGCACGTTGATGTAAAAATCGTAACACGCCATCTGAAGTGATAAATAATTGAAATTAATTTCAATACCGAAATGGGAATTTTTCTCAATATGACACTCGTAAATATTAGAACCAAACGAATTTTTTGCTAAGGAAATGTAATATACCACAGCTTAATTATTTACTTTCTGTTGTTAATATTCTATTAAAGCTTTATAATGGGTTTTAGTTTTCAGAAAAAATCTGATTCATAAATCATTTATAAATCTTTCCTAAGCATTATGAATAAGAACGCTGCGAACACAAAAATATTATCAACTTTTCTGGTCTGAAGATTCTATTGGATTTATGTATTATTCAAACACAAGATTATTTTAATCGACTTCAAAAAGGGATGGAGCTATATATTTGATTTTACGCCACTTGTGGACAGATTTTGAAATTTATTTTTCTCTATATCAAAGGGAGATCCCATTTTAACCAAAATATGATAGAATCCTAGGGAATTGTACCTACCATACAAAGTAATACCTAAATATTGTATATCTGCAAAAAAATGTTTGTAGGTTACTTGCAAGAAAAACCGACTGCATAGGAGCAAGGGGAGTGGTACTATTAATATGTAATTATCCTATGTTTTTCTTACTTTAACAGTACGAGTGTTCAAAGTTGGTATGCTCCACATTGGTGATCGCGTGTTGACCAATGTGTGTAAGCACGCGAAGGTATGGGAGGTATACCGTCTTCAAAAATATACTTTAAAAAGCTTAAAATGAAAATTTCTTGACAAAAGTTTCTACTGACTTCAAAAATAGAATCTAAAAAGTTTGAATTAGCTAAAACACCAATACTGAGATCTTTGAAAATGGATGCCAAGGAAGGTGTTAAACATAAAATATCATTTATGGCTTTTAGTTATCTTGCCAACCAACGTCTTTAAACAATTTCCTGAAGATGATACTCGAAGAGTATTTAAATATCAATTAATCAAAAGCTTTTGTTAAAAACAGTGTTTTATGCTTTAATAATATAAAAAATTTAATAAAATAAAATTGTCCACATATTTCCAAAAAAAAATTTAGTTAATAATTTATAAAAAAACATGCATATCGTTAACTCAAATCCAAAAGGCCCTAAGTATACTTTTTAGTTTGTGCAAGATTAACAGAAATATTATCTTGATAGACTTTTGACTCCCGAAAGTAAAATCGGTATATTTTGGCGAGTGAAAATTTGTGATTATATGCATTTTACTTTGCAACATGTTAATTAATCAAAACGTAAATTTTGATTTATGTTTTAGTTGCGGCTTTAGGTATGTATGCGTATAAAAAACAAATGAGAAATCTTTTTTTAAAATACGTTGAGTTTTTAAGCTTTTTATTCTAATTCAGCAAAGACTTTCTTGACATGCTGTATTTATGTATTTAGATACAAAAGTATGTGTGCCTACTAAATTTTAATTTTTTTTCTTTTTTTTTTAAAGTTAATGATGATGAGAATGACGATGTTGATGATATTTTTTGTGTGTTAATGCTGTTGTTATATTTTGTTTGTTACTGCTGTTTTTACTCTCAATCTTTAGCTGTTTTCCTGTTTATTTTACTTTATATTATTTTTTTAATTTATGTCAGATTCGTGACGTCGTGTGTGCGCCTCAAAGATGGAATCCATTTATTTAACAAGCAACCCATGAGCTCAAGTATCATGATTTGTCAGCATACATTTTAGCCAGAAGCCAATATAAGATCACGTACAAACATATATACATACATACATACATATTTATGTACATATCGTATGTCTATCGATAAATATGTATGTATGTATGTAGCCGTGTAGAATGTGCAATTTAACTACAAACATACATTCAGACGGAGTATGATGATGTTGCACTGCACTTAAACATACGCAAACTCGCATCTGAGTTTTTAAAAGAACAGATTTCATGCCTCTAAACATATTAATTTCCAGTCAAGTGAAAGGATGTGTTAATAATTTTTTGTAAAATTAATTGTCAAATAATGAAGTATAAAGTTTCTATTTCTGACATAAATGTTACATATAATTTGGGCCTCCTGTAATAGTGCAAAAAATAATATGTTCTATTGTAAATATGTTGGACATAAAACATCTAAATATATAAAATGTCTTGCACCAAACTTTTATTTCATGGTCAGACCATACCATTTTTTTAACTACTTTCTTTTTTTGCGTTTGTTTAAGTGTGTGGAAAGTTTATTGAAAATTAATAAATTTTAATATACATATGGACGTAAAGTATTTCGTAATTAAGAAATTTTTTGAAACATATTCGTCATCTTATAAAGATGAGGAGTTTGTTCCATTATATCGAATGGTGATGACATTTCTCTGCAACCAGAAAATTAAACGTTCTATAAATCGCTTGAAGAGTTTAAATATTGTTAAAGAATGTACAATTGTTATTAAATATTCGAAAAGATAAATATACATTAATGTTAAATGTAACATTAAGAAACTGTTTTTATTCTATTGTGAGCTTAAAGAATTGCATCACCTTGGGAGGGTGTAGGAAACATGTGTTCTTATTTTTAAGGCAACACTTTTCTTAGAAAATAAAACAGTACCCATATATATTTGAGGATCTAAATTGGACGAGGTGTTGTAGGGGGCATTTTTGTTCCCACTTTCAAAGGGGGATAAAAAATAAAACATTACCCATCTATATTGGAGGATCTAAATTGGACGAGGTGTTGTAGGAGGCATATTTATTCCTATTTTCAAAGAGATATAAATTTCGGTGCACTTTGTTACAGGTTGAGGTATCGGTCACAAAAGCGGCAGCTAATTGGGTATAGTATGGGCTATAGGATATACGGTGCGTAGTAAAGCTGCGGTGAAATCTCTATCGGGTGTTTAAACAATATCCAACCTATTATTTGAATACCGTATATCTTTTAGCGAGATGGCCACAAAGGAGTGCCCGAGAACATTACAGAGGACGAGCTAGCTGTCGGCATACGGTCCTTCTAAGCTACTGTAAGTAGCTTACCCGGCAAGAACTTTTGGATATCGCGCGGACCAGATGGTCTAATGAGTTCACCTGACAGATATCGAGACTGACTTAGCCTCGGTATGACTGTAGAAGATTGCCACTCCTAGAGGAGATCTCTCTGGATCAATTACGCACATTCGTGGCAGGTTTGACTGCACACTGCTATATAAAGATCCACGAAAAGAGATTAAATCTCCATTTTAACGACCTTTGTAGCATCTACTAAAATGAGAAGGATAAGGAGAACGTAGAGCATTTCCTGTGTCATTTCCCTGCTCTATATAAGGATGCTGCATAATCTGGCAGATATATTGGGCTGTGGGATCAACTCTTTTATCCGATTTTCACTATTTCTTAATGTCGAATCTAACGAGAGGACTTAAGCTAGAAGATCTATTTCTCTCTTAACTACCTCCCCTCTACTCAGGCAACACAATGGAAGCGGACTGGGGCATTTTATGTCTTGTTCTAACTAGCGGTTTGCTCAAACTAATCTAAACATCATTAGAGTTTTGAAACTCCATTCTTTAGGATCATACCATCAAACAATGTAAATAATACATTCCTTAAATGTTCTGACAAGAAGATGTTGTGTTTGGCGAAAGAGGAATTTTTCTTTTTTCATATTTTGCAGGGATCAGACACACAAATCGTGGCAAATTAACTGTGCAAATGGACTCACTAACTAACTGCCCGTTGAGCCCGCTGTTATCGTTGAATTGTTTTTTTTTTAGTCACACACGTTGAGATGATTACGATGATGATCGCAGAAATTTAGTTTGATGTTTGTTTATTTAAACTTTGATGTTTTTCCTCCATCAAAAAGGAGGCAATTTGGAGCCAAAAAATTTATTTAGATTTTTTTCCTTTTGTCTTAATTCACAATAAATTTTGAATCTAACAAATTGTTTTTTTTTCTTTTCAACGAAATAAGCACATAAAGATAAAGATATTGTACATACATGCATACATTAATATGTATGTATATACAACAAAGCAATACGTATGATTGTACGTATATTCATACGTAAGTCTCTAAATATTTAGAGAAATATCAAATGTCTGCCTATTCGATTTATAAAAACTTAAATATAGTCGAATGAAATAACTTTAAATAAATTCAAGCCAACCATACATACATTCATATTTCGAATTGTAAGAAAATGGTGCCGCCGTAATGTGCGGCAAAAACTTTAAATTTTGTGTCTGTTCATTAAATTTTTGTTGAAAACTAAAATACACATTCAACTTAATTTGAAACAATTTTCTGAAATAAATATTTAACCGGAAATACCTCAACATTCCTTTATAATTATTTATTTTAATATGGGAAAAATTAATTTGTTTATCAAAAAAAGTCTCAGCTAATTTCATAGTTTCCTTAACTCCTTTAACGTAGATCATAGTAGTTGTTTAATTTTTTTTCCTAAAACTCATTTTACTTTTAATACAAAATTTGTATTAGATTTTATTTGTACTCGTATGGATTTATTTACCTGTATACAACTTTTACCTCATATTCGACAATCAAAATGTCAAAGGCGATCATTTCTTTTCAAAATCACCATCGTCGTCGTCGTCGTCTACAGCGACATTTGGATGTTAAAAGGGTTTTAAATAAGAAGAAAACGAGTTGATAAAAAAAAACCTTTTTTGTTGTAGTAAATTTTCAAGGAATCCATAAAAACCTGATTTGACTGACATTAAATTCAAAATGTACAATATTTAGTGGAAAAAGGCAATACCTTTAGTGCTGGTCTTCTTCGTATTTCATCTTCTTGTTGCTTTGTTTTTTTTTTTTTTACTTTTTTTGCCTGACTTCCCTATTCATGTATAATGAATTACAGTGAACTCAGGATAACGCACAGCGGCGTAAAAAATGAAATTGATTACAAGGGAGCCGAGAGCACAAGTGCTATACAAATTGTTGTATATTTTTATATAGAAAGTTAAATTGTTGTATGTTACCAATCACCTGGGTTGTTGCATATACCCTATTAATGGGCCTTGGCTTAATTGATTTGCATGAAATGGTGATTCAGAGAAAATATTAAATTTTTTGACTTTCATATTTTGAGACATCCTTTCGGAAAAATACGTCAAAATTGACAACTGCATGTGTAAAAAAAACCTTTCGGAAATTGTAACTTATTGTTTTAGAGTTTTTCTGGTTCTGGCTTTTTTCCGATTTAGTTGCATAATTCTTTATATTCTATTGGAATTTTTTTTTTTTTTTTTGAAATAGTTTTGCAGTCGATTTCATACAAAATATTACGATAGATATCCCAAAAACTGTAGCAGTACAACGTGTTTAAATTTAAAATTTTGGAAAAAGATAAAAAAATTCTTCTTTGCCCAAAAAGTATCTTTCTTTTTTTATTATTTTTGAAAAATTTATTGAATATTTAATAAAACTTTCAATTGTTTTCAAAATATAAGCGTATAGAAAAATACTGTACCATTTTTTTTTTTTGTGAATTTCAGACTACTTCCAGCATTATTTATTTAAACAAAAAACCAACTTTTTTAGTAAGTGAAAGAAAAATTTACCCACTGCTCTACTATTTTAAAATATTCCTCCTTATTCTATTTGTCGTTGTCGACGTCACACGAAGTCAAAACCAATATTTCGGCAACTGTAGGATCGATGTCGACAACAATTATATATTATTTATAAGCTGTTAATATTCCAAAGGCTTAAAAAATGGGAAGTGGTCATCATTAACACTCAATTGTTGCTCACATCGAGCACAGAACTTAAATTTTTTTAATGTCAACTTAATGTGACGACGATGACGACAATTGGAATAAGCGAGATTATTTTATTATGGTAGATAGGCTCACGTTGCAGCTTGGATTAATACTTTTTTTAAATAATTTTGTTTTTGTTTAAATATCAGAATGTAAAGAGAAAATTTCTCTTTCTATTTTAATATGCTCAATTATAACAAATTAATTAAAATCAACCTAGTATACTAAATTTACTTAACTCGTGTTAGTTTTTTTTTTGCTGCAACTGATCTTCTAAAATCTAAGTTAAACAACATTTTCGCTTGTTTACGTTTTCGTGAGATTACTGTACATGTAGTATTTCGTTGCTGATTTTTTGACTTCTTGCTATTTTTGTCGTTCTTATCGACTTGCTCTTTACAGCCTTGATATTGGCGGCGGCAAATAATATTCAATAATAAAGTAAAACA